>SJYX01008372.1:0-29948 GCA_006410675.1 Oreotragus oreotragus
ACAGCATCATCTTTCAGGATTTGAAACAGTTCAACTGGAATTCCATCACCTCCACTAGCTTTGTTTGTATTTCCTTTTTTATTTTTCTCAAGGTATCTTTCAATTTCTCTTTTGATTTCTTAACTGACTCTTTGATTGTTCAACAGCATGTTTTTTAACCTCCATATAGCTGTAGATTTTCCAGTCTTCTTGAAATTAATATCTAGTTTCATACCACTGTAGTGAAGATATTTGATATGCTTTCAGTTTTCTCCTTTTGCTTCTATTTTATGTTTTGGTTTTTGGCCATATGGCATGTGGGATCTTAGCTCCTCAACCAGGGATTGAACCCACACAGCCTACATTTGGAAGAGAAAGTCTTAACCACTAGAATGCCAAGGAAGTCCCTGTATATCTTAACCACTGCTATTTTCCAGTGTCAAGAATAGTATCTGGCACAGAGTAGATCCTCAATACTGTATTATATGAATGAAGTAAGTGGAACAAACATGTGTTTGTGTGTCCTCATTCTAATGTTGTTTGGTGACATTAAACAGAAGAGACTGAGATGTCTTTCTAAACTAATCCTGTTCAGCTTTGGAAACTTGGTCATTTTGGACCTCTGACCCTACCTCTTGAGAAGACTCCTCCCCAACCTCTTTTTACTCTGGGTGACTCAACCTCTAACTCCAATGGTCAGCTTGTGTCCTAGGCACCCTTGACCGCTATTTTTGGCTTGAGATTTGACTCATAACCCAAGCCAGGTGTCAGACAGAGACCTCCCTGAGATTTTTGCTGGAGCAATAAGGGAAAAGATAGTCTATTTGCTAGTGGTGAGGATTCTACTAGCCCAGAGCAGGTGGTGGCCACCGTCCCACCATGCAGGCAGAACCTGTCTGGGAATAAACCACACTGGGACTGAAGTAGAGCCTAGAGCAAGAGGGAATTACAAAGAAAGAGATAAGTGGACAGTGGCTTGGTTGATATTATCTGAGTTCCCAGATGAAGCCCTCACTAAACTCACTATACCATTGTGTTATGTGTGATTCACTTCCTTTTGAGCTTAGTCTGAATTGGGTTTCTATCACAGGTAATCTAAAACCAAAACAAGGGAATTTCCTGATGGTCCAGTGGTTAGCACTCAGTGCTATCACTACTAGGGCCCTGCGGCCTGGATGGGATCCTTGGTTAGGACATCTTTTTGTGTGTTAGTTTTAGAAGGCCTTTATAGAACCTTTCACCTTCAGCTTCTTCAGCATTAGTGGTTGGAGCATAGACTTACATTACTATGATATTGAATGGTTTGCCTCGGAAGTGAACTGAGAGCATTCTGTCGTTTTTGAGATTACACCGAAGTATTGCATTTCAGGCTCTTGTTGACTATGAGGGTTACTCCATTTATTCTAAGAGATTCTTGTCCACAATAGTAGATATAATGGCCATCTGAATTAAGTTTGCCCATTCCTGTCCATTTTGGTTCACTGATTCCTAAAATGTTGATGTTCACTGTTGTCTTCTGCTTGCATGCCTGCTAAGTCACATTTGTCTTGTCCAACACTTTAGGACCCTATGGACTGTAGCCTGCCAAGCTCCTCTGTCCATGGGATTTTCTATGCAAGAGTACTGAATGGATCAAGAATACTTGCTTGGATATGAAGTGTGTGATCATTTCCTGGTTAGAGGATCTTTCCAACCCAGACAATGAACCTGCATCTCTTATGTCTCCTGCATTGGCTGGGAGGTTCGTTACCATTAGTGCTTCCTGAGAAGCCTCTTAACATCTCTTGCTTGATCATGTCCAATTTACCTGGATTCATGGACCTAACATTCCAGGTTCCTATGCAATATTATTTTTTTTTTAGCATCAGACTTTACTTTCACCACTGGACCACCGGGGATGTCCTTCCTAGAGGAAGGAACATCTGAAGTGAGACATCGGGGACTTCCCTGCTGGTACAGTGGATAAGAATACGCCTGCCAGTGCAGGGGACACGGGTTTGACCCCTGATCCAGATAGATCCCACATGCCATGGGGTAACTAAGCCCATAAGCCACAGCTATTGAAGCTGCGCTCTAGATCCAGGGAGCTGCAACTACAGAGTCCACGTGCTGCACCTACTGAAGCCCATGTGCTCCAGAGCCCATGCTCTGCAACAAGAGAAGCCACCGCAATGGGAAGCCTGCACACTGCAGCTGGAGAGAAGTCCCTGAGCTCTGCAGCTAGGAAAGCCTGTGCAGCAAAGACCCAGCCCAGCCAAAAATAGCTAAATAAAATTAAGCAGAGTGAGACACCAGTGGTGAGTAGGAATTAGCTAGATGGGGGATGGGCAGAGCCAGAATGCTGCAGCAGAGGCACAACATGTGAAAAGACAGGGAGGAAGAGGGAACACCGATGCATTTGGGGAACAAAAAACATAGGGAGCATCCTTGTGAGGCTGGTGTCATACTCATTTCAGATCAAGAAACGAAACAAAGATTTGATGATTTACCCACAATTTCTCAGTTGGCTTGACCTGGAATCCAGGTCTGATTTACCCTTAAAAGGCAGTTTTTACTCTCACTGCCCCACGAATGTCTCTAATGCTGATTGGGTCCTCAGTATTATGACACTGAAATTGCAGAGAGGTTGTTTAAAATTAGAAGAGGACGAAGGAGTGAACCTAAGCAGTGCCTTCATGTGAGGAGTAGGAGGAAGAAAGTGCCAGTGAAGGTAGGAGAGAGAACAATTCAAACAGAACGACTCAAACAGCACAGCGTAATGGAAGCCAGAGAAAGCGTTGTGAGAGAAATGGTATCACATTTCAAAGATGGAGAGAGAGTTGAAGAGATAGTGGGCTTTCTGGCTCTACTTGGCGATGATCTCATTTAGCTAATGAGAACGTAATTTCTAGGGGGAGGGGGAGTCACAAAAGGATGGAGAAAAGAGTGTTGGAAATGTAGAGGAGTGCAGATCACTTTTTCAGATACATTAATTTCTGGATACAGTAAGTAGTGAAAAGGGAAACCAACTTCAAGATGGAGGCAGTCAGTTATTTGGAGGTGATCTTGAGATAGACACTAAAGGCAGGGAAGGAAGCCGTCTGCACAGAAGTTGAGCTGTGATGTAGGGTACAGGCTGAGCTGACCATCAGAGCTGTCCCTGGGGAAAGAGGGGCGAATCTTCACCTTCCTGCCTAGAACAGTTATTTGATGTGGGCTGCCTGAGAGAGGCATAAGAGGTCATGCCTGAGGCCAACAGCATTCCCACTGGAAACAGGGTTAATAAGCCCTTCATTCTCACAGGGGATACTTCTAGTGCATTCCAGCATTATCACAAGGAGGAATATTTTAGGATAGATAAAGATATCACAAGACTCAGTTTCAGTCCCTGGGTTGGGAAGATCCCCTGGAGGAAGAAATGGCAACCTATTCTAGTATTCTTTCCTGGGAAATTCATGGACAGAGGAGTCTGGTGGGCTACAGTCCATTGGGTGGCAAAGAATCTGATATGACTTACCCACTGAACAAACATACAAAGACGCAATTTTGGAAATAGATACATAAATATAAACAGATATAACCTAGCTATTAGTCTTCACTGCTTGAGCCGTAACATATTAAAACAATGGGATTAAACATAGTTATGGAACACCTCTTATATATCTGGACTTTGTTAACACCAGGTGTACAAAGATAATTTCCTCTTTTGGGAAGCTCATATTTTTGTGGGAGAAGAAAGCATAAAACATTAACCCACTAAGGGGCTGTGCTTATATTATTTGTATTGCCTGTCTGTTCCACCCATCTTCTGCCTGGTAGGTAACTGATTTTCAATAAGTGCATTCCGAATGCGTTGGTGTTAGGGAAGAGTAAGAAGTGCTTCTGTACCAGACAGGATATACGGCTAATGCTGCCTGGGGGAGAAAGTCAGCAAATGCTTCAACAGAGGAGGGGTTTTAATGGAACTAATAATAATAACAATTAAAAACAACACCAATATTAATGAGGTTTTTTTCCAGGTAAGAAATGTGTATAACTATTAGCCTAACTGACGCCATCATGCCCACGTTCCTCTTGTCTTTACCCTGACCCAATCCAGGACTGTACTGTGCTGTTACTCACTTCTCTGTTGTTAAGTGCTTTGTAGTTAATAGATATAGTTTAATAATCATTAGGATCAGGTAGCCCCTATGCTCTGTTGATCCTCAAACAATGACAACCTTTGCTGATGTATTCCCATGAGAAGTAGTTACCCATTCATAATTCTTGACTTAGGAATACAGGTCCTGTTTTGAGCACCTACTCCCATACCTTAGTTTAACAATAAAATTGTCCCAGTGGACAGTTGTAGAGTGTAGTTTTGAAGTCTTCTGGATCGTTGTTCGCCCAATCCCACCCTGTAAGTAGGTTACCATATAATAAATAGAAACATGATTATATGGAACTGCCTGTCTTGCTTTCCTGTCTCAAGATGTCTCAGTTTGATGGGTATGTTTTATTCCCTCTGTCTTCCAACAAAAAGGGAGGGGTGGAGTACTTAGGAGGGGGCCTCCTGGGTGGCTCAATGGTGAAGAACCTGCCTGTCAATGCAGGAGACACAGGAGATGTGGTTCTTGTTCGATCTTGGGGGTCTTGGGATCTCGAGTTTGATCCCTGGGTCTTGAAGATCCTCTGGAGGAGGAAATGGCGATCCAGTCCAACATTCTTGCCTGGAAAATCCCATGGACTGAGGAGTATGGCCTGCTATAGTCCAGGGGGTTGCAAAGAGTCAGACAGTACTAAACTTCTGAGTAGGCATGCATGGAGGAGTCAATTTCAAGGAGTTGTTCAGGGGGGAAAAAAAGTGTGAAAAAGAATACTGGGAGAGTAGATGGGAAGTGAGCATGGGAGAAAAAGTCTCCTATTTAAATAAAACCACACATGATACAGATACATATTAACATCTATTTAGAAATCAGTTGGCTATTATGATAATGTGAAATGTTCAGTGAACTTACACAAATAGGATTTTATAAGAGAAATTATTTCCGAGCTAGAGATTTGAATGGAAGGAAACTGTTTTAGGTGTGTGAGATGAGGCACTGTGATATGGTAGTTGGGGTGCTGGCTTTTGGATCTAACAAATTTTTATTCAAAGCCTGACTCTATCACTAACATGCTGTTAGATTAATTAACTTTAATTAATTTACCTTCTTAAGTAACTAATTACTTAACCTCTCTCAAACTCAGGTTCATAATATGCAAAATAAAGATTATAGTCCTTGCCTCACAAATTTATTGTGAAGAGCAATTCTTATTTATAATGTCCTAAATATGGTATTTGACACATAATAAAAATTCCATTAGTGTCACCATAAGTGCATTGGGGACCTAGCAGGCAAGATTGGAGTGTGTATGTTGGGAGCAGTTCCTGAGTAAAGGCCACAGGAGTACTATGACAGAGTCTCCTTGTAAAGTGAATTCCTCTTTTGGGAGTCGTAAACCACAACAGGGACTTTTCCTGCAACAGGTTAGTTCTTAGGTGATTTTATATTTCTTCTTTTATTTTTCCATGAATGGGGGCAAATTGAGCCCAACCCAATCTAAGGCAGTTTTGCCTTAGGGAATTTGTCTGCTGTAGAACAAGGACAAAGAGATAGGTCAATTGTAATGAGATGGCTTCTGGTCCTGAAAGGAAGGGATCTTCCTCATCTTGTGGTGCTACGGCTGTTCTGGGCCTCTCGCACCTGCAAAATGAGACAGAGATGAAATTTTAGAATAAAAGTTTTTAAATGTAATTAACTGTTTGCTGATATCCAGGAGTGGCAAATATACACGTGCATGCTCAGTTGCTCAGTCATGTCTAACTCTTTGCAACCACATGGACAGTAGCCCACCAGGATCCACTGTCTATGCAATTCTCCAGGCAAGAATACTGGAGTGGTTTGTCATTTCTTCCTCCAGGGGACCTTCCCACCCCAGGGACTGAACCAAATCTCCTGTCTCTTGTATTCATCGGCAAATTCTTTACTATGAGCCTCCTTGGAAGCTCCCGAAGATATATGATGCTTTCCTTTTCACGACAGGTCAAATATGAAATTTGATTAAGTTTTGAAGGGTATGGTTTGCTTCTTGAAATTCCCTGTGGTGTCTTTAACAATGTGTTGCCCAGAGCAGGATAAGTGGGCTTGTCTAACCAAGGGGAGGCGCACTTGTCTCCATATATAGAGGCAAGAGACAGGACCAGCACTGGGGAAAGTCAGACTGAGCCTGCACAATGAAGAAACAGCTTAAGGAGGAGGCAACCCCACACTGTGAGCTAAGTAAGTAGCCAGCAAGTAAGTATATAACAGCCCAGGGAATCTGCCCACCTGAGAGCAGACCTGGAATGTGAAAAGGAGGCTCCAGACATTTTATTTTCTAGTTGCAGCAGAAGTTCCCAGAGGAAAGTTTCTGGTCTGGAGGGACTTCATCAAGCCTTTCTGAAACACCCCATATGCATTGCAGAGAGATTCTCAGAACTAATCTATGGTAAAAAACCTACCTGACAATGTAGGAGACGCTGCAGACTCAGGTTCCATTTTTGGGTTGGAAGATCCCCTGGAGGAGGAAATGGCAACCCACTCCAATACTCTTGCCTGAACAGAGGAGCCTGGTGGGCTACAGTCCATGGGGTCGCAAAGAGTCAGACACGACTGAGCGACTTCGAGTACACACACACACGTGATATAAGCTTAGTTATTTAGCTTTGGATAAAGACAGTTTAGGAGAAGGTGATGGCACCCCAGTCCAGTACTCTTGCCTGGAAAATCGTATGGGTGGAGGAGCCTGGTGGGCTGCAGTCCATGGGGTCGCTAAGAGTCGGACACGACTGATCGACTTTACTTTCACTTTTCACTTTCATGCATTGGAGAAGGAAATGGCAACCCACTCCATTGTTCTTGCCTGGAGAATCCCAGGGACCGGGAAGCCTGGTGGGCTGCCGTCTATGGGGTCGCACAGAGTCGGACACGACTGAAGTGACTTAGCAGCAGCAAAGACAGTTTAGGATTTGCATAGTGTTGAAAGTTGGATACTGGCTTGGTTTGAGTGGAGGACACTGTCTTTATGAATCCTGTTTGTATAAGAAAGACAGGGAGTGACATCTTTAAAGAGTGGAGTGTTTAAGGCCGAAAGGGAAGCCTTTTGCCTTATTATTGTTGTCATCTTTATCATGGGAGTCTCTCTGGTTAGGGAGCATTTGAATGTGGAGAACATAAGGAGTCAGAAGAACTAGACCCTTGCTGTCTCAGCCATCCAATGCCATTTAATCTTTTGATAATTTAACAAGCATGTATTGAACAATTAACGTTTATTCGCCCCTGGAGACACAGGAAGAGCCCTACAGGGAATATCGTGGACATAGTAAAAACCTGCTAACCTGCTAAGTCGCTTCAGTCATGTCCGACTCTGTGCGACCCCATAGACGGCAGCCCACCAGGATCCCCCGTCCCTGGGATTCTCTAGGCAAGAACATTGGAGTGGGTTGCTATTTCCTTTTCCAATAGTAAAAATAATAAATATGAATTATAAACTGTAATACCATCAGAATGGAATATAAAAAGAGTTGGCCAATGATAAAAATATATTTGTTGTCTAATTCCTCTTCCATTTTTAATTTAAGATCAGAGCAACTGACATTTTTTAGCATAAGGATCAGTTCCCAGTAAAGACTTACACTGGGAAATTAGGGTTCTCCGTCTTGTCTTTGTTCTTATTGCTAGTAGGTCATCTTGTGTGGGTTATTTTTGTTTTCTTTTGTTTCATCTGTCACTAATAATAGAGTATCTATAAAATTCCTAGGTAATAGAAGGAGGCTGAAAGTTAACTATTGAAATTTCAGCAGGTTCCAAATGGTAGAAGGAGGAATGTATGAGCCTTGATTCCCTGGTGGCTCAGGTGGTAAAGAATCCACCCGAAATGCAGGAGATGCAGATTTGATCCCTGGGTTAGGAGGGTCTCCTAGAGAAGGGCATGGCAATGCCCTCTGGTATTCTTGCCTGGAGAATTCCATGGACAGAGGAGCCTGGCAGGCTACAGTCCATGGTGTGGCAAAGCATTGGACACGACTGAAATGACTTAGCATGTTTGCACGCACACTAGAGAATCGTATATATATATATAAGATTATATATATATTATATATAATATATATAATATATATATTGTCTGTCATTACAGACAATTTAATATATATATTTATTACAGACAATATATATATTGTCTGTCATTACAGATGATTTAATATAATATATATATTTATTACAGACAATTTAATATATATATATAGTCTGTCATTACAGACAATTTAATATATATATTTATTACAGACAATTTAATATATATATTGTCTGTCATTACAGACAATTTTTCTTTGCTTTAAACAAAGAAACTTTGAGGAACATATGTACTAAAAATTGTTAAGGTCAGTCTACATTGGGGGCAGCCAGTATCTGTCACTGGAATAAATAAGTGGAATGTAACCTAATGATAATCATTCCTCACATTTGCAAGAGAAAAGCTAAAGTAAGAAGTGTGTACAGACTGGTTTAATAGAATTTCTTACTTCAGGGTAAAGGAATCTTTGAAATTTTTACAGAGCTTGGAGTTGTGTTCTGAGATAGGTGTGTCAGGATAGGAAGCCAGGTTGGGCTGTCAAAGGGAAATACAACTGCTGTGAACTTTGGGTTGGAAGGAAATCAGGAGAAGCTTACAGTGAGAGTTGTGAGGAACAAAGACCAAGCTACAATTTCTGAAAGTAAGATATTAGTGGGCCTGACATATAAGCAGGCAAGGAGGTTTGGAAGCTGGCAAAGCCTCAGAGGGCTGAACAGAGAAAGTGAAGAGCCCTATTTAATGGGTATGAACTGGGCCATTCTAGTTCTGAAGTCTCTGGTTGATGAGTGACTGTTTTTGTCTAAAAACTCAGTACTTCTTGGCAGCCTGGCCACATTTCTCCCCTCTGTTATCGCCTTTGACATCAAGACAGTTGATGTTATTTTCAACTGTACTCTTCCTCCTTGTATCTTACCCCTTGTCCTCTTCTTGCTGCCTAACATCTTCTCTTTCTCTTTTTTCTTAATCATTAGATGTTCTGTATGTCAGATATTCCTTTCCACCTTAAAACAGATTTTCAAAAGTCTAAGTCAAGTGGAAACAGCAAACTTGGTGCTGAGTTGAAATTGTGGTTCTCCGATTGACTGATTGAGATGTCTCCGCTTTTGAGATTATTACCATGACATAAAAAGTCAGTGACACGGTCCCTCTCAGTGGCCACTGTGTCAGAGAGAGAGAGAGACAAAGAGAGAGGCTCTGAAGCAAGTTAAGCATGTTGTACAGTAGCGGCACTGCTTATGAATGGGGCGTGCTTGTGTGATGTGCAGCTTACCGAAATATTAACCACTAGGGTAGAGAGGGTTCGAGTTTCAAGGCTTTTTTTCTTAAACTAACACCAGGGGGCTTCTCACTTTGTTCTTCTGTCAGGTGACACACACTGAAAATGTTAGTTGCTCAGTCGTTTCTGACCCTTTGAGACCCCATGGACTGTAGTCCACCAGGCTCCTCTGCCTGTATTCTCCAGGCAAGAACACTGGAGTGGGTAAACAGTCCCTTATCCAGGGGATCTTCCTGATCCAGGGATCAAACCCAGGTCTCCTGCATTGCAGACAGATTCTTTATCATCTGAGCCACCAGGGAAGCTTGTCAGAAGTAGATGTAATCTGTCTCCAAACTGTTTTTTTTAATTATGTCATTTTATATAAATATCATTTTCATGAGAGAAAAATGGGATTATTTTGTATTCAAAATTTAAAAATAATTCCGAACTTCCCATCCTCAGTTATAATTTAGAAATTCACATGGTTTCTCTCTCATCACCCCTAGTGGGGGCAGATTGAATTTCAGAATCAATTAGATAAATATCCTGATGGAAAGACTCAGAAACTGATGCTTCTTTATTGACCTGGAATGGAAAAACAGAGGAAGCTATCATTTCTCATTCTAAAACATGGCCAGTAATATTGCTTATTAAAATCTATAAGTTCAGACAGCAGTTAGCTCTGTTTGAAACACAGAATATTTCAGTTTGTTGACTCCTAATCATACAGGGGCAGGAGCTCACCTTCACGAATAGCATCTTATACAATATAAAAGCTATACTAAAAACAATGGTTTAGTAGGATTATCAAGTATTTTAGCCTTAAAGTAGACCTTTAGAGGAAAGGGAATTTTAGAAGGATCTGGAAATCTTTACATTTTCTTCAAAACCAATGGAATTCTGTGTTTTTTGTTTTGTTTTTTTTTTAAGTCACAACTCCTTTTTATTCTCTAATAAACAACTTGGGTATGACTTTTAAGGCCTGTTTCAGCAGTTTCCATTTTGTCACCAGCATGTTGAACACTGAACATTGGCTGAGGAGACATCAAGAGGAAGAAGAGGTGACTTTGCCAGTTAGCTTTAAATATTCCTGTTCACATTTATCTAATCAGCTGATTCCATGCACACTTTTCTGGTTGCCCCCATGAAAATTCTTTTCCTACTTAATGCTGTCTCCAGTTTTATCTATATAAAGGAGTGAAAGAAGGGGAGAAGAATTAGAAGACTGTTCAAAAAACATTCCTCTCCAAAACTAAGATTAATTTTAGGGAGACCTTTGCAACATTGAATACAGCTCTAAAATCAATGAAATGGTTTTGGGTGACTTTGCTCTTTATAAGAGAGTTTAATAAGATAAATATTAGTTTAAATTCAAAATTTTTTTAACCATGGGGGGAAAAGTTGAAATTGTATGTCTTTTAATACTCAGTATTTCACACTTTCTTATTGGCAATTTTTAAACCAGGTTTGGGCTATCCATATTGTTCTTCAGAGTTCTTGTAAATGCTAAGAAAACACTTGGAAGTATTGTCAATTAAATATTCAGAATTTATGATAGCTAATAAGTGTTGTGGGATATAACTTTTATGTTGATATAATTTAAAACTTGCAGAAAAGTTGTGAGAGTAGTATCAGGGAATGAATGCTTTCAGGGTAACATGGTATGATAATAGTAAGCTGCAGATACCTTGGGGGAACATGAAAGAGGGCCATTTAACCTAGGTTAGGTCGGATACGACTGAGCAACTTCACTTTCACTTTTCACTTTCATGGATTGGAGAAGGAAATGGCAACCCACTCCAGTGTTCTTGTCTGAAGAATCCCAGGGATGGAGGAGCCTAGTGGGCTGCTGTCTATGGGGTCACACAGAGTTGGACACGACTGAAGCGACTTAGCAGCAGCAGCAGCAGGGAGTGAGGAAACACTCTGCTGAGGAAGATTTTTTAATTTCTTTGGATTCAGGAGAAACTTCCAAATCACAATTTCAGAGCATGGCTATTTGCACACTAAGTCAAAGTAGAAGTGAGTTAAGCTTAAGGCCACATATGCCTGTCCACCAACAGCTTCAGATCTCTGGTTATCCACTGCAGATGCTTCTCAGAGAGAACTGATTTATCCCTGAGGTGTTCATTGAGAAACAGAAGCTTCCTGAGGTGTTTGTTGGGAAACTGAATAAATCTGCATGTTCTTTATGTTTTTTAAAAATAAACAATACATTTACTTGGCAAAATTTTTTTAAATTGCGAAATCTTATACAGTGTATATTCACGAGAGGTCCCTTTGCCTGACCTTGTTTGTGCTCCTCGACTCCTTCCTCTTGGAGACGGCATTACCAGTTTTTGGCATATCCTTTGGATTTTGTTTGTACATATATTGTATATTCTCTCTCTCTCTCTTGCTGCATAAATGATAGCAGAGTGTTCTAAGTATCTTTAACTTCACAGTGTAACTTGGAGACGGTTTCCTGTCAGTCCGTTTAGATCTGCCTTGTTTATGGCATCCCATCCTATGAATGTCCTCGTTGTTTTAGTCTCTTGACACTGCAAACAGTGCTGTGGGAAATATTCTTGCACATACTGATACTTCCTGTACAAGCGTTTCTTTAGTATTCTTTAGTTTCTTTAGTATGCATTCTTAGAAATGGAATTGCTGAGTCAAAGAATATGTCGACTTTTGACATTTAGAAAGAAAATGTAATTGGCATTCTTATCTTGTAAAACAGTCTTACAACTTTTTTGATAAGGAATGGGATAAACTAGTTACATTACATTGACCCATGAGTGCCTTTTCCGCCCCCTGCTATCAATGGCTGTTTGATAGGAGGAAACTTACTGGCTCTAAGAGAAGGTGACACTTAGTGGTTGGGGGTGAGCTAGAATGTCAAGGCACATTGTTAATCATAACTGTCCGAGTACTGCAGGGGTGATTCTTGTTTCTTGTATCTCCACTTGATCTTTTTCTTAACATAATTTAAGACTGAAGTAACCTGGTGGTATGGTCCTAGAGAGCAAAGTGGTCTTATATTAACTTACTGCTTCTATATGGGTGTTGGATTTTCGTGGAGACCTTAACACTGGGCGGCACTCAGAGTGTATTGACTCTCATTCCTTGCTCTAGTTATGTTCTCTAGACACTGCAAGCAATGAAAATTATAGCTGCTGACTCAATGTTTTGATGAGAAAGTTGGAATCTAGGGAATTCCTTGATGGTCCGGTGGTTGGAACTCAGGGTTTTGCTTCCAGGCCCAGGTCCCATCCTTGGTCTGGAAACTAAGAAGGCACTCAGAGTGTATTGACTCTCATTCCTTGCTCTAGTTATGTTCTCTAGACACTGCAAGCAATGAAAATTATAGCTGCTGACTCAATGTTTTGATGAGAAAGTTGGAATCTAGGGAATTCCTTGATGGTCCGGTGGTTGGAACTCAGGGTTTTGCTTCCAGGCCCAGGTCCCATCCTTGGTCTGGAAACTAAGATCCTACAAACTGCACAGCGCAGCAAAAAAAGAAAAAAGCAAGAAGCTGAAATCTAGAATCCTTTTTCTTTCTTGGAGAGAAATTTTGGAAAGAAGATCAGACTCTTGTGTTTAAAAGTTCTATAAGTAATTATGGGAATAATCACTTAGAATACTAATTGCAATTATTCTTTTTTGTGTGTGAGACATTTCTTTTTAAAATTATTTAACTATCACCCTTTCACACATGATACTTGGGGAAAAACACACTACTGTCTCAATTGTTTGCTTTTTAAATCTAACCTTTAAAGGCCTGTTTTAAATAGGAATCTTCTTCAGATGTATTGAATACTTCTATGCCTTCTGAAACCAGATATCAATCATCAAGACAAAACTAATCTAATTGAATTGGTCCTTCCTGAGTAGAGCAGCAATTAGAAACTTGAGTTATTCTTACTAATATAATATTAATATTACTACTCTTAAAAAATCATTCAAGACATTTTAGCACTTCTATTTTATTTTATTTATTTAATTAGTTTATTTTTTGGCTATGCTGCATGGCTTCAAGATCTNTGAATTGGTCCTTCCTGAGTAGAGCAGCAATTAGAAACTTGAGTTATTCTTACTAATATAATATTAATATTACTACTCTTAAAAAATCATTCAAGACATTTTAGCACTTCTATTTTATTTTATTTATTTAATTAGTTTAATTTTTGGCTCTGCTGCATGGCTTCAAGATCTCAGTTCCCAAGCCAGGGATTGAACCTGGGCCACAGCAGTGAAAGGCTAGAATCCTGACCACTGTGCCACCAGGGGACTCCCATAATAATATTCTTCTTTGGGAGGTGGGTTGGAGGGGGCCTGTGCTGTGTGACTTGTGGGGTCTTAATTGCCTGACCAGTGATCAAATTCACACCCTTGGCAGTGAAAGCATGGAGTCCTAACCTGTGGACCACCAGAGAATTCCCAATAATCTTCATAATGATGTTTCAGAGTGACTGAAGTATATGGAAGTTGTCTCATATGAATAGCCCACGATTTTCCGTGTAAGAGCCATAGTCCAAGGTTGGGTTTGCGATTTCTGGTTTCTTGTGTGTTATCCTGGGTTCTTAGAATTAATGTAAAATAAAAGTAAAAGCACTCTGAGTGGGGTCTAGGAGCTGAGCTGTGATTGGAATCCAAGTGGTATGCTGAGTGGTCAAATGTGTAAGTCCCATTTAGGTGAGGTGCTGGCTGAGAGGGGTGGGATTTAGTCAGCAATATTGAGGTCTGCTGGTGAAACCATCTGGTAGCTCAAACTCTGATAGGAAGGAGTTGGATACTGTTAATTATAACAAAGTTCTTGATATTGGTCACTACAGAGATGAAAGGTTATGTTTTCTAACTTAGCAAGAGATGGTATGTTTTACACTCCAGAATATAGATGAAATCTAACACCCTCTTCAGGTCTTAATTCTGCAAAATAGGTATAGAATATGTCAGTTTGCTGTTGTTTTAGTCACCAAGTCATGTCCAACTCTTTTGAGACCCCATGGCCTGTAGCCCACCAGGTTCCTCTGTCCGTGGCATTTCCCAGTCAAGAATACTGGAGTGGGTTGCCATTTCCCTCTCCAGGGAATCTTCCCAACCAGGGCTCAAACCCAAGTCTCTTGCATTGGCAAAAGGATTCTTTTCGCCTAAGCCACCAGAGAAGCCCCAGAATATATTGTTAGAATATCTAAGAAGGAAAGTAGAGCACTGTTTACACGGGAGCGATAATGGTACAAGAGTGGGAAAAGACGAGTAAAGGATGCAGAAGGGGCGGCTTCCTCAGTTTTCTAGTAGGATAGTTATTGGGGTTCAAGGGGAGGTGGTTAACAGCTAATATTATTTACCTGCTTCCCTGGTGGCTCAGAGGTTAAAGCGTTTGCCTGCAAGGCGGGAGACCCGGGTTCAATCCTTGGGTCAGGAAGATCCCTGGAGAAGGAAATGGCAACCCACTCCAGTATTCTTGCCTGGAGAATCCCATGGACAGAGGAGCCTGGTAGGTTACAGCCCTCGGGGTCGCAAAGAGTCGGACCCGACTGAGCGACTTCACTCACTTCCCCTTTGAAGTTTGAGCTTAACTGAGAGGTAGATTGCTTAATCAGTAGATCAAAAATTTAAAANGAAATGGCAACCCACTCCAGTATTCTTGCCTGGAGAATCCCATGGACAGAGGAGCCTGGTAGGTTACAGCCCTCGGGGTCGCAAAGAGTCGGACCCGACTGAGCGACTTCACTCACTTCCCCTTTGAAGTTTGAGCTTAACTGAGAGGTAGATTGCTTAATCAGTAGATCAAAAATTTAAAAATAATTAGCCTTATTGGTGGAGTTGACTGGAGAATATGCCATAGATCTGTGGCCCAATGGACTTACTGATATCCCCGCTCTAACCCCCAGTTAAACTTAACCCGGTGGTCCTCGCGCCCTCCTTCCCAGGCTGCTATTGCTGATGGAGAGAAGCGCAGGTGGCCTGTGGACTGTGCCTTGTCCTCGGTGCCTCTGGGGGGCTGGGAGGCGGGGCTGGTCATTCATCTTTCTCTCAGCGTTGAAGTGTTGGGAATGAGACCTGAAACCTTAGAGCTGAAGTCTCTGTTCAGGGAAAGGGGAGTCTGCGAAACAGTGGCCCTCTTCTACCAGTGTACTCATGAGCTGCTTCCCCCAACACAGAATCTTGAAATATGAGCTTAAGTTGTTAGTTAGATCAAAGAAAGTTCTAGATTTCTGTCCTTAGAAACCCATCAAAATGGTGGAAAGTCAGCTTTTTAAATATTCGGGTTAATCAGGAGGCAAAGGCAGAGACTGGGAGATTGCCCGGAAGCCACTGTGTGGGTGCTTTTGTTGTGTTCTTCAGTCACTAATCCGTGTCCGACTCTTTGCGACCCATGGACTGCAGCCCGCCAGGTGTCGCTGTCCCTCACTGTCTCCCGTGGATGCCTATTACAAACCACTTGCCCGCTTCCCTGAAATACCTTTTACTTCAGTTTTGTTTTGAAGTCTTGCTAGTAAAAATATGATTAAGACTTTTATATTTTTTCTGTTAAACATCTCTTAATCATAGTCTGAAAACTGTGATTATTTCCAAGGTTATCTAATTCAGTAGAACGATTATTCTTTTCACATAGTAACGGTTCATACAGAGTCACAGAATGCTGGTCGTGAAACTTGTTTTAACTTGTTCTTGCTAATTCCTCTCCCTCTCTTCTCTCCTTTCCAGAATCCTATTCTGTGAACTCAGGCACTCAGGTATCCACCATGGCGTTGGGTCCTGAACAGAAGAGGCCAGATGGTAATTTACAGCTTTGTGTTATTGACTTATTTTTGTTTGGAATTAGGCTTAAACCAGTAACAGAAATTTACCATATTGTCCTTCTTGTCCTCTGTTTCATCAAAAATTGTCGCCATCTCCTATCCCCCGGCCATCAGTATCATGGAGACCTGCTCCATTCAGACAAGGGAAACACTGATGATTAGTCGGCGATTAGCCCTCCTGTCACAAGGGTGACACCTCCCCTTCCCTAAGCTCTTCACTGCAGGTCTTCAATTCAGTTCAGTTCAGTTCAGTCGCTCAGTCGTGTCCGACTCTTTGAGACCCCATGAATCACAGCAACGATTATTTCTTTACTGAACAATTTTTCTGGCATCAGGGGCTCAAAACAGTTACCAGCATCTGGAATGCTAACCTGCTTCTTTATCCACTAAGAAGATATCTTGGTCTGTTTAAACTCTGGTTGGCTCATTTTCCTCAAATCAACCCTAAAAAATTATTTTTAACTTGGAAATTCACTACTAACATTTTATGAGATGACAAGAAATTTGCTTCTTGCTGTTTCTCTAAACAAGCCCATCTCCCTTCTTGATCACCGGTTCTGCAGCCTGAGTTCTTTTTCCAAAAGAGTAACTTCAAATGTTCACTATCACAACCAAGCGGAGCCCCCCGTTTCAAATTCTTAAGTGTTTAACTTTTCTATCCTTAAAAAGCGAAGCCCATGGGGTCGCAAAGAGTAGGACACGACTGAACAACTTTCACTTCACTCCACTTCAAGAATTTTACTGGCAAGCAAGCAACCTTTTTTATATACTTTAGTTAGTTCACTCACTCAGTCGTGTCCAACTCTTTGCGACCCCATGAATCACAGCACGCCAGGCCTCCCTGTCCATCACCAACTCCCGGAGTTCACTCAGACTCACGTCCATCGAGTCGGTGATGCCATCCAGCCATCTCATCCTCTGTCATCCCCTTTTCCTCCTGCCCCCAATCCCTCCCAGCATCAGAGTCTTTATATACAGTATCATTATATACTTTAGGTGTTACCAAATATACCTATTTGGCTATGAGTATTATTTAAAATTTTATGCCATTAGTATGAAGGCAATACTTATTAACTCAGCTTTTCAAGCTAAAGGCAAGAAATTTAACTTTATTTGAACCATTTGCTTTTTAAATTATAAGTTNATACAGTATCATTATATACTTTAGGTGTTACCAAATATACCTATTTGGCTATGAGTATTATTTAAAACTTTATGCCATTAGTATGAAGGCAATACTTATTAACTCAGCTTTTCAAGCTAAAGGCAAGAAATTTAACTTTATTTGAACCATTTGCTTTTTAAATTATAAGTTTTAAAGCAAATCTTCATACATTTAGTAGTTCCCCAGATAATTACAATAGCTTCCTATGTGAGTCTACCTAGGTCACCTTTAGGTTACTTCTACCCCTCTAAGATCCATTCTTCATCTGGAGGCTGAGAGAGACCTGGGTTCGATCCCTGGGTCGGGAAGATTCCCTGGAGAAGGAAATGGCAACCGACTCCAGTACCCTTGCCTAGAAAATCCCATGGACAGAGGAGCCTGGGGTCCATGGGGTCACAAAGAGTCGGACACGATTGAGCAACTTCACTTTCACTTTTATCAGTGCGGCTAGTCTAAGGATGTTCTATATTAAGCCCTAGACATCAGTGATTTTAGAAGAAAATTATTCTAAAAATTGGCAAGTGACAGTAGCAGCGTGAGGGCTTCCCCAGTGGCTCATCTGGTAAAGAATGTGCCTGTAATGCAGGAGACCTGGTTTTGATCCCTGGGTTGGGAAGCTCCCCTGGAGAAGGGAACAGCTACCTACTCCAGTATTCTGGCCTGAAAAATTCCATGGACTGTATAGTCTATGGGATCGCAAAGAGTCAGACATGTCTGAGTGTCTTTCACAGTGCAGTACAATAGAAGTGTGAAAGTCGGGGGAGACCATTTGTAAGATTAGTGTTGAAAACTCATGTAGAGCTTAGTGACCAAGGAAGAGGGTAGAGAGGGAGCTTTATCACCATAAGCAATTTTTTATTTCTCAAATTTTCAGCCACGTGAATGTGTTGCCTATTCAAAAATTAATTTATTAGAAATATAAATAAAAATAAAGTAACAGAGACATTACTTTGCCAACAAAGGTCCATCTAGTCAAGGCTATGGTTTTTCCAGTAGTCATGTATGGATGTGAGAGTTGGACTATAAGGAAAACTGAGCACTGAAGAATTGATGCTTTTAAACTGTGGTGTTGGAGAAGACTCTTGAGAGTCCCTTGGACTGCCAGGACATCCAACAAGTCCATCCTAAAGGAGATCAGTCCTGGGTGTTCATTGGAGGGACTGATGTAGAAGCTGAATCTCCAATACTTTGGCCACCTGATGCAGAGAGCTGACTCATTTGAAAAGACCCTGGTGCTGGGAAAGATTGAGGGCCGGAGGAGAAGGGGATGACAGAGGATGAGATGGCTGGATGGGATCACCGACACGATGGACATGGGTTTGGGTGGACTCTGGGAGTTGGTGACGGACAGGGAGGCCTGGCGTGCTGCAATTCATGGGGTCGCAAAGAGTCAGACACAGCTGAGCGATTGAACTGAACTGAACCAAATATTGATACAGAGTCAGGTTGATCTTGTGCATGTAGGTGTTAAAAAGGTTTAATTTCAGTATTTCTATGATGATTACTAATATCAGTGTATTCTGTTAATTTTAACTCATTTCTTCTCAAATCTGTTAATTCAGAAAATGCCTCTGGAGACCATGGGGTCCCTGTCAGTCTTGGTGCCATCAAGCCTGCCTACAGTAACTCCTCAATTCCACAGTCCTTCGGGGTGCACACAGAGGAGCCCTTTACCACCTACTTTGATGAGAAGATTGCTGTTCCTGAGGAGGTTAGTGACAGGTCCTTAAAGAAAAATATTATTATCTAGGGAAAACCTATGTACAATGTCTGCTGGATAACTCAGGATCAGCAACCTCAGAGTCAGTTCTGGCAAGCAATCTCTGAAGACTGAATTTTTGTAGAGAGTAAACAGAAACTTTTAAGGAAACTAAGGCCCTTGAAAAATTGCCGAGTTGTACTAGTGAGCATTTTTTGACCCAGAAAGGGAAAATTTCACGTTCCCTTTTGTATGGTGCCTTTTGTCCCAAAGGGTAGTGTTTGAGCACAGAGGTACTGCTATTATTGCTGGGATTTTAGACTGAAAGGTTGTTGGAAGGTCAAGTAAGAGAAGAACCTTTATTTGTACAGAGAGCTAACCAGGTTATTGATAAGGAATGGATAAGATGGAGGAGAAACTTGGACCCACCCATGTTCAACTTCTGAACTCTTTGTTCTTATGAAACTGATATTGTTGCTTTTTATGTGATAAAATAATAGATAAATTAGGTCAGCAATCTGGAGGTGATAATAAGAGACACTTTTATTATTATTATTTTTTTAAACTTTTTCTTCTATATTGTAGTATAGTCAATTAACAATATTGTGCTAGTTTCAGGTGGACAGCAAAGGGAGTCAGCCATACATAGGCATGTATGGCTCCCCCTGGAGGTGATAATCATTTTGCTCTGTCTTCCTCTCTTGTACAGCACTCTTGTTTTAGCTTCCGCAAACTCTGGGCCTTCACCGGACCAGGATTTCTTATGAGCATTGTGGATCCAGGAAACATTGAATGTGATTTGCAGTCTGGAGCACTGGCTGGATTTAAGGTGAACATAAAGTCTTCCCTCATCCCTTTTTTTGGTTTACCTGGTGGCTCAGGTAGTAAAGAATCTGCCTGCAGTGAGGAAGACACGGGTTTGATCCCTGGGTCAGGAAGATCCCCTGGAGAAGGGAATGGCAACCCACTCCATTATCCTTGCCTAGGAAATCCCAGGACAGGGGAGCCAGGACAGTCCACGGGGCCGCAAAGAGTCGGACAAGACTTAGTGACTAACACTTTGACTTCTTCTATCCTTTTTAAACACACACAGCACACCACATCCTTTTCCTCTGCTCTGCCTGTTGGATATGAACCTTGGTGGCTACATGCTGATTCTTCATTGGCTCTGACACTGTGATGAAAAGTACTTTTTGATCTGTTTTTAAATTTTATTTTATTCATGTAGTTGATTTTTAGTTTTATTTTATTTACCCAGGTAGTTTCCTTGAACAAAAGTGAAACAGCAGATGGGAAAAGCTAGAACTCGGAAAGGTGCAAGGTGACCTAGCAAGTTCTGTGCAGAATGTGATACAGAACTCAGGTCTTTGGATCCCTGAACGGGGCGCTTTCCTGAGTGTACTGTTTCCCATTCCCATTGCCAAACAACCAAACCAAAACTTCCAGTTGTCTCAAGAGTATAATGGTGGGATTTTGTTCTTCTCTAGTTGCTCTGGGTTGTTCTGTTTTCCACCATCGTGGGCCTCCTGCTGCAGAGCCTTGCAGCTCGACTGGGAGTGGTCACTGGGCTGCATCTTGCTGAAGTGTGTCACCGCCAGTATCCCAAGGTAAGCAATGTTTGTCTCATATCATAGGTAACCATGTGTCTGGCAGTCTGTGCTAGCCCCCTGTATACTAAAATAGTGGAGGATGTGGGAATCGTGGCCCTGAGGGCTGGGAATCCCAAGGGAAATTCTATAGCTCCTCTTGCTGCTAAACCGTGTTTCCCTGATGCTGGGAAAGATTGAAGGCAGGAGGAGAAGGGGACGACAGAGGATGAGATGGTTGGATGGCATCACCGACTCGATGGACATGAGTTTGAGCAAGCTTCGGGAAATGGTGAAGGACAGGGAAGCCTGGCGTGCTGCAGTCCATGGGGCCGCAAAGAGTCGGACACCACTGAGCGACTGAACAACAGCGACAATGTCTGGAAGACAGTTTTAAACTGACTTGATCTTTAGATAAGTACTAACCTGCCTCCAGTTTGTCTTAAATGTTCAGTCTCCTTTCCTGGCTGTGAGAGTATCCTTACCTGCTTTTTTATCTTATATGCCTCTTAAAAGAAAAAAAAAAAAACCAACTTGGGAATTTATAGTTTGTTTTATCTTCTCTTTCTTCATGTATCTCAGTGGTTATTTTTCTATGACATATATTTTAGGTAGTAGATACCTGGAGGTTGTTTTTTTTTTTCCTGGCCTCAGTGAGCTAGCAATGACTAAATTTCTTTCTGTTCTATTATTTGACCAGATTGGATCCCAGATTTTATTATAGGACACCCAATTCCAACACTTTGCCCTGAGTCCTTTTGCCTATCTGTGTTTTTTTTTTTTTTTACTTGCTTGTGTATTATTACACTAAGGGATGACTCCAACCTTTTCATGTTTGTTTTGTCTCTTCAGCTGTGATCAGGATAGATATTTTCTTCTGCAGTATTTTTATTCTCTCCTGAACAATATTTTGACCATCCTAGCATTCTCATTTTCCGCTAAAACTTTTTAGATCAAAAATTAAGTGGAAATAATGAATGGAAACTCCATTCTTCTGTCAAGTGAAACAGAAGGAGAAGCAATTGGCATCAGCTGCTGCCCTGACCCTGACTCACAGGCTCTGCCACAAAGAGCAGCCTGGCCCTCTCCATCAGGGGCCAAAGCTGAGTTCTGGCCCTTCGTCTCTAGACTTAAGGCTTAATAAAGGACTGTTATTGGATCATTGCCAAAATGTGAATTCCAGACTATGGGGGAAGTTCTTAGAAATGACTAATTAGAACCATATCTTTCTGCTGTTTGATGTTTAGGTTCCACGAATCCTTCTGTGGCTGATGGTGGAGTTGGCTATCATTGGTGTAGATATGCAAGAAGTTATTGGCTCAGCTATTGCCATCAATCTCCTGTCTGTAGGAAGGTGAGAGGTTTTTCTCTAGAAAGTAATCAATGTTTTGTGGGATTTCAAAGCAAGTATAAAAACAAAAGTTCTTCCCAGGTGGCTTACTGGTAAAGAATCTGCCTGCCAAGCAGGGGATGCACGTTTGATCCCTGGGTCAGGACAATCCACTGGAGAAGGAAACGGCAACCCACTCCAGTATTCTTGCCTGGGAAATCCTGTGGACAGAGGAGCCTGGTGAGCTATCGTCCACAGGGTCACCAAAGAGTTGGACATGACTTAGCAACGAAACAACAACAACATAAAAACAAAAACCCAAGTCATTTTCAATTTTGAAAATTCAACTCAAGTATTATTTTTTCTGTGTAACCACCTTCTTCCCGGCTCTTTATCTCCCATGTTCTCATGTTTGGTCATTCATATCTGTATTTTCCAGTGTGTGGCAATGTATATTATAATTAATTTGTATGTCAGTTTATCCCACTTGTCAAGTGAACTCCTTGAGAGATAAGACACATACTTTTCAGCTTTGTGTCCTGAATGTCTGTAATAGTAGATAAAGTTTGAATGAATGTATTACTTTACTTAGTGCTGTGATCCTAAAACACCCAAGGCCTGACCTCCTTACCACTGTTCCCTTTTCCCCAGGCCCTTGCTCCTCCAAGTGTCATATATCTAGAGAGTTGTTGGGAAGAGAGTCTTTTTCTTAATGTTTCTTTTCTTTAATCTCCCTTTTTAATCTCTGACCTAGGATTCCTCTATGGGGTGGCGTTCTCATCACCATTGCAGATACGCTTATATTTCTCTTTTTGGACAAATATGGTAAGGACAGTGAGAACAGAGGGGTTGGTGAAAGTTCCATCATGTGGCTTACAGGGAAATCTACCTTCTGTGAACTCACTGCTACATTTTCCCCTTCAGGTTTGCGGAAGCTAGAAGCGTTTTTTGGTTTTCTCATCACTATAATGGCCCTCACGTTTGGCTATGAGGCAAGTATTACAGGCTGATCATTAGCTGCTGTTTGTCTTTTTTTTTCCTTAGCTTTTTAAACAAAATTTTTGTCCTTTTATTATAAAAGACAGTGTGTATTAATAAAACCCAAATTCAGCACTAGGTCAATTTAAAAGGAATAAGGATGTAGGAAAGACTAGTGTCCAGGAAGTTCTGCAGGGACTCCTAGGTCAAAATTGACTAGAATTTTTTCTAGGGCTTTCCAGACTAGACTCCGTGGTCCCGAATTGGCCATCTCAACAACAGAGCAGCCTTGGCAAGGACTTAGGAAAGGAGTTGCAGGGTTATTCTTGGTTGTTACCTTGACAGGTTCTGTTTTTGCTCATCCTGGTTGACAGTAAGTCCAGCTTGGACTTTCTCTGTATTGTAACAGTTAATGAACTAAAGGGGTTACAGTGTGTGTTTTCTGTTTTGTGCCCCAGCCCCAACACTGCATTGGGTTAAGCCTAACCTTATCATTATATGCAGTGAAGTGAAACCCAGCACCTTTCTGTGTCCAATTATTATAAACTGATTTCTGTTTATTGGACTAGCTAAGCTTTTGAAAATATGTCTACTCTACGAGCAGATGATACAGCTTGGTCTAAGGCTTCCAAGAGAAATGCTGAACCAGGAAGGAGTGTATGAAAAGTGTTTCTGAGTGAGTCTCAGCAGATGCTAGTGGCAAGCATATGTGATTTTTATATACATATGTGAACACAGATGTTGGATCATTGAAAAAACGAGAGAGTTCCAGAAAAGCACCTGCTGCTGCTGCTACTAAGTCGCTTCAGTCGTGTCCGACTCTGTGTGACCCCATAGACGGCAGCCCACCAGGCTCCCCCATCCCTGGGATTCTGTAGGCAAGAATACTGGAGTGGGTTGCCATTTCCTTCTCCAATGCATGAAAGTGAAAAGCCAAAGTGAAGTCACTCAGTCGTGTCCGACTTTTAGTGACCCCATGGACTGCAGCCTCCTAGGCTCTTCTGTCCATGGGATTTTCCAGGCAAGAGTACTGGAGTCTGCTTTATTGACTACACCAAGGCTTTTGATTTTGGATCACAGCAAACTGTGGAAAATTCTTAAAGAAATGGGGATACCAGACCACCTTACCTGCCTCCTGAGAAATCTGCATGCAGGCCAAGAAGCAATAGTTAGAACTGGACATGGAACAACAGACTGGTTCCAAATTGGGAAAGGAATATGTCAAGGCTATATATCGTCACCCTGCTTATTTAACTTACATGCAGAGTACATCATGCAAAATGCCAGGCTGGATGAGGCATAAGCTGGAATCAAGAGTGCTGAGAGAAATTTCAATAACCTCAGATACGCAGATGACACCACCCTTATGGCAGAAAGTGAAAGGGAATTAAAGAGCCTTTTGATAAAAGTGAAAGAGGGGAGTNACATGCAGAGTACATCATGCAAAATGCCAGGCTGGATGAGGCATAAGCTGGAATCAAGAGTGCTGAGAGAAATTTCAATAACCTCAGATACGCAGATGACACCACCCTTATGGCAGAAAGTGAAAGGGAATTAAAGAGCCTTTTGATAAAAGTGAAAGAGGGGAGTGAAAAAATAGGCTTAAAACTCAACATTCAAAAACTAAAATCATGGCATCTGGTCCCATCACTTCTTGGCAAATAGATGGGGAAACAATGGAAACAGTGAGAGACTTTATTTGGGGGGCTCCAAAATCACTGCAGATGGTGACTGCAGCCATGAAATTAAAAGACATTTGCTCCTTGGAAGAAAATCTATGACCAACCTAGACAGCACATTAAAAAGCAAAGACATTAGTTTGCTGACAAAGGTTCGTCTAGTCAAAGCTATGGTTTTTCCAGTGGTCATGTATGGATGTGAGAGTTGGACTATAAAGAAAGCTGAGCACTAAAGAATTGATGCTTTTGAACTGTGGTGTTGGAGAAGACTCTTGAGAGTTCCTTGACCTGCAAGGAGATCAACCAGTCCATTCTGAAGGAGATCAACCCCTGGGATTTCTTTGGAAGGAATGATGCTAAAGCTGAAACGCCAGTACTTTGGCTACCTGGTGTGAAGAACTGACTCACTGAAAAAGACCCTGATGCTAGGAAAGACTGAAAGCAGGAAGAGAAGGGGACACTGAGGATGAGATGGTTGAATGGCATCATCAACTGAATGGACATGAGTTTGAGCAAGTTCCCGGAGTTGCTGCTGGACAGGGAAGCCTGGTGTGCTGCAGTCCATGGGTTCACAAAGAGTCAGACATGACTGAGCCACTGAACTGAACTGAACACAGAAGCATGATTACTGTGGGTAATCAAGAATTGACTGTATTCTAAGGTGTGTCTCACAGGAGTTATTGTGGCACTAATATCAATAAGGCCCTTAGCAGCTGTTTTATTGCTTTAGAATATTAATTATATTCTTCACACATCTATTTAGTATATATAATATACAATATGAAATGTTTGGATACCCCAGTCATAAATTCTCTAACCTTGTGCTGCTTGGTTTTTTTTTTTTTTGGATGGTTCTATGTTCTTTATTTCCTAAATAGTGTTGATGAAGGGGTTTAAGGAGTAAAGGATGCAATGTTATCTAGTACCGTGTCACTCCCCTAGTGTCAAGTTCCAGGCTAATAGCTGTTCTCTTTGTATATAGTATGTTACAGTGAAACCCAGCCAGACCCAGGTCCTCCAAGGCATGTTCCTGCCATCCTGTTCAGGCTGTCGTACCCCACAGATCATTCAGGCTGTGGCCATCGTGGGTGCCGTTATCACACCACACAACATATACCTGCATTCTGCCTTAGTCAAGGTGAGCAGGACCTATCTTATCCCAGTGACTCATGTAGTTCATGGCATCTTTTCCTTTCGTTGCGAGGGACACACACTTAGTTTACAGTTGTTGGAGCCCTGAAGGAGCACGGTGTTTTTCCACAGTTGGACACCACACTCTTGTATCACCAAGGTGACCAGAGATGACTGACCCCATTGAGAAGGGACTAAAGTCCTTAAAAGATCTGAAGGGGCACCATGTCTCTTGTCTTTCAATCTCAGGAACCTCAATGGCCTCATGGAGGTCAGGAGGAAGGAGCCCAGCCTAGCTTTTACCACACACAGTTGTTTGCTGGAAGATTTCAGAGACCTTTGTAATTAAGGCGAACTCCCCCTTAGGTCTAAAATCAGGTTGTTTTTGTAGGTCAGTGGTTCTTCAAGCCACAGTAACTGAGGGCTCATCAGTCACTCAGTCACTTTCCCCTGTTTGGGTGTGTGTGAGGTCATCAAAGGGTCATGATTGGACTCAGTGAACCAGGATGTATGTGGGGCCTCTCACATTTCATGTGGTCAGTTGTTTGACCTCTAGGCCTTTCAGCTGACTCCAACTCATGAAATGTCACAAGGAAACTTGTTCCAGCTCGTCAAAAAGTGACTGTTGCTGTTACCTCTCTAGTCCAGACAGGTGGACCGGGCCAATAAGCAGGAAGTTCGAGAAGCGAATAAGTACTTCTTCATCGATTCCTGCATTGCTCTCTTTGTTTCCTTTATCATCAACGTCTTTGTCATCTCAGTGTTTGCTGAAGCATTTTTTGAGAAAACCAACCAGCAGGTGGTAAGTAAGCCAGGGACCGGGTAGTAGTGAATGTGAGGGTAAGGAGGAGGCTAACTGGGCAGGGAAACATGACAGTGACTTAGAGCTCAGGGGACATAGATCTCAGTGCTGCCCCTAAGTCACTGCGCTAGTCAGGTTTACAGTCTAGGGCTGTGGCCAGGTCCAGAGCCGTCATTCTCAGCTTTGGACTGGGAAGGGAGCATTCCTCAGATAAAGACTGCCTCATGCTGTGGTCAGTGGCTTCATGTTTATTTGCTCTTTCTCATCCCCTTTTGCTTCCAACTACTGACTGCTTTCCAGGCCTGCCATTTGGTGATGACAGGTTGGGAGGAGTCCACACACAGGAAATAGAATCTGTGGCTAGACAGACTGTTTTAGACACTGAATTCTCTGTCCTCTTGACTCCTGATTGCCAATCTCGTTTTGATCACTCCTTTGTTTCCCATCATAGGACCTCTGATTCCTGGCTCTGCTTTGAATAAGGACTCTCTATTCTGGGTGTCCTTTCATATTTGAGGCCTTCTAAGGACCCTCACTTCATGTCACCATTTAAATTGGCCTAACATTCATGTATTACCATGCATACTGTAACTCAGGAAAAGTTTCTGATGACCTGAGAGTGTAGAAAAATTATCAAGGAAGACCTCAAGGCCATTGCTGCCAGTCTCTGCTGTCTCAGTCCAGGTCCAGTGTCTCGCCTTCAGCACCCATCTCTTAGATGACCTGTGTGTGATGTATAGGAGAGGTCTTCTTATCTGAGTCCTGGACTCAAAATTAAAAGTCGTTCCTAAACTGCTTTGCTTCCAGGTTGCGGTCTGTAAGAACAGCAGCAGTGCCCATGCTCACCTTTTCCCAGACGATAACTCAACACTGACTGTGGACATCTACAAAGGGGTAAACCTGTTCGGATTTCTGATCTTTGCTCCTGGATCAATATTCTCAGCATAATATCTGGTCTTTGCCGTGGGTTCACTTCAGAGCTCAGTATATCTTCTCTGAAGTATTGTTTTTTTTTTCAGAGGTCCAGATACAACTTTTGGATTATGTAGAAGAGAATAGAAGATCTGAAAAAATGAATTAATTGAATCAGCAATTCCCATACTTGTGTTCTTAGTAAAGTGATTTGTTTTTTATACTTGTTCCCCACCTAGCCCCAGTGGCTGGACACTTTATTTATTTAGGCCATGCTGTGTGGCATTCAGGACCTAGTTCTCTGACCACCAATCGAACCCCTACCCCCTGCATTGGGAGGACAGGGTCTTAAACCAATGGAACACCAGGGAAGTCCCTGTAAAGTCATCTTTCCTGGGGCCTCTCTCTCCCTTTATGCTGGTTACATTATGAACTTCCAAGAGTAGAATATGTAGCATCTCCGAAAGTCATTTGTGCTTCCTCTCCATTCCTGTTACCCTCTTCCAGAATGCTGTGTTAAGGAATCTAATTTGGGAAATCTGTTGTAGACTTTTTAAAATAGTTAACATGTAAGTTGAGGATAAAGGCTTTAGGAGCCTAGAGAAGAGAAGGGACTAGGCTGAGGAGGAATGGGGGCCCATCCAGCAGAATTTAGGTTGAAAGCCTCTAGAA
Source organism: Oreotragus oreotragus (assembly GCA_006410675.1). Lineage (NCBI taxonomy): Eukaryota > Metazoa > Chordata > Mammalia > Artiodactyla > Bovidae > Oreotragus > Oreotragus oreotragus. Next base: position 28,095 of record SJYX01008372.1, read on the forward strand.
TGAGGTCAGGACCTGAGTCTAGCTCCTGGGACAGTGCCAGCGCAGCACTTGGTAGAGGTGGGTGTGTAGCCAGGAACAAGGAGAAGTGACATAAAGGAGTATGTTTGGGGTGTTGTCTCAGGTGATCTCTCTCCCTTGCCTCTCCAGGGTGTTGTGCTGGGGTGTTACTTCGGGCCTGCTGCTCTCTACATCTGGGCAGTGGGGATCCTGGCTGCAGGGCATAGCTCCACCATGACAGGAACCTATTCTGGCCAGTTTGTCATGGAGGTACGTGCTGCTGTGACTGGGATAGACGAGAGGAAGAGGACATTGCCCTTTTGTCCTTTCTTAATCCCATGCCTCTGAGGTCTTCCCAAACCTCCCAGCCCTTTTTGGAGAAGGCAATGGCACTCCATTCCAGCACTCTTGCCTGGAAAATCCCATGGATGAAGGAGCCTGGTACACTGCAGTCCATCGGGTCGCTAAGAGTCGGACACGACTGAGCAACTTTACTTTCACTTTTCACTTTCGTGCATTGGAGAAGGAAATGGCAACCCACTCCAGTGTTCTTGCCTGGAGAATCCCAGGTATGGAAGAGCGTGGTGGGCTGCCGTCTATGGGGTCGCACAGAGTCGGACACGACTGAAGCAACTTAGCAGCCAGCCCTTTTGCTATTTCCTTCCAGACATTCATCCTGTTTCTGTGTTTTCTTCCAGGGATTCCTGAACCTAAAGTGGTCACGCTTTGCCCGAGTGAGTCTAACCCGCTCTATTGCCATCATCCCCGCTCTGCTTATTGCTGTCTTCCAAGACGTGGAGCATCTAACAGGGATGAATGACTTCCTGAATGTTCTTCAGAGCTTACAAGTGAGGAGGGAGCTGGGGAAACTCACATCTCACTAAGTCAGGAGGGATTCTGTACCTTTCTTCTGTATTGCCTTTAGATAACAAGCCTAGTGTGGTTGTGGGGAAAATTCAGAGGAAGAAAGAGGCACAGTCTTGGCCTACAGTGAACGGATATGAAATCTCTGGCATCTAGAAGGCTTTTAGAAAGAGCTTTATTTTTAAGCCTGTTGGATGGGAATTATAAGCTGTAATTACACATAGAATCGTTAATCCAAACAAACGTTAAATAACGTATAGGACACTGTTGGGCTTTATGGAGATTAAGAAGACAAGGCAGATACAAATTTTGTAAAGACACTGTAACCATGACTGATGCTGGGCTCATGCTACAGATTTCCACATAACCCTCCAGCATGTTGTGATGACAGGAATAATTTCTCACAGAGTAGGTGAGGCAGGGTCTGTGGTTCCCTTTTGCTAACAGTGCTGCTCTCTGGGGTGTTACAAGGACCCCCTGTACCCCTATCTAATCTTATTTTTCTCTTTTGCAGCTTCCCTTTGCTCTCATACCCATCCTCACGTTTACGAGTTTGCGGCCTGTGATGAGTGAATTTGCCAATGGATTGTGAGTGTACTTCTTTTTGTTCCCTAAGATGTGTAGGGGAAGGATATCTTCATCAAATGGGGCAGTTATGAAATAAGTCATAGGGGACTATGTGCTTTAAGAGGTGGTTGCTAGAGCTGCCCCCTCAATCTCTGACTAAGAAAAGAGAGACTTCTGGGGACTTCCCTGATGATCCAGTGGTTGAGACACTGCCTTCCTGTGCAGGGGGTGAGGGTTTGATCCCAGGTCAAGAACTAAGGTCCTACATGCCACAAAGTGTGGCCAAAAATTAAAAATAAATGAACACAGCATTGTAAATCAACTATACTTCAATTTTTAAATATTAAAGAAAAGAAAATAGAGATGGTAAATGTAACAAAGGAGGGCAAGCACATTTTTTATTTCTGGGGGAAGTTTTTCAGCTTT
>SJYX01008372.1:41728-56624 GCA_006410675.1 Oreotragus oreotragus
TGCATTGGAGAAGGAAATGGCAACCCACTCCAGTGTTCTTGCCTGGAGAATCCCAGGGATGGGGGAGCCTGGTGGGCTGCCATCTATGGGGTCACACAGAGTCAGACACGACTGAAGCAACTTAGCAGCAGCAGCAGCAGCAGCAAAGTTCCAGAGCCCATGTTACCATTACCAATCATTCTATACAGTATATAGTACATATTTCATAGTATATACTTTAAGACACCAACTTTGGTGTTTAGCAGCACCAAGAACAGCACCATATCAAAGATACTTTGCTTAATACTCTGATTAGGGTTAGAGTATATTTTAGGTCAAAAGCTGCCAATTGATAGGCTAATTTTGTTTGGCCTGTCCTACATTTTCCAAACTACCTGAATGCTTTTTCAGGTATATGTGGAAAATGGCAGGGTCCTGTATGATCCTATCCTAGCAATAAGTAAGAACTGATAGCTTATTCAGTTTCTGGTGGCTCAGACAGGAAAGAATCCTCCTGCAATGCAGGAGACCTGGGTTCCATCCCTGGGTTGGGAAGATCCCCTGGAGGAGGTCATGGTCACCCCAGTGTTCTAGCCTGGAGAATCTGCATGGACAGAAGAGCCTGGTGGGTTATAGTGCATGGGGCTGCAAAGAGTCAGACACAGCTGAGCAACTAAGCACAGCACAGCACTGCCTTGAAAGTTTTAGCCAATTCCTCTACCATTCAGCCCCATTTCTCAGTGTCACTGAGAAATGCAACAAACTTCTCCAATGAAGGAGTTCTCTCTACTAAGTCATCAAATGATACAACCTGGAGATCATGGAACTAAAAAAGCAGCCCTTGTTTACTACACGCCCACCCCACCACCTTAGCTCACTTGAGAAAAGGCTGCAGTGAATTGTCAATGTATCTGACAATTGCTCTTGGTTGCTAAAATCAGATGGTCAACACTGAAACCAGATTGATTATGTTCTTTGCAGTTGAAGATGGAGAAGCTCTATATAGTCAGCAAAAACAAGACCTGGAGCTGACTGTGGCTCAGATCATGAACTCCTTATTTATTGGAAAATTCAGGCTTAAATGAAGAAAGTAGAGAAAACCACTGGGGCTTCCCTGGTGACTCAGATGGTGAAGAATTGCTTGCAATGCTGGNTTTTTTTTTTTTTTTTCTAAGCCTGTTGAATGGGAACTATAAGCTGTAATTACACAAAGAACACAATGTTATTGTTTGTTAATCCAGGCAAACATTAAATAATGTATAAGACACTCCTTGGTTTTATAGAGGTTAAGAAAATTCGGCAGATACAAATTCTGTTAAGACACTATGAGCATAATTGATGCTAGGTTCATGTTACAGATTTCCACATAACCTCCAGCATGTTGTGATGACAGGAATAATTTCTCACAGAGTAGGTGAGGCAGAGTCTGTGGCTCTGTTTTGCTAAGAGTGCCACTCTCTGGGGTTTTACAGGAACCCTCCATAGCCTTGTCTGATCTTAGTTTTCTCTTTTCTAGCTTCCCTTTGCTCTCATACCCATCCTAACATGTACAAGCTTGTGACCAGTCATGAGCGAATTTGCCAATGGACTGTGAGTGTGTTTCTTTCAGTTCCCAAAGATGTTGGGGGGAAGGGTATCTTCATCAAACAGGCCAGTCAGAAAATCATTTATAGGGAAACTGTGTGCTTTAAGAAGTGATTGCTATGATCTGGAGGGAAGATGTGGGGTGGGAGGTGGGAGGGGGGTTCATGTTTGGGAGTTCGTGTAAAAAAATAAATAAATACAAAAAAAAAAAAAAAGAAGTGATTGCTAGAGCTGCCCCTTCAATCTATGACTTAGAATAGAGACTATTGGGGACTTCCCTGAAACTAAGGTCTCACATACCACAGAGAATGGCCNGGAGGGGGGTTCATGTTTGGGAGTTCGTGTAAAAAAATAAATAAATACAAAAAAAAAAAAAAAGAAGTGATTGCTAGAGCTGCCCCTTCAATCTATGACTTAGAATAGAGACTATTGGGGACTTCCCTGAAACTAAGGTCTCACATACCACAGAGAATGGCCAAAAATTAAAAACAAATAAGCACAACATTGTATATCAACTCTACTACAATTTTTAAAAAGTTAAAAAAAAAGAAGATAGAGATTGTGTATGTAACAAAGGAGGGAAAGCACATTTTTTGTTCTAATACCTTTTCTATACATCTTTAAAGGACATGCATGTTTGAAATGACTTGTTTCATCTCTAGGGACTCAAGACTTTTTGCAGTTTTCAGGCTTGTTCCATTTTTAGGGAATTAAATAATAGGGATTATTTGATAGTGTTATTTTTCCTTTCTCTGTGTGTGTGTCTGTGTGTGTGTGTGTGCCACTCAGTCGTGTCTGATTCTTTGTGACCCATTGTAATTTGTGACCATGGAGTTCTTCTCCAGGCAAGAATACTGGAGTGGGTAGCCATTCCCTTCTCCATGGGATCTTCGTGACCCGGGGATCGAGCCCAGGTCTCCTGCACTGCAGGCAGATTCTTAGCTGACTGAACCACAAGGGAAGCCTTTCTTTCTCCCTAACATTAGGTAACTTTGACCCTTTTAACCTCATCTGGGACATAAGATCTACTTTTAAGCTTATTTTGAAATGCTGCTTACTCCTGCCTAAGGAGATACCCTTCTCCATGGGATCTTCGTGACCCGGGGATCGAGCCCAGGTCTCCTGCACTGCAGGCAGATTCTTAGCTGACTGAACCACAAGGGAAGCCTTTCTTTCTCCCTAACATTAGGTAACTTTGACCCTTTTAACCTCATCTGGGACATAAGATCTACTTTTAAGCTTATTTTGAAGTGCTGCTTACTCCTGCCTAAGGAGATACAGTGTCTTTTTCCATCTGTGGACAGGGTGGACTATTCCACCAATAACTGTGCTGATTCTTTTGACAGAGGCTGGAGGATTGCAGGCGGTATCTTGGTCCTTATCATCTGTTCCATCAACATGTACTTTGTCGTGGTTTATGTCCAGGATCTGGGGCATGTGGTTTTGTACGTGGTGGCTGCAGTGGTCAGCGTAGCTTATCTGAGCTTTGTGTTTTACTTGGTAAGTCCAGTTGGGAGGGGCAGGGGTGGTCAAGGGGGGCTAACACTCAGAAGAGAAAGGACCCAAAAGAGCATATGGTTATCTGTCTTCAGGTTATTGACACAATTTATGTGAAATCGTTAAACCAGCTGTGACTAAAGAATATTTTTAGCCATAAATTCTCTCTTGGTTCCTAAGTGCTATCATTTTTCTGTCATTCCATCTGATTTCCATTCCTAATACTTCCTAACGAGAGTGTAGTATGTTTGAAAAACTCAAAGACCAGCCGTGTAGAAAGTAGAGAGTGGTAAAAGATGGGGTTGGAGAAGGGAGGTGTGTCGTGTGATTTCAGATCTTTGGAGGGCAGCACATGTATATTCACAGCCCGGCCTAGCTCTACTACTTAATAGCTGTCCAGTGTTGAAATTAGTAAATAGTGATATTCTCTCTTTCAATTATTCTAGAATTATTAAAAATGATGGTTATAAAACATAGCTCTGTAAAAAAGGAATGCAGAATTATGTATACCTAGATAATCAAAAAATTATCAAAAGTCTAGAGTAAATTATGCAAAAATGGTAAGAGTAGATGCCTTAGGATGGTGGGATTATGGATATATTTCTCTGTTTTCCAGATCTATAATATTACTTATATCAGTGAAAAGCAGTGATAGCTACAACACATCCACCTCCCTATTCTACACAGGTTTCTCTAAAAAACACAGGGTTCAGGATTAGGGATAGCGGAATTTATAATGTATCTGCTACAGAGAATGGCAAGGCTGGAGGGTGGAAACCCCCTGCTCATCTTTCGAACACTGACCTAGTTCCCATGCCTGGAGAAGACAATGGTACCCAACTCCAGTACTCTTGCCTGGAAAATCCCATGGACGGAGGAGCCTGGTGAGCTGCAGTCCATGATCGTGTATCTGAAATGCAGTGTGAAGTGTCTGGGTACCCCAGTCCTAAACTCTCTGACCTTGTGCCGCTTGGTTTTTTTGGTGGTTCTATGTTCCTCATTTCCTATGTAGTTGTTGATGAAGGAGTTTAAGGAGTAAAGATGCAGTGTTTTCCAGTACTGTGTTACTCCCTAGTCTCATGTTCCAGAAAAGACTAATAGCTGTTCTGTTTGTATGTAGTATGTTACAGTGAAACCCAGCCAGACCCAGGTCCTCAAAGGCATGTTCCTACCATCCTGTTCAGGCTGTCGTACCCCACAGATTGAGCAGGCTGTGGGCATCGTGGGCGCTGTTATCATGCCACACAACATGTATCTACATTCTGCCTTAGTTAAGGTGAGCAAGACCTTTCTTATCTCAGTTGCCTGTGTAGTTTCATGGCATCTTTTCCTTTTGTTGCAAGGGACACACACTTAGTTCACAGCTGTTGGAGCCCTGAAGGAGCACGTGTTTTTCCACAGCTGGACTGCACACCCTTGTATCATCAAGGTGACCAGAGATGGAACCAAGATGACACAGAGAAGGGACTAGAGTCCTTCTTAAAAGATCTGAAGGGTCACTGTGTCTCTTGTCTTTAAATCTCAGAAGCCTGAATGGCCTCATGGAGGTCAGGAGGAAAGAGCCTAATCTGACTTTTACCAGTTAATCCATCACAATCGTTTGTTGGAAGATTTCAGAGACCTTTGTAATTAAGGTGGTGTCCACATTAGGTCTGAAATCAGATTGTTCTCGTAGGTCAGCAGTTCTTCCAGCCACATAACTGAGGGTTCAGCAGCCACTCGTTCACTTTTTCCTCTTTGGGATGTGTGATTTATCAAAGGGTCATGACTTCTTACTCAGTGAACCAGGATGTAAGTGGAGTCTCACATTTCATGTGGTCAGTTGTTTGCCCCCTAGGCCTTTCAGCTGACTACAGACTTGTGAAATATCACAAGGAAACTTGCTCCAGCTTGTCAAAAAGTGACTGTTGCTGTTACCTCTCTAGTCTAGACAGGTAGACCGGGCCAACAAGCAGGAAGTTCGAGAAGCGAATAAGTACTTCTTCATCGAATCCTGCATCGCTCTCTTTGTTTCCTTTATCATCAACGTCTTTGTTGTCTCAGTGTTTGCCGAAGCATTTTTTGGGAAAACCAACGAGCAGGTGGTAAGTAAGCCCGGATCCTGCGTAGTAGTGGATATGAGGGTAAGGAGGAGGCTGCATTGGGGCAGGAAAACAGGACAGTGACTTCAAGCTCAGGGGACACAGATCTCAGTGCTGCCCCTAAGTCATGGCACTACTCAGGTTTACAGTCTGGGACTGTGACCAAGCCCAGACCCTCCTTCCTAGCTTTAAACAGGTAAGGAAGCGTGCCTTATTCCAAGGTTGCCTCATGCTGTTGTTGGTGGCTTCATGTCTGTTTGGCTTTTTCTCATCCCCTTTTACTTCCTGTTTACCAACTACTGGCTGCTTGCCAGTCCTGCCATTTAGTGATTACAGATGGGCGGAGTCAACCAACAGAAAATAGAAGCTATGGCTAGACAGGTTATTTTATCACACTGAATTCTGTGTCCTCTTGACTCCTGATTGCCAATCTAGTTTTTTTTTTGTTTTTTTTTGCCAATCTAGTTTTGATAACTCCTTTGTTTCCCACCCATAGGACCTCTGACTCCTGGCTCCGCTTTGAATAAGGCCACTCTGTTCTGGGTGTCCTCTCATATTTGAAGTCGGTTTAAGGGCCCTCACCTCCTATTGTCATTTAAAATGACCCAGCATTTGTGTATTACCATGCACACTCTAACTCAAGGAAAAGCTTTTGGTGACCTGGGGGTATAGAAAAAGTGAGGAGGCAGAGCTCAAGGACCTACCACCAGCTCTGCTGTCATCAGCCTGTGTCCATTGTCTCACCTGCAGGATTCGTTTCTTAGATGATCCGTCTGTCTGTGAGCTGTAGGAGAGGTCTTCTTCTCTGAGTTCTGGACTCAAAAGTCGTTCCTAAACTGCTTTGGTTCTAGGTTGCGGTCTGTAAGAACAGTAGCAGTCCCCACACTCACCTTTTCCCAGAGGATAACTCAACATTGGCTGTGGACATCTACAAAGGGGTAAACCTGTCCGGATTTCTGATCTCTGCCCCTGAATCAAGATTCTCAGCAGAGTGTCTGGTCTTTTCAGTGGGTTCACTTCAGAGCTCAGCATATCTTCTGTGGAGGGTCTTTTTTTTCAGAGGTCCAGATGCCAGACAAGCCTTTTGGATTACATGGAAGGGAATAGGAGATCAGCTGACAAGATGATTTCATTGTATCAGCAATTCCCAAACTTATGTTGATAGCATATTGTTTGCTAGGTGTTAGCTGGGGAGACTAAAGAAGTGCCTATGGTAAAGGGGTCTTTTTGTGTGTGTGGCTGAGACTATTTATTTATTTAGATTGCGCTGTGTGGCGTGTGGGATCTCAATTTCCAGACCAGGGGTGACATTTCTGCCCCCTGCATGGGATCATAGTCTTAGCTACTGGACTGCCTGGGAAGTTCCAGTAAAGTGGTCTTTACTGGGGCCTCTGTCCCTTTTATGCTGATTACATTGTGAACCTCCAGCAGTACACAATACTGTTTAACATTTCTGAAATTTATTGGAGGTTTCTTTCCATTCCTATTACCATCTTCCAGAATAGTGTGTTTAGGAATATAATTTGGGAAGTGTGTTATAGTCATTTTTCTTTTTGATACTTTACATATGAGTTGAGGATAAAGATTTTAGGAGCCTAGAGAAGAGAAGGGACTAGGCTGAGGAGGAATGGGGTCCCATCCAGCAGAATTTAGGTTGAAACCCTCTAGAATGAGGTCAGGACCCGAGTCTAGCTCCTGGGACAGTGCCAGCACAGTGCTTGGTAGAGGTGGGTGCATAGCCAGAAATGGGGAGAGGTGACATCAGGGATATGTTTGGGGTGTTGTCTCAGGTGATCTCTCTCCCTTGCCTCTCCAGGGTGTTGTGCTGGGGTGTTACTTCGGGCCTGCCGCTCTCTACATCTGGGCGGTGGGGATCCTGGCTGCGGGGCAGAGCTCCACCATGACAGGAACCTATTCCGGCCAGTTTGTCATGGAGGTACGTGCTCATGGAGGTACATGTTGCTGTGACTGGGATAGACGAGAGGAAGAAAACATTGCCCTTTTGTCCTTTCTTAAATCCGTGCCTCTAAGGTTTTCCTGAACCTCCCCAGACCTTTTTCTGTTTCCTATTCCAGACATTCATCCTCCTTCTGTGTTTTCCTTCCAGGGATTCCTGAACCTAAAGTGGTCACGCTTTGCCCGAGTGATTCTTACCCGCTCTATTGCCATCATCCCCACTTTGCTTGTGGCCGTCTTCCAAGACGTGGAGCATCTAACAGGAATGAATGACTTCCTGAATGTTCTTCAGAGCTTACAAGTGAGGAGGGAGCTGGGGAAACTCACATCCCACTGAGTCAGGAGGCATTCTGTATTGCCCTTAGGTACCAAGCCTAGTGTGGGTGTGGGGAAAATTCAGAGGAAGAAAGAGGCACAGTCTTGGTCTATAGTGAATGCATATGAAATCTCTGGAATCTAAAAGGTTTTTAGAAGTGGCTTTTTTTTTTTTTAAGCCTGTTGAATGGGAATTATAAGCTGTAATTACACATAGAACACAAAATTATTCGTTAACCGAAGCAAACATTAAATAATGTAAAGGAGACTGTTGGGAGATTATGGAGATTAAAAAGACAAGGCAGATAGAAATTTTGTAGACACTATGAGCATAACTGATGCTGGGTTCATGCTATAGATTTCCACATAACCCTGCAGCATGTTGGGATGACAGGAATAATTTCTCACAGAGTAGGTGAGTCAGGGTCTGTGGTTCCCTTTTGCTAACAGTGCTGCTCTCTGGGGTGTTACAAGGACCCCCAGTAGCCCTATCTGATCTTAGTTTTTTCTTTTGCAGCTTCCCTTTGCTCTCATACCCATCCTCACGTTTACAAGCTTACGGCCTGTGATGAGCGAATTTGCCAATGGATTGTGAGTGTACTTCTGTTAGTTCCCCAAGATGTGGGGGGGAAGGGTATCTTCATCAAACTGAGCTGTCAGAAATTAAGTCATAGGGGGACTATGTGCTTTAAGACATGATTGCTAGAGCTGCCCCCTCAATCTCTGACTTAGAGAATAGAGACTGTTGGGGACTTCCTAGTGGTCCAGTGGTTGAGACTCTGCCTTCTAGTGCAGGAGGTGCGATTTCCATCCCAGGTCAGGGAAGTAAGGTCCTACACACCACAGGGTGTGGCCAAAAATTAAAAATAGATAAGCACAACATTGTGAACTACTATATTTCAGTATTAAAAAAATTAAAGAAAACGGAGACCATGAATTTAACAACAGAGGGTAAGCACATTTTTTGTTTCTGGTGGGAAATTTTTTAGCTTTTAGGGCTTTAACTATTCAACTTCAGCCCCTGAAGGTTAAAGTATCTTAAATCCATCTTAAATGATCTTAATGAGGGAGGCATAAGCTAATACCTTTTATATACATCTCTAAAGTACATGGGGTATTTAAATGACTCGTTGCATCTCTAGGGACTCATGACTTTTAGGCTTGGAAGGCTTGTTGCATTTTTAGGGGCTTAAATAATAGGAATTATTTGATAGTGGTTTTTTTTCCTTCTTCCTCTTTCTCCCTATCATTGTGTAACTTTGGGTCATTTAACCTAATCTGGGACATAAGCACTTTTCAGTTTATTTTTAAATGCCACTTACTCCTGTCCTGTGACTCCAAAGACACAGTGTCTTCTTCTGTTTGTGGACAGGTTGGACTATTCTACCAATAACTGTGCTGATTCTTTTGACAGAGGCTGGAGGATCGCAGGCGGTATCTTGGTCCTTATCATCTGTTCCATCAACATGTACTTTGTCGTGGTTTATGTCCAGGATCTAGGGCATATGGTATTGTACGTGGTGGCTGCAGTGGTCAGCGTAGCTTATCTGAGCTTTGTGTTTTACTTGGTAAGTCCAGTTGGAAGGGGCAGGGGTGGTCAAGGGGGGCTAACACTCAGAAGAGAAAGGACCCAAAAGAGCATATGGTTATCTGTCTTCAGGTTATTGACACAATTTATGTGAAATCGTTAAACCAGCTGTGACTAAAGAATATTTTTAACCATAAATTTTCCCTCGGTTCCTAAGAGCTATCATTTTTCTAAATCTGTCACTCTGTCTGGTTTCCATTCCTAATAATTCCTAGCAAGAGAGTGTAGTATGTTTGAAGAACTCAAAGAAGATCAGCCATGTAGAAAGTAGAGTGGTATGAGATGTGGTTGGAGAATGGAGCTGTCTCTTGTGATTTCAAATCTCTGGAGGGAACACATGTGGGTTCACAGCACTGCCCAGCTCTACTGCTTAATAGCTGTCCAATGACGACTCAAGTAAATAGTGATAATCTCTCGTTGAATTATTCTAGAATTACTAAAGAATGATGGTTATAAAACAAGCTATATAGAAAAGGAATGCAAAATAAATAATAATAAAAGAAAAAATGCAGAATTATAAATACCTGGATAATAAAAAAAAATTGTCTAGAGTAAATTATGTAAAATGGTAATAATAGTTGCCTTTGGATGGTGGGATTATGGATCTGTTCTTTTCTCTATTTTCACCTTCTTCTGTAACATTACTTATATCAAGGAAAGGCAGCTATGCCAGCAACACATCTCCCTCGTTATTCTAGACAGGTTTCTCTAAAAATCACAGTGGGTGAGGACTGGGGACAGCCGAGTTTATACCATGTGTACTGCAAAAAATGGGAAGACTGGATGATAGAAACCCCTGCTCATCTGACAACACCTAGCCCTCGTGTCAGGGTCTGCCAGAGGGTAGATATTTGATTGGGAATATCATTTTAATGAATGTTGAGAAATTATGTTTTGGATAGATATAGCTCTGCTTTTTTCCTCCTCAGTGAACCATGGGCACACTAAGATTATACTGACCCTACAATATAAGGACTTACTCCCAGGAAACCCAAGTAACTCAGTATGGCCTTGACAGAAATTGTTTTAATAATTCGCTGTAGGGGGACCCTTGGTGGCGTAGTGGTTAGAATTTCTGGCTTTCACTTCAAAACCCCAGATTCAGTCCCGCCTCCCAAAAAAGTGCTGTAGAACTTAAGGGGATCTTTCCTTCATGCAGATCAGTTATGACAGTGCTGAGTTGTTCTTAGTCACCCTGAGGCTGTAGAAAATGTTGAAGATACATTTTCAAGGCTGAGGACTGATTCTAGATGAATTCCTACTTTTTAGTTCAGGAGACTATTGCAGTTGTCATTGCCCTGCATTGTGAGGAGTGGAGTAGGACTGAAATGGGGTAGTGGTCTTCAGGGAATTCTGCCTGAGAGTTGGATAAAAGAGACACACCGCAAACACAAAGCAGTAGGAACAGAGGGAGCTGAGAACTGAGATTAGCACAGCAAAGAGGTTTCCATCTGAGCAGGGCATTGTGGGCGGTGAGGGGGTGAGTGGGCTCTCCAGACGCGTCAGCGAATGATGACCGTTATTTTCTCTTCTAGGGTTGGCAGTGTTTGATTGCACTGGGCATGTCCTTCCTGGACTGTGGGCACACGGTAAGCATCTCTAAAGTCCTGCTGAGCGAAGAAGCCACCACTGGCTATCCTAAGTAAGCGCTGTTCGCAGGCAGCCATCAGAGCCAGTGCGTGTCTATGGTTTACTGTGTGAACATAGCCAAAGGTATGTGCCGTTGCACAGACTGCATTTAGGACTCAGCTGTCTCTTGGGAAAGACTTTGTTGCACATTTGTTTGAAAGATAGCATTATTTTTTTCTCTGGAACCCCTAACCTGGTAACTGGATTTAGGATCTTTGACAGCTTGATACCTGCTCTCCATCAGCACTGAAAATTCTTTCACGGTCCCAGGGTCAGTTGTTTTATCTTTATGTGAGTAGCTCTCAATGCATGATTCTTAACAAGACTGACTATATGTTAAAAAAAAATATTTGGAAAATGCAATACAGTTTTCATAATACAAATTACAGAATAGGTATGCAGGTTTTATTTATCACAAGATAATGGATTTTAAAGTCTGAGAAATACTTTCCTTATGCATACCCTTTGAATTAATTATAAAAAATAAAACCTCAATTAGGGTGGTTTGATTCATATTAAATATAAACTTATGAGATAGTCTACCTCCATCAGGTTCAGGATTCTTTTAACTTATTTTCACTTTAATTTCATTGAAAGTTAAGAGGGGTAAGAAAGCATTAAAGATGATAAATGGACAGATGGTAAAACTCACTTGTGGTCATGGTGACTAATACTAATACTAATAAATCATCACTCTGATGATTTCCCTCAGAGATTGAGAGCTTGCTGAAATGTTCTTGGGAGTCCCAATTTTAATAACTCTCATGTTAGTACAGAGCTCTCTTAATGGTATTTCTTCTTGAGCACTTGGAGTAGAGAAACCTTCCCCTTCCTCCTCCAGGAGGGTAGTGATAGAAAAAGATGGTAGCATTTATGAACTGATGTTCTCAAGAGACTTTGGAGTAAAGAGAAAAAACTTGAAAGAAGAGGAACCATCTGTTTTATTCCTGAAAAACACCTACCAGAATCGTCATGTTTTTCTGAAGCATGCCCAAGACGACTTGCCAGGCAATCTCAGGAGCTCTGGATGGAAGCGTGGGAAAGCCCGCCCCCTCTCAGCGAGTCCTTTGGTGTCGCTGGTTGCCAAGTTCTCTCTGCAGGGTTGCACTGGGCTACCTCTCTTCAGCCATTCCCTCAGAGGGAAAAACTTTGAGGCCAGATGGTGGAGCTCTGGAGTCAGAGGAAATGGGTCCCTTCAGCATGGAGCTGCTGCTCTTCAGCCACTTCTGACATTTTCACCTGTGGAGCCTGAGACCATGTGATTGTCTCAAACCGAGTCACATTGTCCCATGGAGATAAATAACCAGGTCTTTTATAGCCACTGACTTGGTGAGAACAGTAATGGGAACGCAACTGAAGGACTGCATTTCTGGTGTCTTCCTTCTGGAGTGCCTGTTGGTTGATGTTCTCTGTCCACCTGAGCCCGAAAGGCAGTGTTTCCAGTACTTTGTACACAGTCTAAAGCGCAGACTGAATGGACTGTCGCTTACATGGCTTTAAGGGTAAACTTCTATGTTCCACTGACCGTACCTTTACCTCAGCCCCTCCAGTGACGTAGCACAGAATCATGAGAAACAAATTCCCCAACGTTTCTCCTCACATCCCTCCCTCTCCCCTACCATCATCCCCTAAGCTGTTCACAAGGGCACTCTGGAGATATCGGGGACTGACCTCTTAAGCTCTCGTCTGGCCTCGGCAGGTGAGGGCCATGTTGACAAAATTCTTTGTAAAAGATGGTACACTGACATCATTTACCTTTGCCTGGAGTCTGGCTGGGTCCAGTCAGTCTCAGATCCACAAATATTTAGAAGCCCAGGTAAAAGCTGCTAGTTTTCTTTTCAAAGTTATGTATATGTCTTACAGTGATGAAAAATTTTTTCCCAGTTAAATGTCAGTTTATGTCACTCTGAGTGTAGTAGTATTTTACAGTGTTAAAAGCACTTCCATGCTGTGTTCCACCTAATGCTCTCAGATGGAAAGTGCAGTTTCTATCCAGCCACTACTCTGGGTGCAGTAAGCAATGCTTAGAGCGGACAGCTCCCAGTGCCAGCATGTGCACGCTGCTGTGTGAAATGTTTAAGGATGCACAATTGTACTTTATGTAACTTGGTCCTTGTTCTCCATAAAACTGTGCTGCTACAGTATACTGGGAATTAACAGGGCTGGGGAAGAGCTGTGTTTTGGTTCCTGTGAGGTCCTGCTAGTGGTTTTAGGAGTGGTTACAATGAACTTTTACTGACATTTAACAATATGTAAACAGTTTGTGGGGATTCCCTGATGGCTCAGGTGGTAAAGAATCTGCCTGCAATGAGGGAGACCCGGGTTCAATCTCTGGGTCAGGAAGATCCCCTGGAGAAGGAAATGGCAACCCACTCCAGTATTCCGTGAACAGAGGAGCCTGGCAGGCTGCAGTCCATGGTGTCACAAAGAACCAGACACAGCTGAGCTACTTTCACCTGGTGGCCCAGCGGTAAAGAATCCTCCTGCAACACAGGAGACGCAGAAGACTCAGGTTTAATTCCTGATCGAGATGATCTCCTGGAGGAGGGCAAGGCAACCTATTTCAGTATTCTTGCTGGGAAAATCCCATGGACGGAGGAGCCTGTGGGGCTACAGTCCAAAGGGTCACAAAGAGTCTGACACAACTCAGTGAGCGCACGCACACACCAACTTTGAAATACTGAAACATCAATTACCACCTGTATTGACCTATTAGACTCATACTATTAGTGATTTTCTCTTTAGAAGGTATAGAGGTATACAGTTGATCTCTGGACCTGCAGGGGTTAGGGATGTCAACCTTCCATAGAATAAAAAAATCTGCATGTAATTTATAGTCAGCTCTTCATGTTTATACTTGGCCTTCCATGTCCAGTGTTCATCCAAATCTGTGGTTCTGCATTCTCAGATTCACCCTGTCTGGGATCATGTATTTCTGTTATATTTACCAATGAAAAAAATCCCTGTATGAGGAGGCTCACGGGGTTCAAATTCATGTTGTTCAAGGCTCAACATAGGTTTAGTTCCCAGAAGACTTGATGAATTGTTGACATCAAACACTAATCTCTATCACCAATTTAGTTTTGCCATTGCTAAAGATGACATCATTACCATATTTAAAGTTGAAAGATAATTGTCACTCTGCCTTTCTCCACTCTAAGCTGAACATTTTTGTCTGTAGTCTTGTTTTACCATTGACGTAAGCTTTTATATTCTGTATATGCTGCCAGTAAAAAGTACGTGTATTTGAAAAGAGAAACCAAAATTGTTTAGCTTAAAAATGAAAACATTTTTGGAGACCAGATATAAATACAAGGGCAAAGCTCAGAAACAGTAAACTACTAGGATTCTCACCAAACACAGGGCAGGAGAAGCTAAGTCAGCACTTAATTTGTTCCAGAGGTGTCACTAGAACTTCATTTTCCCTTTCTGTGTTGCAAGCGTCCCCTGTCTGTCTCAACAGGAACTGAATGTTATAAGTACCACCATAGAACACCACCATGTTGTTCTTTCTCATTTAGCTCTTTTTTCATTTTTCTTTTTTTGGCTGTGCAATGTGGTTTATGTGATCTTAGCTCCCTGCCCAAGGATTGAACTCAGACTAATGGCAGTGACGGTCTGGAATCGTAACCATTAAGCCATGGGGAACTCCTTATTTGGGTTTAATTTCAGAACGAAAATAGGATGCATACCATTTGAAGATCTTTCTTTAGCTTTAGCTCTGCCCTCTGCAGCGCTTTCTGTTCCTTCCTTGGACAGGACCAGTGAGTCCAGATGTGTGTCACCTCCTTTTGACATCTTAGCTCTGGAATGTTAAAAATGACCAACACATTACTCTGCTGGTTGGGGTCTAAGCACTCGTGTGCGTGTATGTACGCTCAGTCACTCAGTCGTGTCTGACTCCTTGTGACTCTGTGGACTGTAGCCCGCCAGGCTCCTCTGTCCATGCATTTTCCAGGCAAGAATACTAGTGGGTGTTGCCATTTCCCACTCCAGGGTATCTTCCTGACCCAGGGATCAAACCCGTGTCCTTGGGCCTCCTGCATTGGCAGGAGGATTTTTTACCACTGTGCCACTGGGGAAGCCCCTAACACTTATAAGATCTCTTGTAATTCTTACAACAAAAGGACAAACATAAGGCAACTGAAGGGCCAAAAGTAGAATGAAGGTGAAGGTGAAGTCACTCAGTCGTGTCCGACTCTTTGTGACCCCGTGGACTGTAGCCTACCAGGCTCCTCCGTCCATGGGCTTCTCCAGGCAAGAATAA
>SJYX01008372.1:56760-110239 GCA_006410675.1 Oreotragus oreotragus
GAGTCGGACACGACTGAGCGACTTCACTTTGACTTTTCCCTTTCATGCATTGGAGAAGGAAATGGCAACCCACTCCAGTGTTCTTGCTTGGAGAATCCCAGGGACGGGGGAGCCTGGTGGGCTGCCGTCTATGGGATTGCACAGAGTCGGACACGACTGAGCAACTTCACTTTCACTTTTCACTTTCGTGCATTGGAGAAGGAAATGGCAACCCACTCCAGTGTTCTTGCCTGGAGAATCCCAGGGATGGGGGAGCCTGGTGGGCTGCCATCTATGGGGTCACACAGAGTCAGACACGACTGAAGCAACTTAGCAGCAGCAGCAGCAGCAGCAAAGTTCCAGAGCCCATGTTACCATTACCAATCATTCTATACAGTATATAGTACATATTTCATAGTATATACTTTAAGACACCAACTTTGGTGTTTAGCAGCACCAAGAACAGCACCATATCAAAGATACTTTGCTTAATACTCTGATTAGGGTTAGAGTATATTTTAGGTCAAAAGCTGCCAATTGATAGGCTAATTTTGTTTGGCCTGTCCTACATTTTCCAAACTACCTGAATGCTTTTTCAGGTATATGTGGAAAATGGCAGGGTCCTGTATGATCCTATCCTAGCAATAAGTAAGAACTGATAGCTTATTCAGTTTCTGGTGGCTCAGACAGGAAAGAATCCTCCTGCAATGCAGGAGACCTGGGTTCCATCCCTGGGTTGGGAAGATCCCCTGGAGGAGGTCATGGTCACCCCAGTGTTCTAGCCTGGAGAATCTGCATGGACAGAAGAGCCTGGTGGGTTATAGTGCATGGGGCTGCAAAGAGTCAGACACAGCTGAGCAACTAAGCACAGCACAGCACTGCCTTGAAAGTTTTAGCCAATTCCTCTACCATTCAGCCCCATTTCTCAGTGTCACTGAGAAATGCAACAAACTTCTCCAATGAAGGAGTTCTCTCTACTAAGTCATCAAATGATACAACCTGGAGATCATGGAACTAAAAAAGCAGCCCTTGTTTACTACACGCCCACCCCACCACCTTAGCTCACTTGAGAAAAGGCTGCAGTGAATTGTCAATGTATCTGACAATTGCTCTTGGTTGCTAAAATCAGATGGTCAACACTGAAACCAGATTGATTATGTTCTTTGCAGTTGAAGATGGAGAAGCTCTATATAGTCAGCAAAAACAAGACCTGGAGCTGACTGTGGCTCAGATCATGAACTCCTTATTTATTGGAAAATTCAGGCTTAAATGAAGAAAGTAGAGAAAACCACTGGGGCTTCCCTGGTGACTCAGATGGTGAAGAATTGCTTGCAATGCTGGAGACCTGGCTTCAATCTCTGGGTCAGGAAGATCACCTGGAGAAGGGTATGGCTACCCACTCCAGTATTCTTCCGTAGAGAATTCCATGGACAGAGGAACTTGGCAGGCTACAGTTCATGGGGACGCAAATAATTAGACACGTTTGAGTGACTAACACTTTCACTTTCAGAGAAAAACACTAGGCCATTCATGTATGACCTAAATCAAATCCCTTATGATTAGACAGTGGAGGTGATAAATAGATTCAGGGACAGAGTGCCTGAAAAACTATGGACAGAGCTTTGTAACATTGTGCAGGAGGCAGTGACCAAAACTATCCCAAAGAAAAAGAAATGCAAGAAGGCAAAGTGGTTGTCTTAGGAGGCCTTGCAAATAGCTGAGGAAAGAAGAGAATTGAAAGCAAGGGAGAAAAGGAAAGGTACACCCAACTAAATGCAGAGTTCTAGAGACGAGTAATGAGAGACAAGAAGACTTTCTTCAGTGAACGATACAAAGAAATAGAGGAAAACCACAGAAAGGGTAAGACTAGAGATCTGTTCAAGAATCTATCAATTATTGATATTTCATATAAATATCAATCTGTTGATATTTCTTTGGAAATATCAAAGGAATTTCATCCAAATATGGGCACAGTAAAGGACAGAAACAGTAAATATCTAATAGAAGCAGAAGATGTTAAAAAGTGGCAAGAATACACAGAAGAATTATACAGAAAAGGTCTTAATGATCCAAAGAAACATGAAGGTATGCTTGCTCACCTAGAGCCGGACATCCTGCAGTGTGAAGTTAAGTGGGCCTTTGCAAGCATCACTACCAACAAAGCTAGTGGAGGTGACAGAATTCCAGCTGAGCTATTTGACTTCACACTCCAGGATGTCTGGCTCTAGGTGAGTGCCCACATCATTGTGGTTATCTGGGTCATTAAGAACTTTTTTTTATAGTTCTTCTGTGTATTCTTGCCACCTCTTCTTAATCTCTTCTGCTTCTGTTTCATCCTTACCTTTTCTGTCCTTTATCGTGCCCATCCTTGTGGGAAATGTTCCCTTGATATCTTCAATTTTCTTGAAGAGATCTCTAGTCTTTCCCATTCTGTTGTTTTTCTCTATTTCTTTGCACTTAAGAAGGCTTTCTTACCTCTCCTTGCTGTTCTGGAACTCTGGATTCAGTTGGGTATATCTTTCCTTTTCTCCTTTGCCTCTCACTTCTCTTCTTTTCTCAGCTATTTGTAAGGCCTCCTAACACAACCAATTTGCCTTCTTGCATTTCTTTTTCTTTGGGACGGTTTTGGTCACCACCTTCTGAACAGTGTTACAAACCTCTGTCCATAGTTCTTCAGGCACTCTGTCTACCAAATCTAGTCCCTTGAATCTGTTCATCACCTCCACTGTCTAATCATAAGGGATTTGATTTAGGTCATACCTGAATGGTCCAGTGGTTTCCCCTACTATCTTCAATTTAAGTCTGAATTTTGCAATAAGGAGTTCATGATCTGAGCCACAGTCAGCTCCAGGTCTTGTTTTTGCTGACTGTATAGAGCTTCTCCATCTTTGGCTACAAAGAATATAACCAATCTGATTTCAGTATTGACCATCTGGTGATGTTCATGTGTAGAGTTTTGTGTTGTTGGAAGAGAGTGTTTACTAGGACCAGTGTGTTCTTACTGAAGTGGTTTGCATTCCCATTTCCAGTGGACAACATTGTGTTGGAACTCTCCACCACAACCCATCTGCACTGGGTGTCCCTGCACGACATGGATCATAGTTTCACTGAGTTGCACAAGGCTGTGATCCATATGTTCATTTTGGTTAGCTCTGTGATTGTGATTTTTGTCCTGGAGACTGTGGGATTGTAGTTCTTGCTTCTTCCTTCTGCCCTCTGATGGATGAGGATAAGAGGCTTGTGCAGGCTTCTTGATGGGAGGGACTGGCTGTGGGGTAAACTTGGTATTGCTCTGGTGGGCGGGGCCATGCTCAGTAAATCTTTAATCCAGTTTTCTGCTGAAGTGTGGGCCTGTGCTCTCTCCCTGTTAGTTGTTTGGCCTGAGGAGGCCTAGTCCTGGAGTCTACAGGCTCTGCTGTAGGGCTAAAGGTGAACTCTAAAGGGACTTACGCCAATAGGTGCCTCCCAGGACTGCTGCTGCCAGTGCCCCTGTCCCTGTGGCAGGCTACTGCTGGTCGGCGCCTCACAGGAGACTCTCAAACAGTCACAAGCAGGTCTAGCCTAGTCTCTTGTGGGGTCACTGCTGCTTTCCCTGGGTCCTGGTCCACACAAGGTTTTGTTTGCACCCTCCAAGAGTTTCTGCTTCCCCAAGTCCTGTGGAAGTTCTGTAATCAAATCCTGCTGCCCTTCAAAGTCAGATTCCCTGGGGATTCCCAGGTCCTTTGCTGGACCCCCAGGTTGAAAAGTCTGACGTGGGGCCTAGAACCTTTGCAGTAGTGAGAGAGCTTTGGGATTACTGCTCTCCAGTTTGTGGGTTGCCCACCTGGCCAGTATGGGATTTGACTTAAACGTGATTGCACCCCTCCCACAATCTTGCTGTGGCTACTCCTTGGTCCTGAGACATGGGGCATCTTTCTTCATGGGTTCCAACATCCTCCTGTCGAAGGCTGCTCAGCAGCTAGTTGTGTTTTTGGTGTTCTTGCAGGAGCTGATGGGCACACATCCTTCTACTCTGCCACCTTGATATCTCATTTTCCACTATACTATACTAGAAATGTTTTCTTTCTATGATTTTACAGTGTGCATTTGGTGTCCTGAGCACTCATATGATCTCATTTTAATTCTTACAACTAAAGAATTAGCCTCTATACAGATGAAGTAACTGAAAGGCCAAAAAAGGTTGTTGGTACCTAGCAGCAACAATATTCCTAAAACCCCAGGTAATATCAGTGGACTAAAAGGAGACTCAGTGATTGTCCCATGGTGAATGCAGAGGAGAGGAAAAGAGTAAGCTACAATTTCACAAATGCCAGTACACACCACTGGGATTAGGTCTCTAGGAGTGGGTCTGGCAGTATATTTTTTTGCTTTGTTTTCATATTTATTTTTTGTCCACACTGGGTCTTGGTTGCATCTTGCAGGATCTTTCATTGCCGTGGGCAGGCTTCTCTAGTTGCTGCTTGCGGACTCCAGAGCCAGAGCTTGCTTAGTTGCCTCCAGGCATCCGGAATCATAGTTCCCAGACCAGGGCTCAAACCTATGTCTCCTGCCTGGCAAGGTGGATTTTTAACCATTAGACCACAAGGAAGTTCCTGGCAATGTGTTTTAAAAGCAGCTAAAGTAATTCTTATTCAACCTGATAAACATTTGGGACCGTTGGTCATCTCCTTTTCTCTTAGCACATGGCATTTTATTACTATTTTTCATGAAAGGCTTTTCTCTGTTCAGGTGCCAAAGGATATTAAGGCCCAGATAATAGGGCTCAGGATTTAGACCATTTGAAATTTGATTTCTTTTCTCTTTTTTTTGGCCACGCTGTGCAGCTTATGGGATCTTAGTTCCCTGACCAGTGATTGAATGCTAACCCTCAGCAGGGAAAGTTCAGAATCCTAACCACTGGAGTGCCAGAGAATTCCCTGAAATTTTATTTCTAACACACTTGGTACTAAAGTATAAAAGCTCGCAGTGCATTTGCTCTTAAGATCCTGATCAGAAACACCCATCCTGAGGTAGAGTGTCATAAGAATAGTTAAATTGAAAATTTTGCATTTGGTATTACCTCAGTCTTGATTTTAGCTCATACAGATTATTTTATATACAATAAAC
The DNA here is from genome assembly GCA_006410675.1 of Oreotragus oreotragus. NCBI lineage: Eukaryota > Metazoa > Chordata > Mammalia > Artiodactyla > Bovidae > Oreotragus > Oreotragus oreotragus. The sequence continues at coordinate 61,846 of SJYX01008372.1, forward strand.
CATTCATGTGTCTGTAAGCCATTTATTTTCTGAAAGAAAATCAACATAGCAGAACTGAAACAAGAGCTACTTTTATATGCTGATTATAGGTACTTAAATTCCAATTTTAAATACTAGCACATCAGTCTAACCCTTTTCCATCTTTTTGTCCTCAGTACCATCTGGGATTGACACTTCAACCTGAATGAACTCTACCTTCTGAACACCATGGATGCTGACTCACTTGTGTCTAGATGACTGACAGCCTGACAGACTATATATGACCCACTTTCTCTTAGTCCTTTGTGCCAAATATCATGTTAATAAATCTCTGTTTGTTCAGTGGTGAGTTTTGTTCAAACATTTTGAACAAAAGGTAAAGATTTCCTCATAGGAAGGGTGTGAAAGGCTGATAGCTGCTAAGTGGAGGTCAGAGACCCACCCACCTCACAACAGTTCTACAACTGCCAGAGTTAAATAATTAGCCTATGATGGCCACACACCTTTATGGGTTTGTGCCTGGACTTCTGGAATTTTAAAAATACATATGTGTGTATGTTTATATAAACCTGAACATATCAGTTTGGGTAGAGTTTTATATAAAAGTGGTAGATATGTTGTATTTTTTGAAACAAATATTGCTCAGATAAATCAGATATTTATTTTGTCTGAATCAAAAATGACAAAGGAAAAAGAGCACTGTTCTCTTTCAGAATGAGCTGGTCAAATTGACTTATTTTTAAAGTGATACTTGACTATGGCCCATTAAACTTGACTTGGATTTAATTAAACAGCCCTTGGTAACTACTAATATTAACACATAATTTCCAAAGAAGACTTTTCTTTATTTAACAGTTATATTTCATCCTGGTTGTCAGCATGCTCCGTGATTGTTATTTTCTCTACTGTTTTTCTTGAATTTTTTTTTCAGAGATATGATGGTATTTTCCAAAGAGCTTAATACCTAGGAACAGGATCCAGAAATTATACTTTAACCAATGATCAGTTTTCCATTCTGGATTGTAACTCAGCCCATTCTGGCATTTTAGGTATAAAAAGAATTCTAACACTGAGCTTTGTAAGGCCCAACAGAAGATAATGATAATTTTCTTCCTAATGTGTGTATAGTCCCACCATGTCTTGTCTTCCCCCTTTTCCCATTAATACTCCAGACATGATTTCTAGGTCAAAGTCTATTTCTGGAGTGGCTAATGTTTCTAATGCTGACTCTCCTAGGGAATGTTAAGCATTTTAAGTTATTTATAGCAAATGGTATGATATTAGAACGAGGCTGGGGCTTGGAAGATTAGTCCATAGGTCACAAACTGCCTGCCTGCATGTGGGTTATAGCTTTTTTTTTTGACCCTCCTTCCTAACTAGGATTTTTTTTTATTTCATAACTTTTTTTTTTTTGAAAGGAGTCAAAACTGTTTACTTGACAACACAATTAAACAGCTGGTGGTTTAAAAGTCAGTCTAGGTTCAAGATGGCAGATTAGAAGGATGTGTGCACCCATCTCCTCCTGTGAGAACAACATATCACAACTATCTATGGAACAACCATCGACAGGAGGTTGCTGGAGCCCACCAAAAAAAATACCCCATCTGCTAGTATTGGAGACTCTCCCATGGTGGCATGGGTTGGCAGTGGCTCACTGCAGGAACCTGGGCATCCACAGCAGCCTCCGTAAAATCTGTATAATAAAACATTTAATACTTATACTTGAAAGTTTCTGCATATTGATCTGATAGAAAAGTCAGAAGACTTTCAACACCAGGCTCACACCCTTTCATGGAAGTGTAGTTGGCTTACACTGAATGGCAGCTATCCATTTTTAATGGAATATACTCTATGCCTTCTCTCATTTCCTTTTAGCACCAAAGGCATTGAGTTTACAAAGTCTGCAGCCTTTGTATGTTTAAGCATCATTTTCCTCCTTCAGCATAAACCTTACTGCCTTATTTTAAAACTTAGCACCTTCCAGACATTGCCTTTGTTCATTTATAATTCGATCCTCTAAGTGGCAGGGATTTTTTACCAAGATGATTCTTTAAAATGCCCTTGTTTCTACTTTGTGGCCCTTGAAACTTCTCATAAGAGCAACAGCCTTGCCAGAGAGGTTATAGACCTTCTAGTAAAACTGAGTTAACACCATTTATCAGCTTTTACTTGAAAAAGAAACAAAAAATGAGTTTCAGTGTTTTGGTTTCTTTATACAGCGACAGCAACTCTAGATGAATCAGTTTGTTAGATGAGCCCGTTTCTGAGGAAATACTTCAGTTCATCTATTTTCAATGCTGAGCATGTTTTGGGAGAGGGGGATCTTTCTGGTAGCCTGATTAGAAGTATCTTTTCATTGTATAATCAACATGAAGGATGACATTTCTATGCCAGAGGTCTTCAATTTTCCTGATTTCATGGAACATATTGGAGCCACCTGCTGGAATGTTTATTCTAGTGAATAGAGTAGTTGGATTCTTTCCTTGCCTGTTTTCTCAAGTGCTGACTGAAACATGTCTGTTCGTTGGTGGCACTTGAAGAGCCTCATAGTAGGTGCAGATGGCAACTTTAAAAATAATTACCCTGAGCCAGTAGAGAAAAGTGTATATAATACATAGAACAGTGAGTTAGTGTCTAGACTGCAGATAGACTTTCAAACATTCCTGCCTTTTTCCCTTCCTCAAATGCTAGACTTCACCTTCCAGTCAGAGTATTTCTCTACTACAGAAAATATCAAGGAGGAGGAAATCATCACCACAGATCATATTACATGCATTTTAGTGTTGTTTTTTTTTTTACTGTGCATTCTTGTTTTTATCTCAGTGGGTACTTTTTCCCCCCCTTTGGTTTTCTTTCCCATACCTGAGTCAGAATAAATCTGAGGCATAGCAGTCAGGACTTCAACAAGATGGAACTAGTATTTAGAACCCTAGGGCTTATAGAGGAGCTTGAGGCCTCAGGTATACTTCACATTTATTATCTTCTTTGTTTCTTGTATTTTCTGCAGTGTCATGCCAGATTAGCAGTAGCACAAAGGGACTAAATCTTTCCACTCCCACAATACTGCCATTTGAAGGGAAAAGGGATTGTTTTAGCAATTTACCTTTGTATTCCTAGAAATACTTTCAAGAGGTATAAAGATGAATACACAAATATTTAATGTTAGACATTTATGTTTGTGGTAAATAAGTCAAGTTTCTATATGAGAGTGAGGTGTAGAGTGGTAAACCAAAATTTTTTTTTTTTTAATTTCACTGTGCACCCCCCCCCTTGCACTGCACAGCCCTGCTGCTCCACAGGGGCCCTCGGGGCAGAACCAAATTTAAATAACAACATGGCCATTCATTTGCCTCTGATTTAATTTTTGCCCATTCTAAAAAGGACTTTGTGAAAGCCTTAATTACCTTGCCCTGCCTGGAGAGAATTAAGCGATGAATACAGCATCACATTTAATATAGAGAAAATTTTTCTATAGCCATTATATAACTCCTAATTTTCAGATTGATTTGGCATAATATAGATTATTTTCTGCCACTAACTAGAAAATAAAAATTTTAAAAGTCAGAAAATCATGTCCTAGGTTCTAAAAGACATCAACAAATACATTTTTTAGTTGACTATTTATGATTGTTGATTTGGACATCAACATCTTAAACAATTGAAGGCTATGAGAATCCTGGCTGAAACTTCTGCAGTATAATTTGCTACATATTGAAAATTCATTCTTCGTAAGTACTTTTCAGAAGGCTTCTTATTTTTCTTGTGTGTAACTTCATTTTTTGTACCTATTGAAGAATCGAGGTCTAATGTAATCCTTGTACATAGAGTAGAGAACACCTAGAAACAAAATATGTATATTAATAGAGTATTCATGGGAAACAAACACTGCATTTCTTCACTTGTATTTTTTCTAAAACTAACCTACAATTAAAAACAAACACCCTCTATCTTATCAATTTTGGGTTTAGATCATACAAGTGGCTCCAGGAAAAAAACAAAACAAAACTCAACTTCGATTCCTGAGTTGGGAAGATCCCCAGAGTAGGAAACAGCAACTCACTTGAACCAACCCAGTATTCTCGCCCGGAAAATCTTATGGACACAGAAGCCTGCTGAGCTATACAGTCCGTGGGGTCACAAAGAATTGGATGCTAATGAGCACACATGCACACTACCTCTTAAATGTAGGTGTTTCCTGGAGTTCTGACCCCAGTGCTTTTCTCACCTCATTCACACCTGTTGTTTCACTTGTAAGTAAGTAGGTCTTTCTTCTGAGAGTGAGACCCACGTATAGACTATATTAAATGTGACATTTCTACATCCCGTATGTAGATGGTCTCCAAAACTTGTATATAAGCAAATATGTTGAGCGTGCCCCTCAAAATGTGCACTCATAAACAAAATAAGTGCACTATAGTCAGTCGGTATACCGATAAATCTTTTTCGTTTTGTTTTTCTCTTTGGTTGCACAGTGTGGCATGTGTGCTTGGGTGAAAAATCATCTCGGTTGTGTCTGACTCTTTACGACCTTATGGACTGTAGCTCGCTGGGCTCCTCTGGCCATGGGATTCATGGCAAGAATACTGGCGTGGGTTGCCATGCCCTCCTCCAGGGGATCTTCCTGAACCAGGAGTCAAACATACACCTCCTTCACTGGCAGGCAGGTTCTTTACCATTAGCACCACCCGGGAAGCCCAGTAAGGCATGCAGGATCTTAATTCTTCCACCAGGGATAGAACCCATGCCCCCTGAATTGGGAGTGGACTACCAGGAAGCCCAGTAAGGCATGCAGGATCTTAATTCTTCCACCAGGGATAGAACCCATGCCCCCTGAATTGGGAGTGGACTGCCAGGAAAGTCCCCCCGCAGGCATCTTTCTAAACTGTTTTCAGGACTATGTTACTCCCCTGTTTAAACCCTTCACTGGGTTACTTCATCTTGTTACTCCTCAACTAGCAATCATGAAAATCTACAGAGGGATCTGTTTTATATCAATTTAGCTCAGCTGTTACTATGTTTTCCAGGATTCCCTTCTCTGTATGTTGGTGGTGGTTTAGTCGCTAAGTCGTGTCCGACTCTTGCAATCCCGTGGACTGTAGCCCGTCAGGATCCTCTGTCCATGGGATTTTCTAGGCAAGAACACTCGAGTGGTTTGCCATTTCCTTCCCCAGGGGATCTTCCCCGACCCAGGGATCGAACTCCTACACTGCAGGCAGATTCTTTACCAACTGAGCTGCCGGGAAGCCTCCTTGTCTGCATAGTTTTGAGTTAGCTTGTCCATGAGAGACATTTTACTTGAGATCTGAAGGTGAAAAGTGAAGCAGCACCTGCCAAATACTTTTTGCACTTGTTAGGCTTGGTATAGAGGACCTTATAGTTTGTATGTGTTGGTTTTTATCTGCTGGCTCTCTTTGCTACTGTTGGGCAGCAGTCAGGCCCACAAGTCTTTCAGCTCCTTGTGAATCTCCTCGATTAGCTTTTCTGGCTCCTGGGCCAGATGTGGATAATAGAAGGCGCCAGCTTTTCTTAAAGCTCATGCCATCTAGGTCGGAGTTGACAAGATTCTGACTCAAGTTTCCACTTGTCTTTGTGGGTTCCAGTTCATCCTTGCAGATTCTAGTTTCTTTTTCCTTCCCAACCTCTGCCTTGTTCAGGTGTCAGGATTAGAAATAGAACCAACAGCCTAACATGGACTGTTTAACCAGCTCCCCAAATTGCTTAAGGTCATATGTCTAGAATAAACCCCTTTTTCTATATCACTACTAGTAGTTATAGAGGGAAATGGCAACCCACTCCAGTATTCTTGCCTGGGAAATTCGTGGAGAGAGGAGCCTGGCTGCAGTCCATGAGGTTATGACAGAGCTGGACAAGACTTAGTGACTAAACAACAAACACGGCTAGCAGTTCTGCTTATCTGGTTGAACAGAATGATACAGAACTTGGTATTCGAAGCTCCCAGAGGAACATAACCCTAACATAACATAACACAACCCAGAGGATTGGTTCTGTGAATTAGTTCTGAGTTATCTGGAGCTGGTTCTCTAATCTGATTAGCTTTAAACATATTAATGGCCTTTCTCCCCCCTTCCAGTGGCTAAGAGTATGCTGGCAGTCCATGGCGTACATTAGTAAAACATTTAAAAAATTATCACCTTGCAGATACACTTAACGAGGTGCCTATAGAAAGCAACGCTTTAGGTGATCAAGTATATACTGCCATAGAACATTTGTTGGAAATAAGAAGTATAATATAGTTGGTTACTTCTACGTGTACTGGAAAACTTGGGAAAACTATACAATGGGCTCATGGCTTTTTTTTTTTTAAGATGCAATTTATTTTCTTTATTTAGATACACAAGGTCTCAGTTGCAGCATGTGGGATCCAGTTCCCTGATCAGGGATCAAACCCAAGTCCCTGCATTGGGAGCTTGGAGCCTTAGCCACTGGACCTCCAGGGAAGTCCCTGGGCTCATAGCTTTTAATTCCTAGCTCAGGTTTGCATGAGGGAACTGAAAGCTTTATGACATTCCAAAAAGAAAATTCCTGTGGCCATGAGATTGCTACTTTGAAAAATATCCACAGAGTCGAATCTTGTGATTGATGAATCACAACACAAAATGAATTCCCAACCTCACAACACCTCTTATATTAAAATTTAGGGCATTGCTTTGGAAGGAATGGGACTCTGAAAATTGAAATGGGGACATACAGTCAGATTTCAGTGAAAGTGGGTCCTTGAGCCCCGATACCTTACCGACACTCCTTTGCCAGGAGAAGCAGTCCTCTATATCTGTCTGAGAAAGACTGAAACTTGGAGCAAAAAGTAGTCTCCACTAAATGAAGCTGAAATACCAGAACTTCCTTAGTACACTTCCGTGGTAGAGCAGTGATTCTTCTGACCTGTGGGTAAGGGCTCCCATGGTAGGGAAAGCTAAGGTAAACCATTCTTATGCATCCATTATCAACGTAGTACTGCATTCCCAGGGTGACTGTACAGCTTGGTGTCATCAGCAACGACTTTAAAGATGCCAGGGTGGTGATTTCTACCACATCTCTATTCATTTTGCCTCTTTTGCCAGAAGGCAGAGAGATCTTGGAGAATGATAATGGATTTATAAGAACTTAATCAGGTGATCAGTCTAATTGCAGCTACCGTACAGGTGTGGTTTCAGTGCTATAGCAAATCAACATAATTTTTGCTATCTGATTTGCAGCTGTCAATCTGATGGATAGCTTTTTTCTGTACACCTTTTAGTATAAGAAGACTGTCAGAAGCAGTTTGCTTTCATCTGGCAGGGCCAGTGGTATACTTTCAGAGTTGAGTCTCGGGACTGTGTGAACTTTTCAGCCCTATGCCACAATCTAGTCTGCAGGACCTTGATCATCTCTATTCCACAGGATAGCACATCAGTCCATTACACTGATCTAATCTATCACGGGGAAATTGCTACTGTATTGTTAGGCTAGGGAGAAGGGTGTCTGGAATGTATACCTTCTGGGGCATTTCTTAGTACTCCCATGTCCTGTGATTAAAGAAGGTGGAAAATTACACCCAATACAGGAAGGATGATTAATGACCCACATCATTTAAGAATGAAGGTTTGGGTTAACACCCCAGTCAAATAACTATGAATAGCCAAGGTGCTTTTGGAGGTCAAAGGATGGAAAAATGCCTAGTGGAAAAACATGGTTATAATATGAGCCATGCTCACCTGACCAGTTGCAGAAACAAAGACTGTGATGGTTATGCATATTTATTCCTTATTTTTATATGAATACACTTGTGTATATTCACCAGTTTTTTTTTTTACTTTTTGCCACTTTCACTTACCTACCATCTAATATAAAAAGTGTTAATAGTAGTTAACCTTATATCTTGTATTTAAGTCACAGGATATCAAAAGGGAACATGACTCAGCTCAAAAATGAATCAACATCACCCAAAGGCACTTTGAATCCTCTTGGGGAGAGAGCATGTTTTCGGTTATACAAGGCATGTTTGATTTTGCCATTTGTCTTTATTTGAAGGTAAGTGTATTAAGAGATGTATATATGAATGCCAGGTGGACTAGGAGTAGAAGGTGATGGATTTGTATTGTGTCAACTTAGCTAAAATGTAACTAGGTTTTCCAGAATTCCTTTCCTTTTGTCAACTACAAATTGGCACTTGCCATCTACCTCAATAAGTATTAAATCATGTGCTACTGCTGCAGCTCTTGATTTTCAACACCCCCCAAAAGGAGTTTAGGGTAGAAAGCAGAAATGAGGCACTCTGTGCTCAGGGAAAAACTGGGAAGGCAGGTCTTCAGATAGATATTTTCAGGAGCTGACTTTATGAGCCCAGTTCTTATATCTCCTATCTAGAAAAGCACTAAAATCCTTCATAGTGATGGCTATTCTTTGTGACTACCAGAAAGCTTCACAAGACTAGCAGAAACCTTCTGGAAAAATATGTGCTTGACTCCATGTATTCCCCCTTCACCAAAATCACATACATAATGATGTTACCCCGACTCCACCCCACCCTTGCCTCTTTGGAGTAGTTTCTCAGAGCTATCTGAGGTGCTGCCTCCCAGGCTGAAATCTTCATTTTGCCCCAAATAAACCTCAACTCGCAACAGTCACATTGTGTATTTTTTTAAGTCGACACTTTCATTTCCTGAAAAAGTGCACAGGAGATATTTAGCAGGAGCCTAGACTCGATGGACGCGAGTCTGAGTGAACTCTGGGAGATGGTGATGGACAGGGAGGCCTGGCGTGCTGCGATTCACGGGGTCACAAAGAGTAGGACATGACTGAGCGACTGAACTGACTGACTGACTGAGAAGGCAGAAGTAAAGCCACAGCCAAGTTGTTTTAACCCGACGAGGTGCTGCCGCAGCATGCTTCTGCTTATCCGCGGGACCACTCTGGGAGATGGTGATGGACAGGGAGGCCTGGCGTGCTGCGATTCACGGGGTCACAAAGAGTAGGACATGACTGAGCGACTGAACTGACTGACTGACTGAGAAGGCAGAAGTAAAGCCACAGCCAAGTTGTTTTAACCCGACGAGGTGCTGCCGCAGCATGCTTCTGCTTATCCGCGGGACCACTTCGTTGGCCTGGGGCAGCAATCAGGAGTGCAGCTACTGCGGCTCCTGCTGACTGTCCTCTCACTTTCTCTGACTCCTTGGGCAGGTCTGGGTTTAGTTCCAGCAGGAGGGGCATCAGCTTTTTCCATGTCACTCCCAGCATCTACTTTGAAGGCTTAGAAACAGTGAGAACGCCACAAGGATTCCAGAATATCCTGTGTGTTCTAGGTCATCCTTGTAGGTTCTAGATTTTCCTTGCTTTTCTCATTTTTCATCTACCATTTCTTAATAACTGCTTGCTCTGACCACTTCAGGTCCCAGTTCCTGATACATAAGCAAGAGCCTTACAATTACATAAATCCAAATACCTATAACAAATCTCTTTGTGTTACTACTAGTAGTCCTACAGTCTCAACAAACACAGATCTATCTCCTACCAAACCAAGCTATGTAGAGTTCCACTAACATGCCATGCTTTTGTGACTTTTTCCTCTGCCTAGAACCCCAACTTCCTTCTCTGCTTAGTTATTTCCTCTACATTCTTGGCTCACCACATGGTTTGCATCCTTAGAGAAGCCTCCCCTGGATTCTCAGCTCTAAATGCCCCTCCTTTGTGCTTGTGCTTCCATAGCAACCTGTGTTATTTTGTTGTAGTGCATTTGACTTTATATTGTCTTCTCCTGCTCTTGGTCTCTCTCCTTCAGGAGACTAAACTGTTGGAGGGTAGGGAGTTACTTTTTATATTTCTAGACCAGCAAGTGCCTTGCACATAGCACATGCTCAAGGTTTGCTGAATGATGAAAACGAGAACCCATTACTATGTAGTAATGTTCCCATCACTTCATGGGAAATAGATGGGGAAACAGTGGAAACAGTGTCAGACTTTATTTTTTTGGGCTCCAAAATCACTGCAGATGGTGACTGCAGCCATGAAATTAAAAGACGCTTACTCCTTGGATAGTATATTCAAAAGCAGAGACATTACTTTGCCGACTAAGGTCTGCCTAGTCAAGGCTATGNGAGTGGAAACAGTGTCAGACTTTATTTTTTTGGGCTCCAAAATCACTGCAGATGGTGACTGCAGCCATGAAATTAAAAGACGCTTACTCCTTGGAAGAAAAGTTATGACCAACTTGGATAGTATATTCAAAAACAAAGACATTACTTTGCCGACTAAGTTCCGCCTAGTCAAGGCTATGGTTTTTCCTGTGGTCATGTATGGATGTGAAAGTTGGACTGTGAAGAAAGCTGAGCGCCGAAGAATCGATGCTTTTGAACTGTGGTGTTGGAGAAGACTCTTGAGAGTCCTTGGACTGCAAGGAGATCCAACCTGTCCATTCTGAAGGAGATCAACCCTGGGATTTCTATGGAAGGAATGATGCAAAAGCTGAAACTCCAGTACTTTGGCCATCTCATGCGAAGAGTTGACTCATTGGAAAAGACTCTGATGCTGGGAGGGATTGGGGGCGGGAGGGGAAAGAGACGACCGAGGAAGGGATGGCTGGATGGCATCATGGACTCGATGGACGTGAGTCTGAGTGAACTCCGGGAGATGGTGATGGACAGGGAGGCCTGGCGTGCTGTGATTCATGGGGTCGCAAAGAGTCGGACACGACTGAGTGACTGAACTGAACTGAAGTTGACTATACGGGCTTTTGTCATACATATGTTAAATACCCCACTCTATTTTTATTAAATATACTAATTTTATTAATATTAAAAAATTTTAATATACTAAATATTCCACTCTAATTTTTTTCATTTAATTCTCATAATTACTTTGTGAAGTGACAGTTGTTACTATTCAACATTTAAATGGTTAGGGTATCAACATTTAAGGCAGTACTTTAAAAAAAAGCATAACAGTGCTCAAAATTAGGAGGAGTAAAGCTAGTTATCATACACAGGTGTGTCTAATAATAATTTCGACAATATTCTATAGTGTTCCTTACAAAATAATGTATTTTAAATAAGCTGGATAGGAAAATTATCATCTTCCTTTTGTGCTGTTTCTTTGAATATTGAAGGAGGTCAGGAGGGAACAAGACGTCAGAGGAGTAGGTGGATGTGGAGTACAGCTCTCTTCACGGATACATCAAGAATACACCTTCAGACACAGAAGTGCATGCAAAACACCAGCTGAGAGAAGACAGGAGTACCTGACCAGTGGACAAAATATATAGAATCACACAAAACTCGGTAGAATGAAGAAACTAGGGAGAAAAACAGGAGTGTTAGTAGGACTGGACCTGCCCTTGGTGGGTGGGGGAACGGAAACAGGGGTCCCATCACCACACTGGGGCGATTGTCTGAGTCAGAGGAGAAACATTTAAGGTTGAGAGAAACAGCTTAGCTGTGGCAGCCTAAATGGAATAAGACTCAGACAGCCCTTGCTGCAGCCACACATACTCCGAACAGGGATCCAGGTCTCACGGAAGGCACAGTAGCTGGGAGCTGGAATTTAGGGATTGTGGAGCAATCCCAGGGTGAGTGTGCTGCTGTTGATTGCAGACAGACTGAGGGGATGTGAGGGAGGAGATTGTGGTGGGAGATGGCTGTGGAGGAGAGCCAGGCAGCCGTGGAAGCAAGGGGGTACTGCTGAGGCACGTGTAGGGGTGGAACTATCACTATAACCTCCCTCTCTCTCTCCCGTAGCCCAGCATCGGCAGCTGAACAATAGAGAAGCTGGCCCATAAAACACCAGACACAATGAACTACAGAGTAGGATCCCAGCCAGGGGGGCCCCTCTTTGTTTCTGATGTGCCGAACTACAGAGAAGGACCCCAGGCAAGGCAGCCCTCTAAGGGCCTGAATGGGCAGAGCTACAGAGGAAAACTGGTCAAAGAAGCCTTCTGATCACCAGCTACAAGAGGCTCGAAAAAAAGACTCTGATAGGGCCATAACTCCTGTGGTGGAGGCAGTCCATGTGCCTGCACATTTGGCACCGCCAGGGTTCCCGCAAGTAGCTGAACTATCCTCACACTCAACTCTCACTGGGGCAGTGCCGCCACAGGTTAAAAAAAAAAAAAAAAAAACCTTGCNTCTGATCACCAGCTACAAGAGGCTCGAAAAAAAGACTCTGATAGGGCCATAACTCCTGTGGTGGAGGCAGTCCATGTGCCTGCACATTTGGCACCGCCAGGGTTCCCGCAAGTAGCTGAACTATCCTCACACTCAACTCTCACTGGGGCAGTGCCGCCACAGGTTAAAAAAAAAAAAAAAAAAACCTTGCATCTATGTGCGCAGCTTTTCTTTGGTCATGTCCAACTTTTTACAATCCTATAGACTGTGGCCTGCCAGGCTTCTCTGTCCGGGAGGTTCTCCAGGCAATAATACTAAAGCATACTGGCCAATACTGGTTGCCATACCCTCCTAGAGCACTATATTTTCCTCTGCTCTAGCCGCCAACTCCCTTGAGTACCTGGTACTGCCAGAACCCCTGTGCCCCAAGCAGCTGCATCACCTCCACACCTGGCCTTCACAGGAGCAAACCCAAGTCTTACAGGGCAGCCTCAGGAGCAAACCGCAGTGGACATCCCATGTGCAGAGGCGGAAATAAAACAGCAATTGAAACCCAGGGGCAGTGTGGCTAAGGAAGAAGACCCAAAACTTTCCCACCAGCTATAAAGGCTTCAGATTAAGTCCACACGATCACCTAGGTATACTCTGAATATATAAAGGATCATTTAGAGCTCCCACAGAAGAAAACACACTAGTTCTGATAACTGTGGACATTGGAGGTAAGAACACGTAGGAGTAGGACCAGATTAGTATTTGAGCTGCCCCAGAGCAGGTCCAGTGGTCAGCACAGTGCTGGAGGGCATTCTAGGGAGGTAAAGTGAACTGTGATTCCCAGTGAGGGAAAGGACTCTGACATTAGTGACTCAAGAAAAACATTTATTATTCTTATGTGTTGACTTGTTCTCTAGATTTTTTTGAATTTCTTCTTCTTCTTTTTTCCTTTTTGTCCCCCTTTGTTGCAGTTATCGACTTTATTGGTATTATGACACTATGAAATGTGATTAAGGTTTTGAGCTTTTTTTTCTTTTTTTCTTCTCACATTTTAAAAAAATTATTATTATAAACCTCTGCCTCTACGATGGGCTTTTGCAGTTTAATTTCTTCTTCTTCTTTTTTCCTTTTTGTCCCCCTTTGTTGCAGTTATCGACTTTATTGGTATTATGACACTATGAAATGTGATTAAGGTTTTGAGCTTTTTTTTCTTTTTTTCTTCTCACATTTTAAAAAAATTATTATTATAAACCTCTGCCTCTACGATGGGCTTTTGCAGTTCTGTGGACTTTTTCTTTTTGGTTTCTTTTTTCTTAATTTTATTTTTTAACTTTATAAATTTATTATTATTTCTTCTATATGTATTCCTTTGTTTACTTTTCCTACTGTACTATTCCCCTTGCAGTTAATCTTTAATGTATAAAAATCTTTTCTATCTCTTTAACTTTGCATATCTATTATTTTTTTCTTTTCTTTCTTTCCTTTCCTCTCAAAATATATGTTACTTTTATTTCCATTGCTGTATTCCCCAACTGTAATCTTGCTTTACTTTTTTAATTAAAAAAAAATTGTTTTTTTTTTTTTACTTTACAATATTGTATTGGTTTTTCCATACTTCAACATGAATCCACCACGGGTGTACACGTATTCTCAATCCCGAACCTGCCTCCNTGAGTCTGAGTGAACTCCGGGAGATGGTGATGAACAGGGAGGCCTGGCGTGCTGTGATTCATGGGGTCGCAAAGAGTCAGACACAACTGAGTGACTGAACTGAACTGAACTGAACTATCCTTCAATAAAAAATTAATTAATTAAAAAAATTATCATACAACTTCAGTAGATTGTCAAAGTGAAGGAATGAACAGTAATGCACTATTTTGAGCTAATATAATTAACTTTATTCAAAGTTACTTTGCTGTATACCTGAAATGAACACATTATTAATCAACTCTATTCCAATATAAAATAAAATTTTTTAAAATAAAAATAAATAAAAGAGGTGCAAAATAGATCAAAGGCAATGAATGAAAGTGTGCCACAGAGAATGCATGGTTTTCCATTGAAACACTAAATTTCTCTTTATGGTCATACTTACTTGGATCTAAAATAATCTCAAAGAAAGACTATTCTTAATTCAAAATAAGAATGGTCTTATTAGATTTAGTCTTATTATATATACATAGGTATAGTGAGAATGGTAATTTATCTTACCTTTGGTAATTTATCTTATTTTTTGTTTTGCTGGACATTTTCATGCATAATTTCAGTTTTGTATTTTTAAAAAGCCTCTTAGGGCTAGGAAGCCAAGCCAAGAACTTTCCAGCAGACCTCCCCAGTAGTACCCATAAATTTGTTAGAATTCTCCTCTTGAGTTATCTAAAAGATCCTGTTTTGGGGGTGGTGTTTGGGATCCCCAAGAACATTTTGGCTTAGTGATTCACCAAAAGGATTCACAGAACTCAGAAAACCCATTATATTCACAGTTATGGTTTATTACCAAAAAAGATATAAACTGAAAACTGCGAAGGAAGGCGTTCACAGGGAAGAGACCAGGAAACACTAGGTAGAAGCTTCTTGTTCTCTTTTCTCAATGAAGTCCAACACGTAATTCTCCCAGATATAGTGGATGTCAACACATAAAAGTGTTGCCAACCAAGGAAATTTACCTAAACCTGGTGTCTGGGGTCTTTATCAAGGGTCAGTCACATAGGCAGGGTTGACTGCCTGTGCAACTGATCATAGCCTCCAGTCCTTTCAGAGATGAAGCTGATGGACCAAGGTTCATCATTCCACATGGCCCAAAGTCCCCACCATGAGTCATTTAATGTTCTATTTTTACATATCGTTAGCATAGAACATGTGATGTGGTTGTAGACCCTCAAGTAAACAAAGACTCTTATCAGCTAGGATATTCCAAGAGCCTAGAGGTTACTGCCCAACAGCCAGGTCAAGGTCTAAATCTTTCTTTAGCGTATGCAGGGTATAGACAAACTAGATACTGAACCTACCCTTTACTGCACTGGGCCAACCAGGAAATGACTTCCTTGCAAATCTATGATGTTGGGAGCCTCATAAGCAGATGCCAAGTTAGCTTTTCCAGGAGGGCTTTGTAAGAATTGGCTCCATAGCATCAAACTTTGCTGCTTATATCTGATTAAATGAGCATCATTATCAAATATGACATCATTATCAAATATGACATAAATGATTTCAATTATGTCCTCATAATAAGAAAAACAGATTCTTATTGAGACTGTATATTAATAAATAATTATTTTGACCTGAGCATAAGAATACTTGTAGAATTCTTCAAGGAGAAAAAGGTATCACTGACAAAATTTTCATTTCGGTTTACAAAAGCACATCATGTCTGACTCTTTCTGACCCCAGGAACTCTATCCCACCAGGTTCCTCTGTCCGTGGGATTCTCCAGGCAAGAATACTGGAGTGGGTAGCTATTCCCTTCTCCAGGAGCTCTTTTCTACCTAGAGATCTTCCCTATCCAGGGAGTGAACCTGAGTCTCCTGCTGCTGCTGCTGCTGCTGCTAAGTCACTTCAGTTGTGTCCGACTCTGTGTGACCCCATAGACAGCAGCCCACCAGGCTCCCCCATCCCTGGGATTCTCCAGGCAAGAAAGTATATTCTGTACCAGCTGAGCCACCAGGGAAGCCCAAATAGTTATACATCACAGATAACTAGAAGAAATGGGAATGGGATTCTCTTTATATCCAAAAAATAGAACATTAAAATCTCAACAATATTCCAAACAAAATCCATAATCATCTTTGATAAGTTCCTTTCATCCTGTATAACAAATTCTCATTCTTGATCTTGGGTCAGCAGTCTCATAAGTCTGTCAGCTTTTCAGCTAGAATTCTAAAAATCTTGACTCAACCACTGGTCTCAAAGTTATTAAAAAAAACAAACATAGTTACCAGTGGGGGAGTGAGGGAGGGATAAATAGGGAGACTAGTGTTGGTCATTAGTACAGACCAGAGCCTGGTGGACCGGAGATGACAAAAAGAAAGAGATAAAAAGAGAGAGAGAGAGAGCAGTATCTCTTAGGTTATGTGGAAAACTAATAAAGCCCATGCACAGGACTTGTACCGCTCACAAAAGTACAGGGTGTCCTCTCAAGGAGGTCTTGCAAGCCCGGGCGAGAGAGTGAGCTCGGCAGGTTTCCATGTTCCGAAGAGAATGAAGACAGAAAGAAGGACCCAAGTCACTAGTGGAGCAAGGATATTTTATTAGCAGAAATTCAGGCTTACATATCTTTAGCAAAATGATTACTCAGCCGTTACAAAGAATGAAATTCCATCAGTTGCAACAAAATGGATAGTCTAATACATTGACTCTGAAAAGAGTCACTGAAGGGAGCTACTGAAAGGGATCCAAGCAGGTAGCCTTTCCCATCGGAGAAGGTGATGGCACTCCACTGCAGTACTCTTTCCTGGAAAATCCCATGGATGGAGGAGCCTGGTAGGCTGCAGTCCATGGGGTCACAAAGAGTCAGACACGACTGAGCGACTTCACTTTCACTTTTCACTTTCATGCATTGGAGAAGGAAATGGCAACCCACTCCAGTGTTCTTGCCTGGAGAATCCCAGGGACGGGGGAGCCTGATGGGCTGCCGTCTTTGGGGTCGCACAGTGTCGGACACGACTGAAGCGACTTAGCAGCAGCAGCAGCAGCCTTTCCCATGATCTCAGTCCTGAGAACTGCGTGCAGCTCTACTCATTCCTGGAATAGGAACTGATAAGGAACAGAGAATCCTTGAGAAATGGCACACAAAGAAAGAAAAATGCAACATATTGGATTCCTTAAAGCTGAATGTCCCCTGACAGACTAGGACTGACATATACACACTATAATATACAAAATAGATAATTAAGAAGGACCTACTATATAGCACAGAGAACTCTACTCAGGAATCTGTAATAATCTACATGGGGAAAGAATCTTAAAAAGAGTAGATATAAGTATGTGTATAACTGATTCATTTTGTTACACACCTAAAACTAACACAACATTGCAAATCAAATATCAGTTCAGTTCAGTTGCTCAGTCATGTTCAACTCTGCGACCCAATGGATTGCAACACACCTGTATAACAAATTCTCATTCTTGATCTTGGGTCAGCAGTCTCATAAGTCTGTCAGCTTTTCAGCTAGAATTGTAAAAATCTTGACTCTTTGTCCATCACCAACACCTAGAGTTCACTCAAACTCATGTCCATTGAGTCAGTGATGCCATCCAACCATCTCATCCTCTGTCATCCCCTTCTCCTCCTGCCTTCAATCTTTCCCAGCATCAGGGTCTTTACAAATGAGTCAGTTATTAGCATCAGGCAGCCAAAGTACTGGAGTTTTAGCTTCAAAATAAATCCTTCCAATGAATATTCAGGACTGATTTCATTCAGGAAGAACTGGTTGGATCTTCTTGCAGTCCAAGGGACTCTCAAGAGTCTTCTCCAAACCACAGTTCAAAACCATCAATTATTTGGCGCTCAGTTCAAAACCATCAATTATTTGGCACTCAGTTCAAAACCATCAATTATTTTGGCACTTTTTCTTTGTGTTCCAGCTCTCACATCCATACATGACTACTTGAAAAACCATAACTTTGACTAGATGCACCTTTGTTGGCAAAGTAATGTCTCTCCTTTTTAATATGCTATCTAGGTTGGTCATAACTTTTCTTCCAAGGAGCAAGTGTCTTTTAATTTCATGTCTGCAGTCACAATCTGCAGTGATTTTGGAGCCCCCCAAAATGAAGTCTATCACCGTTTCCATTGTTTCCCCATCTATAGGCCATGAAGTGATGGGACCAGATGATATAATCTTAGTTTTCTGAATGCTGATATTTAAGCCAATTTTTTTACTCTGCTCTTTCACTTTCATCAAAATGTTCTTTACTTCTTCTTCACCTTCTGCCATAAGAGTGGCGTCATCTGCATATCTGAGGTTATTGATATTTCTCCTGGCAATCTTGATTCCAACTTGTGCTTCATTCAGCCCAGCATTTCTCATGATATACTCTGCATATAAGTTAAATAAGCACAAGGTGACAATATACAGCCTTGATGGACTTTTTTCCTGATTTGGAACCAGTCTGTTGTCCCATGTCCAGTTCTAACTGTTGCCTCCTGACCTGCATACAGATTTCTCAAGTGGCAGGTGAGGTGGTCTGGTATTCCCATCTCTTTAAGAATTATCCAGAGTTTGTTGTGGTCCACAAAGTCAAAGCTTTGGCATAGTCAATAAAGCAAAAGATATTTTTCTAGAACTTTCTTGCTTTTCAATGATCCAACGGATATTGGCAATTTGATCTCTGGTTCCTCTGTCTTTGCTAAATCCAGCTTGAACATCTGGAAGTTCACAGTTCACGTATGTTGAAGCCTGGCGTGGAGAATTTTGATCATTACTTTACTAGTGTGTGAGATGAGTGCAATTGTGCAGTAGTTTGCACATTCTTTGGCATTCCCTTTCTTTGGGATTGGAATGAAAACTAACCTTTTCCAGTCCTGTGGCCACAGCTGAGTTTTCCAAATTTGCTGCTGACCTGAGTGCAGCACTTTCACAGCATCATCTTTCAGGATTTGAAATAGCTCAACTGTAATTTCATCGCCTCCACTAGCTCTGTTCGTAGTGATTCCTAAGGCCCACTTGACTTCACATTCCAGGATGTCTGGCTCTAGGTTGGTGATCACACCTTCATGATTATCTGGGTCATGAAGATCTTTTTTGTACAGTTTTTCTGTTTATTCTTGCCACCTCTTCTTAATATCTTCTTCTTCTGTTATGTCTGTACCATTTCTGTCCTTTATTGTGCCCATCTTTGTATGAAATGGTCCCTTAGTATCTCCAATTTTCTTGAAGAGATCTCTAGTCTTTCCCAGTCTATTGTTTTTCTCTATTTCTTTGCACTGATCATTGAGGAAGCCTTTCTTATCTCTCCTTGCTATTCTTTGGAACACTGCATTCAAATAGGTATATGCTTTTCTCCTTTACCTTTCACTTCTGTTCTATTCACTGCTATATAAAAGGCCTCCTCAGACAACCAATTTGCCTTTTTGCATTTCTTTTCCTTGGGGATATGTCTTGATCCCTGCCTCGTATACAATGTCAGAAACCTCCATCCATAGTTCTTCAGGCACTCTATCAGATCTAATCCCTTGAATCTATTTCTCACTTTCACTGTATAATCACACGGGATTTGATTTAGGTAATACCTGAATGGTCTAGTGGTTTTCCCTACTTTCTTCATTTTAAGTCTGAATTTGACAGTAAGGAGTTCAGGATCTGAGCCACAGTCAGCTCCCAGTCTTATTTTTGCTGACTGTATAGAACTTCTCCATCTTTGATTGCACAGGATATAATCAATCTGATTTCAGTATTGACCATCTGGTGATGTCCATGTGTAGAGTCTTCTCTTGTGTTGCTGGTAGAGTGTGCTTGCTATGACCAGGACGTTCTCTTGGTAAAACTCTACTAGCCTTTGCCCTGCTTCATTCTGTACTCCAAGGCCAAATTCGCCTGTTACTCCAGGTATTTCTTGACACCCTACTTTTACATTCCAGTAATCTATACTGAAAAGGACATCTTTTTTGGGTGTTAGTTCTAGAAAGTCTTGCAGGTCTTCATAAAACCATTCAACTTCAGCTTCTTCAGCATTACTGAAGGGCATAGACTTGGATTGCTGTGATAGTGAATGGTTTGCGTTGGAAATGAATAGAGAATCTTCTGTCATTTTTGAGATTGTATCCAAGTACTGAATTTCAGACTCTTGTTGACTATGATAGCTACTGCATTTCTTCTAAGGGATTCTTGCCCATCAGTTCAGTTCAGTTCAGTCACTCAGTTGTGTCCGACTCTTTGCGACCCCATGAATCAAAGCACGCCAGGCCTCCCTGTCCATCACCAACTCCCGGAGTTCACTCAGACTCACATCCATCGAGTCAGTGATGCGATCCAGCCATCTCATCCTCTGTCGTCCCCTTCTCCCCCTGCCCCCAATCCCTCCCAGAAGCAGAGTCTTTTCCAATGAGTCAACTCTTCACATGAGGTGGCCAAAGTACTGGAGTTTCAGCTTTAGGATCATTCCCTCTAAAGAACACCCAGGGCTGATGTCCTTCAGAATGGACTGGTTGTATCTCCTTGCAGTCCAAGGGACTCTCAAGAGTCTTCTCCAACACCACAGCTCAAAAGCATCAATTCTTCGGCGCTCAGCTTTCTTCACAGTCCAACCTTCACATCCAAACATGACCACAGGAAAAACCATAGCCTTGACTAGACGGACCATAGTTGGCAAAGTAATGTCTCTGCTTTTCAATATGCTATCTAGGTTGGTCATAACTTCTCTTCCAAGGAGTAAGTAGTAGATATAATGGTCATCTGAGTTAAATTCACCTATTCCAGTCCATTTTAGTTTGCTGATTCCTAAAATGTCAGTGTCCACTTTTGCCATCTCCTGTTTGACCACTTCCAGTTTGCCTTAATTCATGGACCTAACATTCCTATCCAATATTGCTCTTTACAGCATCGGACTTTACTTCTATTACCAGTCACATCTACAAACTGGGTATTGTTTTGCTTTGGCTCCATCTCTTCATTCTTTCCAGAGTTATCTCTCCACTGATCTCAGTAGCATATTGGGCACCTACCAACTTGGAGAGTTCATCTTTCCATGTCCTATCTTTTTGCCTTTTCATACTGTTCATGGGGTTCCCAAGGCAAAAATAATGACATGGTTTGTCATTCCCTTCTCCAGTGAACCACATTTTGTCAGAACTCTCCACCATGACCCATCCATCTTGGGTGGCCCAACAGGGCATGGCTCATAGTTTCACTGAGTTAGACAAGGCTGTGGTCCATGTGATCAGATTGGTTAGTTTCCTGTGATTTTGGTTTTCAGTCTGTCTGTCCTCTGATAGAGAAGAATTAGAGGCTTATGGAAGCTTCCTGAAAGACTGACTGAGGGGGAAATTGGGTCTTGTTCTGATGGATGGGGCCANGGCTCATAGTTTCACTGAGTTAGACAAGGCTGTGGTCCATGTGATCAGATTGGTTAGTTTCCTGTGATTTTGGTTTTCAGTCTGTCTGTCCTCTGATAGAGAAGAATTAGAGGCTTATGGAAGCTTCCTGAAAGACTGACTGAGGGGGAAATTGGGTCTTGTTCTGATGGATGGGGCCATGTTCAGTAAATCTTCAATCCAATTTTCTGCTGACGGATGGGGTTGTGTTTCCTCCCTGTTATTTACCTGGGGCCAAACTATAGAGGAGGTAATGAAGATAATGGTGACCTCCTTCAAAAGGTCCCATATATACACTGCTACACTCAGTGCCCCCAGCACTGCAGCAGGCCACTGCAGACCCACGCCTCCGCTGGAGACTCCTGGACACTTATGGGCAAGTCCGGATCAGTCCCTTGTGGAGTCACTGCTCCTTTCTCCTGGGTCCTGGTGCACATAAGGTTCTGTTTGTGCCCGCCAAGAGTTTGTTTCCCAGTCCTGTGTCAGTTCTGGTGGTTCTATGGTGGGGTTAATGATGACCTCCTCCAAGAGGGCTTATGCCATACCCAGGTAGGTCTGCTGCACCCAGAGTGCCTGCCCCTGTGGAAGTCCACTGCTGATCCATACCTCCACATGAGACACTCAAACACAGTTCTGTCTCGGTCTCTGCGGGGACTCTGGGTCCTGGCACACACGAGTTTTGTTTGAGCCTTCTAAGCCTTTCTGACAGGTATGGGGTTTGATTCTAAACATGATTTTGCCCATCCTACTGTCTTGCTGGGGCTTCTCCTTTGTTCTTGGATGTGGGTTATCTCCTCAGAGCCACACCAGTGCCCTATACTCCAATAAAAATATTTTTAAAAAACTATATTGATCAATTCCAACTGTTTGTCTGAAACATAAAAAAAAATTAGTCCAAGAACTCTACTAAAAAAATATTATTTTATGATTCATGTTCCTGATAGAATTAAGACCTTAAAAATAAAAAGGAAGCCTGTGCCTAAATGTACTGTGTATGGTCCTTTTCCATGGGCCTCTAAAACAGTCCTTTATTGAAAACAAAGTGCTCTGGCTATAGCTGATTATAAATGCTTTTAGGAAAGTATTAAAGAAACATAAACAGACTATCTCTAGATGACAAAAGATATAAAATAGCTGTGGTTAATATATTATTGATAATTTTCAAAAGAGAAAGATCTAATGAGAGCTCATTATAAGAATAATGGAAATGAAATTTAGTTCTTTCTATGCTATATAAAACTAGATAAAAGTCAGTCTTAAAAGTTTTAGACATGTCTATAAACATAATTATTATTCCATTTTCAAAGAAGAGTTGATATTGTACCTAATGTATAAAAATAGATTAACATCTTTACAAAGAAAAAATCTTCAGGTATAACATATACTAATCCTGAGATATAATTTACCATGACTATACCAAACATGTAGTTATAATATACAAAGTAAATATCAAGAATATAAAATAAAGAGATTGTCTAAGTCTGGAGTAGTTATAGAGTAGTTCTTAAACATCTATACATTAATAAAATTTCTTTAGCAAGAGATTTTAATCCTCCATTGAAAACTAGTAGTGTGTGAGATGTTAAATTCAAATTAAAAAGTAAATCTAGACCAAGTTGATGTTTTAAAAAATAACTGACAGCATGATGTAAAATAATTTTTTTAATAACTGAAATTATGCTTTGAAAATATGGTAACCTTACAATGTTGTCTAAAATCAGGCAAAGCAACAATAGGACCCTGATAAATAAAAACATCTCATGGGCACTAAGAGCATTAACAAATCTCTAGGACCTTCCATACAGCATATAATTTCTGAAATATTTGTTTTAATAATGCTTAACCATATAAGAATCACCTAGGGATGGTTAAACATCTCTTTGGATTTGACAATACTTCCCAAGCAGCTCATCATACCCCCAAATTAACAATTTCTAACAGCATTTTTTTTATATGGTGAAAGAATAAATCTTTTGTGATTTCCAGAGGCCTCTCTTAGAAATACAAAAGGCAGTTTCTGTCACAAAAGGTATGACTCAAGTTGGAGAAGGAAAAAAAATAATTAAAAGTTGTTAGGAGGTTCACTATTGTAAAGTAATTAGCCTCTAATTAAAATAAATAAATTTATATTTTTTTTAAAAGAATTGGATCATTGCCAGGGGCCAGCGTGAGGAACTCCGCCCATGGCAAAGGTCATGAGGAAGGAGGCTTCGGCATACACAAAGGCATCAGCCTCTTTTTCTCCACTAATATTTCCTACTATACTATCCATTTCTAATCTCTCTATCTGTAATTAAATATGTATTTTCCAAGGTCGCCGACGTTGTCCCCACCTTCAAATTCCCTGGATCCACCGGGGCTAGACCCCAGCAAATCATGGGTGCCTGAATGACAATACTTTGCAACTCATTTCAAAGTAGCAACAAAACATTTAAAAATAAATATAAAAAACAACATGATTATAGAGAACTTTAATGTGAGAAGTCTTCGTTTTTTTAAATAATCAAGGAAAGAATAAAGCAAACATAAACCATAGAAAATTATTCTATAACAGAATCTCTGTTATCTAGATAAACTATGCAGAAGCTAATAAACATTTACAATCTATTACTAAGAGGAGACCCATAATCCCAGAAAATTTTCCCATTTTGCCAATCAAATTCTAGTTTTGCATTAGTATAATTTGATTCCAAAACTCCTTTAGAAAATCGTATAAATAAATCCATAAAACCTTAGCCAGCTTTGATTTCAACAAATAAAATTCCCTTTCTAGAAAAGTTTTACAACTTCCTATATCCATTAAGTTTTGTTGTACACCTTTCATTTCTTATTCTAGAACAACCAGTTATATTACTTTAAAACAATGCTACTCTTTTAACAAAAATAAATCTTGCATGTCTTGCATACACAGTTGTTCTTCTTTGCCACTATTGCTCCTAATAGAGTCTCATTCGTGTATGTTAATTATCACGTTCAACCACAGTAGCTTCTATTTCACAGAGAAAACTAGGAGGTGAATAATGTGAACTGTTACACACCAGCATTTTGCAGGAGAGTAGACAAGATCATGAATACACATCTCACAACCTCTTACAGCTGTTAAAGTATAACTTCTCAAAACAGCAAACATGAACACATTTTAAGACCCAAATATACATATATAGTCTGTCACATGCAAAAGGAAAATAATAGTATAAACTTAAAATTATGCCTGGTAATTAATGCTTCAATATTCTATCTTATTTAAGAATGATGTGGGTATCTAATGCATATTCATTAATTAAGCCAACTAGAAACTTACAAACTATAAAATGGAACTTTTATTGATATAAATTAGCCAGAATAGGACTTCCCTGGTGGTATAGTGGATTGGATAAGAATCTGCCTGAGAATACAAAGGATATAGGCTTAATCCCCTGATCTGAGAAGATTCCACATGTGTAGATCAACTAAACATGTGTGCTATACCTACTAAGCCTGCATTCTAGAGCCCCAAGTCACAACTACTGATTCCGTGTCCCCTAGAGCCTGTGCCCTGCAATAAGAGAAGACACTGCAATGAGAAGGCCATGCACCACAATGAAGAGTAGCCTCTGCTCACCTGGACTAGAGAAAGCATGCTGATAGCTGCAAAGACCCAGCAAAAAAATTAATTTATTCATTAATTAAAATTCAGAAATGAAAGCTGGCCAGAATAATAACTTAATTTGATTAGATGCATATTACTTTTTCATAATCTTAGACACCAACTTCAGGTAATGGTAGTTTACTATATCAGTGAACTTATATAAGTTTAGGAAGAACCTACTCTATAAAAATAAAAATATACATTTGTGTTATACTTAATGGTGGTAACTCCGTCCATATCTGTTTTTAATTAAACCAAAATTATTAAAGTAGTCTTATCTGCCAAAGATTTACCATAATTATATGAACTGAAATTCTTAAAATATTTCTGAGTTAGTTTTTATAAACACACCTCTTTTTTCACACTGAAAATATTTGAAGTCAATTTCCCTAACTTATGGAAATTTTAGGAATATTCAATTTATATAAGTACTATTTTATCTCCAGGCCACCAAATGAAATTCTTTTAAGATATTTTATAATTCAATTTAGTAATAGTATCCAGAGATAGAAGAATATTATACACTCACCCAATGAAAGGTTAAAGGCTTTTTTAAATCAAAGACCTAAAACCATACAAAGAAAGAGAAAGCACATGACTTTAATTCTAAAATCTGGCCATGGGTCAAGCATAAACACAGAAGTACAGACTGACAAAAGAGCTGTATTCTTTCCAGTGGGTACAAATTCTTAATTGATTTGACCTCAAAGTAGACTGAGAGAGAAACACAATGACTAACAAATCAGATTCTCTGCTGTCTTTTACCCAATAGAAACAGGATCTCTTCAAACCATTAACCTGTTTTCAAAGATCACCAAATTTTCAAACCATAAAAACAAAAGCCAGCACCAGAAATCAAAACAGTACTCACAATCAATAATGGGGACTTTCCTGGTGGTCCAGTGGTTAAAAATCCACCTTCCAATGCAGGGGACAGGGTTGATCCCTGTCCGGAAACTAAGATCCCATGTGCCGTGGAGCAACTCAGTCTGGAGTACTGCGACAACTAAGCCTGCCTGCTCCCCTGCTCTGGAGCCCAAGCTCTGCAACTAGAGAGAATCCTGCATGCTCCACGAAGATCCCACATTCTGCAACTAAGAGCAGATGCAGCCAAAAGTAAAAATAAATTAATTCTTAATTGTTTAAAAAAGAACCAATATTAAATCCTTATCACTGTACCAGTGGACAAGGGCAGAACCAGGAGTTGGACTCACTGTTATGGACCCAGACAGTCAGTCAAGAAAGGAGCACAGAGGGCTTGGAGAAAACTCTTTATCTGGGTGAAACAAAGGAGAATTTGCCAAGAGGACCAATTCAATCCAAGTCCTTCTGGCACCAAAACTGTGAGAGACAAAAATGCACAAGACAGTTAGTTACAGTGGTTAACTTTTGTAGGTTTATATTTCCTTAAAGGTGTTTAATCTTCCCTAGGTTGTATTTATGGAGGCTATGATTTTATTTAGGCAGTTGCAATAAAAAGAATACTCATTAGTGAGAAGCATCTCAGAGGAAAGGAAGACGGTCTGGGGGTTTTATAGAGGTGAATAAACAAAGAGTAATCCACATATCTTCATGGAGTCTTGAGGCAGGATCCGAAGGGACTTATTTTGGAACAGGCAAGGTCAAAGTTTTCTTTTGGGGTTAGCTCTTTTCTGGAACACAAAAGCTGGGGTAGGGGATTTCTTTTGTTGCTTTTTTTGGAGTACAGGGCTCAGGAAAAGTGCAACATGTGGCTGTGTAAGAATCATTACAAAAGGTTAAGAAGACAGAGACATTCACAAAGGGGTGCAATCCTCAAGGCAACTGTATTTCCCTTAGAGTGTAACATGTTCTGATCATCTCCTTGCAAACAAAACTGATTGCACATCCCTGTTCTGAAATCCAATGGTCATTCTCCCATGATGCTCAGTCACACACCTATCTCTTGGTTCCACCTGACTCCATTCTGTTTTCTGCCAACAGCTTCTCAGGAGAAAAAATAGTTTCCCACTTTCTTATGCAGAAAAATTAAGCTTGCCTTTTCCATTGTCAACAGCCAGCTCAGCTCTGGGCCTCCCTCTGCTGAACAAGATGTGGACAAAGCTCCAAAATGATTACTTGCCAGATCCTCAGTAAACTTTTAACACAACTTGACACCCTTCACTAGTGTGCTGGAGAGAATAGGAAGGTTTCATTCCTCCACTTACAATTCAATAACCCCAGAAAGGAGAATTTTTAAAATATGGAGGTCCTCCAAAAGGAGTGAATCATTATAGGAACCCTGTTATTCCTCCTTTCTAGGGGTGCATTCAACTCTTCTGTGTTCCTCTAACATACTCAATGTACTTCAGTAAACTGCATCCCCACATGGTACCTCACACTTTGACCATGTCGAATTTCACCCCATCAGATGTACTGAAGCATGTTTTCTTCATCCCCAGATCCTAGAGAATGCACTGCCAGAAAGCATTCTCGTAAATTAATTTTGTCAAACATTATCCAATGTTGGTGGCAGCCCCAGCCATAAATGAGACAAAACAACTGCAGAAGTTCTTCCCAATTAATATAGTCCATCAGAGAAGAAACAAAACTTTCACTCCATCTTCCCTCACTCCTGCCTCTGTCCATAAACTAGGTGCTTGCTAATTGCTGCTTATGCAATTCATTCCCTCTCTCTCCCTTTCTCTCTTCCTCCCCACCCACCTCTTACACTGAACAAGCATTGCTCTCCTCTTAGTTGCCACCAGTTCTATGGTAGGTAGAGATACAGAGATGTAGGACATGCCCATTGCCAGAGAAGACCTGCTGGTGGTCTGTGGGAGATCTGAGGCTGGGTGAAACATTTAGCTTAAGGATCAGAATGGGAAGCCCAGGTTTGCCTTGAGTGCATGTAGTGTTCTGCATCCAACCTCACCAGTAGTGCTAATCCCCTCCCGCAGTTTGAGAGCGCAGAGTGGAGAAGGAGTGTGATTGTTTCACGTCCTTAAACCCCCAAATTGACCAGTTCTAAACCCATTTTTTTGAGCCAGTCCTTACACGTTTGTTTTAACCACCTCCTTCTGAGGCCACCATAACCTGAAGAGAGGCTCATTTCCCTCCCTCTTTGGTTTGCCATTTCAGTAACTAAATTAATAACTGATGTGTGTTCATAATTGATTTGATAATAAGGTGAGATTACTTAGAATTTCATTTGAACAGAGGTGTCTTCAAGATAAAAAAATGATTCACTACAAAAGAAACTGTATCCTCTAAATGTTCACTTAAATGTTATATACACATATAGTATTTATTATAACCAATATTAATAACTTATTGAGCATTAATATGCCAGGCAATGTATTATTATTTATATATAAACAAATTTAATACTTCCTGTGTGGAAAAAGTATTTTTTATTTTAAAAAGTTGGGGGACAGAGAAATTAAATAAGCTCCCAAGGCCACATAGTGAGTGGCACAGCCATGTCTCAGAGTCAGCATTTTTTTAACTCCAAAGTCTTTTATCTTTCCAATCAACTAAGAATTATTAATTTAGATGTAATTTATATATACACACATATACATTTATGTATATTTATCTTTTCCTCAAGAGTATGAATTTTTCTCCAGGACCCAAACTTGCACTCTTACTTTGGAAATAATCAGAAGTTGAAAGATGGAAGGAAAAATGTAAAGGAGAAGAAAGAGCTGGAGGGTTTTGCCACTGGTTTTGCCATTGATGCTTGGAAGCATCAAAGTCCCCACACTCTGGAGTGGACTATCTGACCTGTGAAGAAAAGAGATAGAAGATCACGTAGTTTAGCCTGAAATGACCTAAACAGAATTAAGAACAAGTTATCCTTAGAGGATTTAGAAAACTCCAAACAGTTATGCTAAACAAAGTCTCCAGGTTTTTTGTCTTTTTTTTTTTTTTTTTTCATCTCCAACATTTAAATACTAGGTCTCTGAGATCATGAAAGGACCCAGAAAGCTGAAATTAAAACTGAGTTATTCAGAAACAACAATTACACGATATATCATACACATTAAATGCCATTTAATAATGAACATATTTTCTGCAACAGAGAAATTCACCTATAAGATCTTATTGAGATCATGAAGGAAGGAAATCCTATCAATTTCTAGGAACCGAAATAAGGTATAGAAAATCAAACAGCTCCAGTTCTCACTAATTTCATATGCTTAATTTGCCTACAATCCTCATTTAATTTTTGCATTGTCAAATTTATTTTGATAAATATAGCAAACATAAGAGTTTTCATTTTTCTTGTAACTTTGGTCTCACTATCCTCCCTTCTCATCTGGCAATGTAAATTGCCAATCTCTATATACGATTTTGTTGTGGAGCCTCAGCTTTGTAATTGGGAAGAGGTTTCATCTATTTGCAGGCAACATCCTACTCAAAAAACTGGAACTAAGAGCAAATTATTTTTCTTTCTATGAGGTTGAAACTACATAAAGAACACATACTAAAAAAAAAAGNATTTATGGAGGCTATGATTTTATTTAGGCAGTTGCAATAAAAAGAATACTCATTAGTGAGAAGCATCTCAGAGGAAAGGAAGACGGTCTGGGGGTTTTATAGAGGTGAATAAACAAAGAGTAATCCACATATCTTCATGGAGTCTTGAGGCAGGATCCGAAGGGACTTATTTTGGAACAGGCAAGGTCAAAGTTTTCTTTTGGGGTTAGCTCTTTTCTGGAACACAAAAGCTGGGGTAGGGGATTTCTTTTGTTGCTTTTTTTGGAGTACAGGGCTCAGGAAAAGTGCAACATGTGGCTGTGTAAGAATCATTACAAAAGGTTAAGAAGACAGAGACATTCACAAAGGGGTGCAATCCTCAAGGCAACTGTATTTCCCTTAGAGTGTAACATGTTCTGATCATCTCCTTGCAAACAAAACTGATTGCACATCCCTGTTCTGAAATCCAATGGTCATTCTCCCATGATGCTCAGTCACACACCTATCTCTTGGTTCCACCTGACTCCATTCTGTTTTCTGCCAACAGCTTCTCAGGAGAAAAAATAGTTTCCCACTTTCTTATGCAGAAAAATTAAGCTTGCCTTTTCCATTGTCAACAGCCAGCTCAGCTCTGGGCCTCCCTCTGCTGAACAAGATGTGGACAAAGCTCCAAAATGATTACTTGCCAGATCCTCAGTAAACTTTTAACACAACTTGACACCCTTCACTAGTGTGCTGGAGAGAATAGGAAGGTTTCATTCCTCCACTTACAATTCAATAACCCCAGAAAGGAGAATTTTTAAAATATGGAGGTCCTCCAAAAGGAGTGAATCATTATAGGAACCCTGTTATTCCTCCTTTCTAGGGGTGCATTCAACTCTTCTGTGTTCCTCTAACATACTCAATGTACTTCAGTAAACTGCATCCCCACATGGTACCTCACACTTTGACCATGTCGAATTTCACCCCATCAGATGTACTGAAGCATGTTTTCTTCATCCCCAGATCCTAGAGAATGCACTGCCAGAAAGCATTCTCGTAAATTAATTTTGTCAAACATTATCCAATGTTGGTGGCAGCCCCAGCCATAAATGAGACAAAACAACTGCAGAAGTTCTTCCCAATTAATATAGTCCATCAGAGAAGAAACAAAACTTTCACTCCATCTTCCCTCACTCCTGCCTCTGTCCATAAACTAGGTGCTTGCTAATTGCTGCTTATGCAATTCATTCCCTCTCTCTCCCTTTCTCTCTTCCTCCCCACCCACCTCTTACACTGAACAAGCATTGCTCTCCTCTTAGTTGCCACCAGTTCTATGGTAGGTAGAGATACAGAGATGTAGGACATGCCCATTGCCAGAGAAGACCTGCTGGTGGTCTGTGGGAGATCTGAGGCTGGGTGAAACATTTAGCTTAAGGATCAGAATGGGAAGCCCAGGTTTGCCTTGAGTGCATGTAGTGTTCTGCATCCAACCTCACCAGTAGTGCTAATCCCCTCCCGCAGTTTGAGAGCGCAGAGTGGAGAAGGAGTGTGATTGTTTCACGTCCTTAAACCCCCAAATTGACCAGTTCTAAACCCATTTTTTTGAGCCAGTCCTTACACGTTTGTTTTAACCACCTCCTTCTGAGGCCACCATAACCTGAAGAGAGGCTCATTTCCCTCCCTCTTTGGTTTGCCATTTCAGTAACTAAATTAATAACTGATGTGTGTTCATAATTGATTTGATAATAAGGTGAGATTACTTAGAATTTCATTTGAACAGAGGTGTCTTCAAGATAAAAAAATGATTCACTACAAAAGAAACTGTATCCTCTAAATGTTCACTTAAATGTTATATACACATATAGTATTTATTATAACCAATATTAATAACTTATTGAGCATTAATATGCCAGGCAATGTATTATTATTTATATATAAACAAATTTAATACTTCCTGTGTGGAAAAAGTATTTTTTATTTTAAAAAGTTGGGGGACAGAGAAATTAAATAAGCTCCCAAGGCCACATAGTGAGTGGCACAGCCATGTCTCAGAGTCAGCATTTTTTTAACTCCAAAGTCTTTTATCTTTCCAATCAACTAAGAATTATTAATTTAGATGTAATTTATATATACACACATATACATTTATGTATATTTATCTTTTCCTCAAGAGTATGAATTTTTCTCCAGGACCCAAACTTGCACTCTTACTTTGGAAATAATCAGAAGTTGAAAGATGGAAGGAAAAATGTAAAGGAGAAGAAAGAGCTGGAGGGTTTTGCCACTGGTTTTGCCATTGATGCTTGGAAGCATCAAAGTCCCCACACTCTGGAGTGGACTATCTGACCTGTGAAGAAAAGAGATAGAAGATCACGTAGTTTAGCCTGAAATGACCTAAACAGAATTAAGAACAAGTTATCCTTAGAGGATTTAGAAAACTCCAAACAGTTATGCTAAACAAAGTCTCCAGGTTTTTTGTCTTTTTTTTTTTTTTTTTCATCTCCAACATTTAAATACTAGGTCTCTGAGATCATGAAAGGACCCAGAAAGCTGAAATTAAAACTGAGTTATTCAGAAACAACAATTACACGATATATCATACACATTAAATGCCATTTAATAATGAACATATTTTCTGCAACAGAGAAATTCACCTATAAGATCTTATTGAGATCATGAAGGAAAGAAATCCTATCAATTTCTAGGAACCGAAATAAGGTATAGAAAATCAAACAGCTCCAGTTCTCACTAATTTCATATGCTTAATTTGCCTACAATCCTCATTTAATTTTTGCATTGTCAAATTTATTTTGATAAATATAGCAAACATAAGAGTTTTCATTTTTCTTGTAACTTTGGTCTCACTATCCTCCCTTCTCATCTGGCAATGTAAATTGCCAATCTCTATATACGATTTTGTTGTGGAGCCTCAGCTTTGTAATTGGGAAGAGGTTTCATCTATTTGCAGGCAACATCCTACTCAAAAAACTGGAACTAAGAGCAAATTATTTTTCTTTCTATGAGGTTGAAACTACATAAAGAACACATACTAAAAAAAAAAAAAAGAAAGAAAGAAAAAAGAACACATGCTCACCAGATATATTTAAAAAGCAAGTTTTAATGCCACCTTCTCTAAACCCTTAAGCACTTAATCCCTTAAACCCTTTCCACATGGGAGCTAAATGTAAATTCTAATCCCAGAAAGGCCTGGGCAGAGTCTGGCACACACCATGCCAGAGAGGAAGCAGAAATATCACACTTGTAGCCTCCAGAGAGGAGCAGTGACTTCTCCAGTGGGTCCTACCTACATCATCAGGAGGAACATGGGTCTTTTACACCCAGCTGTCAAAGCAAAGATAGAGCTTTAAAGAAACCAAGGCTTCATAGCCAGTGAATCTGTAATCTACAAATCCCTCAAGTACTCCACCAAAACCAACCAAGATTGTATCATTCAACAGGACAAATTTGCAACTGCATGCTTATAAATGCAACCTACCAACTTCAACCAATATAGTTAAGATATTACAAAATCAAAAGAAGAAACTCATTACAAGTAGCATTTGCCTAGAGGATGGATGTTATAAACGGTTTTCCCACAAACTCTACAATGCAAGGAATATCATAGAAGAGAGACAAAATGACCAACGGCTAGCCTGGCAGCCCAGTCCTCTTCCCTCTACTAGTGATTCTCCAATTTAAAATCTTAAATCCATTTTACATAGGTGCTTACAGATGAATAACAAGCACTTTCATGCTTTTACATAAAATGTATTTGGATTATTTACTAATAATCTATTAATTATTAGAACTTTATAAAGAGAATTCACTGTTTGCAAGGGATTTTTAGATTTCAACTTACTAACTTAAAGATATGAGGGTTTTGGGGTTTTTTTTAAGTATAAGAAAGTTTAGTAGCTCAGTCGTGTCCGACTCTTTGCAACCCCATGGACTGTAGTCTA
This sequence comes from Oreotragus oreotragus, assembly GCA_006410675.1. Lineage (NCBI taxonomy): Eukaryota > Metazoa > Chordata > Mammalia > Artiodactyla > Bovidae > Oreotragus > Oreotragus oreotragus. The sequence continues at coordinate 94,948 of SJYX01008372.1, forward strand.
CCAGGCCCCTCTGTCCATGGGATTTTCCAGGCAAGAGTACTGGAGTGGGTTACTGTTCCATAAAATAATACTAAAGTTAATGCATGCTTTATATATGTTGCTGCCAACAGATTTCCTGCAATTTNTGCAACCCCATGGACTGTAGTCTACCAGGCCCCTCTGTCCATGGGATTTTCCAGGCAAGAGTACTGGAGTGGGTTACTGTTCCATAAAATAATACTAAAGTTAATGCATGCTTTATATATGTTGCTGCCAACAGATTTCCTGCAATTTCTCTATTTGTTTCTGTCTAGTCATTTGTTTCCATGAAGTTATCATACACTGGAAAGTAATTGTTATAAGGTTAGGGGACCAAAGGTCCCTTCGATCTTCTCAAAATGGCCATGGCTTTAAAAGTTTGAGAATCATTACCCAAGAAGACAGGTAGCCACAAATTTCTGTACAAAGAGGGAAATTACCCAATTATAAACAAAGCATAATTTTTCCATTAAAACTCTTTAAACTGGGATAGAATGTGTTTCTTGAGAAATTCTTTTTACCACCTAATGGGCTTCTCATCACTCAAACCCTAAACTCTAACTTTGCCTCTCTCTGATTAGAAAATTGTCAGAATGCCTAAGCATACTTTATCCACACCTTCTCTGGAAATAATTCTATCCAATTGCATGGTCTTATATAGGCCAAATATTCCTAAATACAGATCTCCAGGTGCAGCCACTATGGAAAACAGAATGGAGTTTCCTTGAGAAATTAAAAATCGTTGCCACATGATTCAGTAATCCCACTCCTAAGCATGTAGCCAGACAAAACTATAGTGCAAAAAGATACACGTACCCCTATGTTCAGAGCAGCACTATTTATAATAGCCATGACATGAGAACAACCTCAATGATCCTCAATAGATGAATGGATGAAGAAGGTATGATATATATATATATATATACACACACACACACAAGCATATGCAATGGAATGTTAGCCATAAGAAAGAATGAAATAATGCCCTTTACAGCAATATGGATGGACCTAGAGATTACCACACTAAGTGAAATAAGTCATAAAGAGAAAAACAAATATCATATGATATCACTTCTATGCAGAATCTAAAATACGATACAAATAAACATATTTACAAAACAGACTCACAGACATAGAGAACAGATTTGTGGTAGCCAAGGAGGACAGAGTACAGGAGGGGAGGACTGAGAGTTTGGTGTTAGTAGATGCAAACTATTGTACCTGCTATAATAGGATGGATAAACAACAAGATCCTACTGTATAGCACAAGGAGCTAAATTAAATATCCTATGATAAACCATAATGGGAAAGAATATGAAAAAGAATACACACACATATATATAACAGAGTCACTCTGCTGTACAACAGATATTAATGATAATGTTGTATATCAAGTATACTTCAATACCATTTTTAAAAATAGAGATCTCTAGTCCTGGCCTTGCCACTGAGCTACAGATTACTATATTTAACATGATGCTTGATATTTCCCTTTACATGCTTAATATATTCCTTAAATATAACATGCTCAAAAGAAAATATTTCCATGTCCCTATCCACATACATTACATCCAATCCTTCCCTAGCCTTTTTCATTTCAGTAAGTTGCTCCACCCAAATACTAATGCCCAAAGCCTCATCAGAGTCCTAGATCAAGGTCTCATCCTGGCCCTCCCACATGGTTTGTGGTCTTCCCAGGAGTCCCTGCAGTTTTAGCTCCAAAAAATAAGCCAGATCTACTTGTTCTCTCACTTTACATTGATGTGATCCTGATCCAAGCCAACCTCAAGTCTTACTTGGACTCCTACAAGAACCTAACTGACTTTCCAATATCCACTTTTGCCACCTCCTCTCATACCCTTCACACATGCAAATACACACACATGTGCACAAATACACACACATGCACTCTCTTCCCTGTAGTACTACAACCAGGGACATCTTTTCAAAGTGCAGGTAAGATCATGTCACTCTCCTACTTAACATACTCCAATGACTTACATCTTAAAGTAAAAACTTCTTACTTACAAAATTAGACATTGAGTTGATGAGGTTTAGAGGAGATTTTGTTCATGAGGCTAGAAAGGACTTCCCTGGTGGCTCAGACGGTAAAGCGTCTGTCTACAGTGCGGGAGACCCGTGTTTGATCCCTGAGTTGGGAAAATCCTCTGGAGAAAGAAATGGCAATCCACTCCAGTACTATTGCCTGGAAAATTCCATGGACAGAGGAGCTTGGTAGGCTACAGTTCATGGGGTCGCAAAGAGTCAGACATGACTGACTTCACTTCACTTCACTTCAGTTGTTCTTGAGGCTATAATGGATTTAGACTTTTGGGAACTTGAAATGGTAAAATAAACTTTGCAAGTGGGACAAAGATGAATCTTTGGGGGCTAGAAGGAAGACTATGTGAAAATAGAGCAACAGCCATCCAAATTTTCTCCATAACCTGTGAATATGTTATCTTCTATGGCAAAAAGAACTTTGCTGATGAGATTAAATTAAGGATTTTGAGATGAGGATTATCCTGGATTATCTAAGTGACTACAATATAATCACAACTGTCTTTTATAAGGGCAAAGAGGGAGGAAGACACAGTTAGAGAAGGAAATGGAACAATGCAAGCAGAGATCAGGGGTGGGGGATAGGGAGGGGTGATTTGGGGAAGGAGCCACTAACCAATAAATGCAGTGATTTCTAGAAGCTGGAAAAGGTGAGAAAATGGATCCTCCTCTAGAGCCTGCAGAAGGAATGCAGATCTGACAACACCTTAGTTTTTGTTCAAAATAACTGATTTTAGACTCTTGAACTTCAGACTGTAAGATAATTAAGTTTGTTTTTAAGATAACTTATGACAATTTATTACAACTGTAATAGGAAATTAATACAGACCCTCTTAAAGAAGGCTATTTGATGTGTGTGCCTGTGTGTGTATGTCAACAAAATTTACTTTCATACTGTATTCTTACAAATTTGGGTTTTAGGTGATTTTTCTAATCTGTTCTTATTGAGTATTTTGTTGGAAAACTATCTAATAGCCAAAAAAGAAAAATAAAAACTTTTCAATCATTCCAAAGAGAAAACTAGAATGAGCTCACTCATAATACAAAAAGTTTTTTGAATTATCTCATTGTAACTTAAGAATTTATATAAATAGTTTTTACCCTATAATAAATGCATGTTTGTTTAACTGTAAGACAATGAGATTTACATTTTCCATCAGGTGAAATAATTCCATATTCCACATTTGTATTTTTTTTTTCAGTAGCTCCTTGTTGGTTATCTATTTTACCATTTTTCTTATTAATGTATACACGGTCACATTTATGAATTTTAGAAAATGAGCTAAATTAATACAAGAGGCACTACATATCAATTTACCATTCAATTTCTTTTTTCCTACTTGATATCATTACATTTTAAAAATTCATATTTAAAAATATGAGAATAAAAATAATGACTATTTAAACTGTTAAATGCCAAGTCAATTGCAAAGGAGGAAAGTCCAGAATTTGAGACTATATGCAGTGCCACACTCATAAATGTTTAAAAATCACCCTCTAAAAGGAAAGAGAAAAATATCCTAACAGCTTTTACCTATTTTTATGGTATAAATACTTCCACCATGGATGATTTCAAGCTACCCATGGGATGTCACCCAGCTTGCAAAAGTTTCTGAAAGCTTTACAGTTGATTCTTTTGACCCAGAGATACAATGTAAGCAGAACTGGTAGTAGCTCCAGCAGACCACCAGTTGTATGGCACACAATTTTTCAGCTACCAGTACTTAAAATTTTGGGTCTGTATCTACTAAGGAGTCAGGTCACTTAGGTCCACGGATGTTATTTTATCTCAGAAAAATACTCAAGCCATGATATTTTTATTGAAGTTGAACAATATGCCCTTCACTTCACTAATGCTTCATTTTTAATGTGCATAAAATGAACTACCTTTCTTTTTGGAAAGACTATTTTGTGCTAGGCATCTAATTTTATATCTGTTAACTCTATTAATTCTCCTACAGCTCTAGTATCTCAAGTAACTCATAGTTTCCATAACTGACTGTCTGCACCTAACTCTCAAATCGTTTTTCTTATTGCAGCAAAACAGCCTTTCTTCACAATTGTTGAGTAGATTCAGCCGCACTAAATTAAACAAGTAGTAGATTCACACATTTTAGCCATCCAACTTTCATATTTTATCTCAATACCACTCTTTACTGGAGGAAAAAAAAAATGAAACAAATTTTGACAAGTCCTTTCCACATTATGGTAGAGCAAGCCTTCCACATTATCCCTTTCATTCTAAAGTTATCCACAAAGAAGCATTCAAATAAATATTTTTCTAAAATGTATACTTTTGTCCCTCCCACCTCTTTCCCCTTAACCCTGATTCACAAGGAAAACATCAGGAGTAGACTGATGTAGGGTGAAAATGAAGAGGTGGCCTTCAATGTATTGAGGATTTCTAAAGCAGCTCTTCCTTTTATAGATGTGGCCCATCTGTGCACATGTCTGGACAGTTTTTATTAAAATTTCCTTACTGAACATTTATTTATCCATGAAGCACTTTACAAAATAACCTCTCTTTATAGATATTGTTATAAATATAGAAAGCATAGCCAAATTTTAAAAGTCAGACTATTATTATCCATGCTTTTATCCAAACAAGTGAATCTCACTCTCTCAATCAGTGTTGAAAGCATGCCTTTGAACATATTAGAATAGACAGTGCTTCATAAGGGACTATTTTTGTTAGCTTGGCTGCCTGGTTTTGCTTCAAAATAGATTCAGCCATTTCCATCACACAGTGATTCCAATCACAGGAGTGTCACCTTTCAAGGTGAAACGGAAAATGACTTTAAGATTTTTAAAAATACCTTTCTTTTACTATTTGGACTTTGGTTTATAGTCTTTCTGGCCAGGATGTTTTTTCTTGAATGTTTTTCTTCTGAGTTTTCATGATTTGTAAATATTACTGCAAGAGTAACAAACTCATGCATTGGCCAGTGAAGAGGGAATTGTTTTTTCTTTTTTATAAATAAGAGATAACAAGGCTTAAGTTAATCTGTGTTTCTGTGATGACAATTCCTTATTCAAATATTTTAATATATTATATATTTTTACCTATCACCTCATTCAGTAATTACATTGGCCTGATGCTAATATATTAGTTATTCCCAAGCTTATTATGAGGAGTTTTAGAAACAATGTCAAGTTTGTTTCACATTTGCTGGTTTCTGGTTGCTGTGAATTTTCTCTCATTATCTATTATATTTTTAATGGTTTATCCTATACTTTAACGTATTTCTTTTTCCTCACTGAATGTGTTAGCACAGTTGAAGTCTTAATTTTAAATGATTATACTTTAAGAAGATAGATAAAGAATGACTATAAAAATACAGTACCCACACTCACAGATTCAGATTTGCGATACAATCATGTCAACCAGGAACCAGCCAAAAAAGGAGGACCTTCTACATAGAATTATACATGGAGGCAAAATGTTTGGGTACAATTACAGCAAGTTGAACTGATCTGTAGGAACTAAATTGTTTAGTGTATAAGCAAAAGTTTAAATACTTGGTTCAAAAGAAACAAAACTATTTCAGAAAAAAAATGGCATAGAGCAGACATCCAGAGTACTCACATTCTGCTCCTTTACCCGACTGCCAGTACGTAGGTATTACATGGTATGGCCCTTTGGGCTCAACTGCATCATCTCAGATGGCCCATCTCAGGCACCCAATCTTTCAGTTGTGCTCTTGTGTTACTTTCTCTTTCTCTGGCCTCTCAGAGCAACTAACAACCAATAAGGCATCTTGCTATTTCTGCTCAAATAAAAACATTTTCTTAAAATATTTGTGCTGTGCAGTGTTTAGTCATTCAGTCGTGTTCACCTCTCCATGGACTGCAGCCTGCGAGGCTCCTCTGTCCTTGCGAACCCTCCAGGCAAGAACACTGGAGTGGGTTTCCATTATCTCCTCCAGGGGATCTTCCCAACTTAGGGACTGAACCCAGGTCTCCTGCATGGCAGGTGGATTCTTTACCAGATGAGCTACCAGGGAAGCCCTTTTAAATGTTTAACCACCTTTAACTATAAATTAAATCTACCTCATTCAGTGCTATCAAGCACCAACCACAGAAGAAGCAGGATGGAAACAAAGTTTCATCATGATCAGGGCATCTCCCATTTCAAATATTAAGAAAACCTGAGAGAATAGTACAAGACACAAGAATATTCCTTTTACCTAGAATTGTGTTTCTCGACCTTTTTCTAATAGCACACTCCTAAAAACAAAGGCTCAATGCCAAAGAATTGATGCTTTTGAACTGTGGTGTTGGAGAAGACCCTTGAGAGTCCCTTGGACTGCAAGGACATCCAACCAGTCCATTCTGAAGGAGATCAGCCCTGGGATTTCTTTGGAAGGAATGATGCTAAAGCTGAAACTCCAGTCCTTTGGCCACCTCATGCGAAGAGTTGACTCATTGGAAAAGACTCTGATGCTGGGAGGGATTGGGGGCAGGAGGAGAAGGGGACGACAGAGGATGATGTGGCTAGATGGCATCATGGACTCGATGGACGTGAGTCTGAGTGAACTCTGGGAGCTGGCGATAGACAGGGAGGCCTGGCCTGCTGCAATTCATGGGGTCGCAAAAAGTCAGACAGGACTGAGCAACTGAACTGAACTGAACTGAAAAACAAACTTAGACACTTTTTCCTAATTGCCAACCCACACCCAAAGGTTTTGTACTACAGATACATTAAGTATCTGTTTATGTACTCCATGTACGCCTATATAGCTAAAAGGTATATATCTGACCTCCCAAGAAACAATCTCCACCCCTTTGGCACTATATTACTTGAGTTGAAAATGCATTACCTAGATCACACTTGTTTAATATTTTCAGATTGCTTTTTCTATTATTTTTTATACACACACACAGATGCACATATACTTACTTTTATATTAAATAATTAAATTTATTAATTATGTGATTTCATAATTAAGAAACTTTTCCAGAAAAATTGACAGTCTGGAAATAAGTACCATATTCACCTTGAAGCATAGGAGCCTGGGGACAAGCCTAGCCCAGTGAGAAACTTACCCTATTCCATTAAAACATGCATGCATGCTCAGTCGCTTCAGTCATGCCAGACTCTTTGCGACCCTATGGACTGTAGCCCAAAGGCTCCTCTGTCCATGGGATTCTACAGGCAAGAATACTGGAGTGGGTTGCCATGCCATTTTCCAGGGGAACTTCCCAATTCAGGGATCAAACCCATGTCTCCTATGTCCCCTGCATTGCAGGCAGATACTTTACCATCTAAGCTACTGGGGAAGCCCCACCCTATTCCATTAAACCCAACCATAAATATAGTAACTAACTCTCAGCAAAAAACAACCATGGTAAACCCTCCAATATGAGTTAGTTGCAGAATGTACACCTATATAGTTGGATGATCAGACTTAAAGAAATGAATCCCTAAAAGATATCACCATAAAAGATTGTTTTAGTTTTATACTGGATGATCTGAGCACACTTTAAGTAAAATTAATCAGCATAACCTATTCATAATCAGTAAGTTATTTCAAATCTAAAAGGAATCATTACTTTTTCCTGATAATTAGGCTGAGATAAATAGGCTCTCCAGGTGTCAAATTAGATCTGGGGGTTCAATCAGGTCACTCACCAAAGTCTGGCCATGATACTTGTATGTGAAAACCTCCTCACTGCTAGTTCTGGCAACTGAGTCCTCAATCTTCTACAAGGATTTATTTGAGCTCTTTAGAGGTAATAAAAGTTTATAATATTCAACTTCATAAGACCCTAAGTGGTTTCTTCTAAAGTCCATTTTTTCAAACATATCTGTTTCATATATTTAGATATGTGTAAAATATTTTCTATTAAAAAATATTTTCATGATAAAAATGTGTTTCAATATACCTCCATATATTGAATGCTATTCCCCTTTCATACCCACTCATAATATGGATAAGGATGTGTTAAATCATAGGTCCCTAAAAGGAAGGTTGTGCGTTTTATACATAACAAAACTGTGACAGGAAGTAAAGATAACACTCTCCAGTTCTGAATCTCAGAAGCTGTCCCTTTCAAGTGACAGAGATGCGAGTAATCAACCCACTCATCTTCTAGGAAAGTGTGTATTTCTTTGTTAGGGAATACAGAAAGACTGGTTAAAGGAAAAGAAAACTCTTTTAATAATAATTCCATATACAAATGATATCATATAGTATTTATCTTCCTCTGTCTGACTTATTTCAATTAGCATAATGTCGTCCATGTCCATTCCTATCACTGCAAATGACAAAATTTTATTTTTTATGACTGAGTAGTATTCACTCATAAGTATATGTAAATACATATATCTATATATATAGATATAAAAATATATGTCAAAATTTTTACAGAATTTATAACTTCAAAAACTGCCATAAACAAAATGTCTCTTAATAAGTTCAGTTCAGTTCAGTCACTCAGTCGTGTCCAACTCTTTGAAACCCCATGAAATGCAGCAGGCCAGGCCTCCCTGTCCATCACCAACTCCCAGAGTTCACTCAGACTCACAGCCATCGAGTCTGTGATGCCATCCAGCCACATCATCCTCTGTCATCCCCTTCTCCTCCTGCTCCCAGTCCCTCTCAGAATCAGTCTTTTCCAATAAGTCAACTCTTCACATGAGGTGGCCAAAGTACTGGAGTTTCAGCTTCAGCATCATTCCTTCCAAAGAAAACCCAGGGCTGATCTCCTTCAGAATGGACTAGTTGGATCTCCTTGCAGTCCAAGGGACTCTCAAGAGTCTTCTCCAACACCACAGTTCAAAAGCATCAATTCTTTGGCACTCAGCTTTCTTCACAGTCCAGCTCTCACATCCATACATGACCACTGGAAAAACCATAGCCTNCATGAATCTGCCATGGGTGTACATGTGTTTCCAAGCCCGAACCCCCCTCCCACCTCCCCCTACTAATGCATATATATGGAATTTAGAAAGATGATTCAAAATTTTTATAGTTTATACTCCATTTAAAGTTATTACAAAATAATGACTATATTTCCCTGTGCTGTAGAATATATTCTTGTTGCTTATTTATTTTACACATACTAGTTTGTATCTCTTAATCCCATACCATTCCTGCTCCTCCCTTTTTCCCTCTCCCAGCTGGTAACCACTAGTTTGTTCTGTATATCTATGAATTTGTTTCTGTTTTATTATATTCATTTGTTTTATTTAAAAGATTCCACTATAAAATATACTTTAATTTGTTCTTTAATTACAAGACTAGATATTTAAATCATATATTGGCTATTTTTATTTATATTTCTGTTCCTGTGCTTTGCTTTTTTCCCTCTTTTTAAAAACAATTTATTTAGGAATCATGTTGATTTGTAACACCGTTATGAAGGAAGTTAACTCATTATCATCCTTGGCAAATATTTTTTACAAAATATTTTTGTACTTCAAATTTGTTTATAGTCCTTTCCCTGCAGGAGTTCTAACTTTTTTTTTATTCATGTATTATCAATCTTTTCCTTCATAGCTTCTTCTGCACTCGAAGATTTTAAAAAAATTCAATAGTGCCTTTTCTTGGAGCTTTACTTTTATGTTAGGTTGTTTGATCTACTGAAATTGGGCGGATTGCCCTTGGTGATGGTGGTGCTACTAAGCAGCCCTCCTCATGCCCGCACTCACCGGCCTCAGCACTCGGCACACTTCCTGGAGGATCTGCTCCTGGTTCTTCACCGAGCAGAGCACCAGGGTGCAGACCACCACGTCCATGGAGCCTGTGGCCACCTGGTGCATGTTCTCCCCGGCAGCCACTATGAAGCGTTCAAACTGCAGGTGTCGGTTCTGGGCAATGCTCTTGATCAAGAACTTCTCAAAGTTGGGGTTGGGATCAACACAGGTCACCTGGCATCCAGAGGGGTAGAACTTGAAGTTGGCCCCCGTGCCACAGCCCAGCTCCAGCAGGGAGAGCTTCCCGGAGGGGCCCGTGAACTCCCTCAGGTTGCTGAAGAGCTCCTGCTTCTTGCTCTCCATCTGTTTGTTGTACATCACAGTGAACCTCGCCAGGAAGTAGGGGAACCACTGTTTGCATATCCAGCTCCACAAGCCCAGAAAGTCCAGCAGGTACATGGGAAATGCCAGGATGCAGACGGCCAGCCGGAGGATAAAAATGGTGAGCGCCATCACTCAGAAAAAACAGATCAGCGGTCGAAGGTCTGACTCCTTTAATTGCAGGAAGTAGGTTTCTGACCACACTCCAGAGCCAATCAGCTGCAAAGAAAAGAACAACTGGCTGTCCTGGAAATACACAGCTGAAGTCAGATCTCGGACAAGAGACCTGTTTTATCCAGTTAATAGATGTTTGGCAGAAATTGCCTCATGGCTTATTTTTCAAGAAGTGAAATGAGAAGGTTCCCAGCTTTTCCTTAGAAGGAAAGCTGATTACAGCCCCCTATTCCTGCTTGGAGACTACTGCTGCAGTTTTCAATGCAGCGTGTACTCACATCTTCTGTTCTCCAGTCTCTCCTAAGAAAGCAGAATCTGTGGGTGGAGCTTGGTGAAAACACACCAGAAGGCTGTTGCTAAACCCCATTTATTACTCCGTGCCCTGACCTACTTCTGTTCCATCCCGCCCACCTCTGCCTCATTTTTTTAAAAAAAAGAAGTGAAAGCACATGCCTGTCTGGTCACAGCAAGAGTTTTCCCTTTTGCATTCTAGGCAGAGGTTCTAAGATGTTCATAACTGCACAGTGGGATTATTTTTAAGTCACTATTTTGGGCTGACCATCTTTAAAGGACAAGTTTCACCTTCAACCTGTGTCAAATTACATTACTGAATTAACTTACCGGAGAAGGCAATGGCACCCCACTCCAGTACTCTTGCCTGGAAAATCCCATGGACGGAGGAGCCTGGTAGGCAGCAGTCCATGGGGTCGCTAAGGGTCAGACACGACTGAGCGACTTCACTTTCACTTTTCACTTTCATGCATTGGAGAAGGAAATGGCAACCCACTCCAGTATTCTTGCCTGGAGAATCCCAGGGACGGGGGAGCCTGGTGGGCTGCCGTCTATGGGGTTGCACAGAGTTGGACACGACTGAATTAACTTACATAAAAATAGTCCCCAGAATATTCACTTTTGTGAACATAAAGTGTTAAGAAAATATTTTCAGACATCCATCTGTTTTTAACAAGAAAGCCTGGGCCTTAGGGTGTTCAGGAAACAGAAATGCTCAAAAATACTGGTAATGTTTACTTTTTTAAACCGTGTGATGGACACAGGGAGTGTTTTGTTTCCTTATATGTTATACCCAATACATAATTTATAAATATGTGCTCCATCTTAACAGCTTGCTTGAGGTAGAATTAACATACAATAAACTACACATATTTAAGCTGTATCATTTGGTTAAATTCTGGCACATGTACACACACATGAAGTCATTGCTTCAATCAAGGTAATGAACATATCAATCACACTTCCCGCTTCCCAAATACCTCTTGCCCCTTTGTGATCCCTCTTTCCTGCCCTCCACATTCCCAGGCCACCACTGATCTGTTTTCTGTCACTGGAAGTTAGTTTGCCTTTCCTTTAGTTGGGCTTACAAGAATCTGCCTGCAATGCAGAAGACCCCAGTTCAATTCCTGGTTGATTCCTGGGTCAGGATGATCCTCTGGAGAAAGGATAGAGTACCCACTCCAGTATTCTTGGGTTTCCCTAATGGCTCAGATGGTAAAGAATCTGCCTGCAATGTGGGAGACCTGGGTTTGATCCCTGGGTTGGGAAGATCCCCTGGAGGAGGATGGCAACCCACTCCAGGATTCTTGCCTGGAGACTCTCCATGGACAGAGGTCTTGGCAGGCTACAGTCCATGGGGTCGCAAAGAGTTGGACATGACAGAGCGACTAAGCCCATACACATACATCCTATGATTATGTTAATTGGAATCATACAATATCTACTTTTATTGTCTGGTTTCTTTCATCCAGCATAATTAAGAGTCATTCATACTATTGTATGTATCCATTGATTTTCCACTGAGTAGTATTCTGTTGTATGGATCTATAACAGTTTGTTTATCTACTCACCTGAATTTGATGGATATTTGAGTTGTTAACAGTTTTCATAGCTTATTACAGTAGCTTATTATAATTGAAGCTACTATGGGGACTTTTCCAGTGGTCTAGTGTTTAAGAACCCTCCTTTCAGTGCAGGGGACTCAGGTTCGATCCCTGGTTGGGAAACTAAGATCCCACACGCTGCATAGCATCTAAGCCCCTGAAAGATTGTTGCTGAGCCGTGAAAGATGATGGGATTCTTGGCCTCTCTAGGAGAGGAATTCAATCTGGGGCCAGTGACAAGGCTTGATCGCTCAGAGCTTTTGTGTAATAAAGTTTTATTAAACTATAGAAGAGATAGAGAAAGCTTCTGACATAGACATCAGAAGGGGGAAGAAACAGTACCCCCCCTGCTAGTCTTTAGCTAGATGTTGTATAGCTACTGCTGCTGCTGCTAAGTCGCTTCAGTCGTGTCCGACTCTGTGTGACCCCATAGAAGGCAGCCCACCAGACTCCCCCATCCCTGGGATTCTCCAGGTAAGAACACTGGAGTGGGTTGCCATTTCCTTCTCCAACGCATGAAAGTGAAAAGTGAAAGTGAAGTCGCTCAGTCGTGTCTGACCCTTAGCGACCCCATGGACTGCAGCCTACCAGGCTCCTCCATCCATGGGATTTTCCAGACAAGAGTAGTACTGGAGTGGGTTGCCATTGTATAGCTACTAGCAGTCTGCTAATTAGGGAAAGGAAATGTCTCAAAACTCGGAGACTGGTACTAGGCCCCTCACCCACAACATGCATTTTTAGATAACAATGGCACAAGGTGAGATGTCCCAGGCCATTAAATGATTGACATGAATTTTGAAGCAAGGCAGGTTTCCAAGCAAATACAGTCTCATTAATGTAGCTTAAGAGAATATTTGCATGAGTAAAACATACTAGTTTGTCAAAGTCTGTTCTTAATCTTAGGCTGAACTAACTTGAAGACAGAGTCTAGGGTAAATACATAGTTCATTAACATAGCTTAAGACAGACATTTCCATAAGAAAAATGCATTGGTTAGCTCAAGGTTTGAGAAAAGTTCAGGTGGAATCAGGTGTCATCATGGCAACACAGATCTTAAAAGAAACCTCTTTTAAAATTTATATAGAGAAGGGGAGGGCTTCCCTCATAGCTCAGTTGGTAAATCATCTGCCTGCAATGCAGGAGACCTGAGTTCAATTCCTGGGTCGGGAAGATCCCCTGGAGAAGGAAATGGCAACCTGCTCCAGAATTCCTGCCTGGAGAATCCCATGGACAGAGGAGCCTGGCAGGCTATAGTCCGTGGGGTTGCAAGAGTCGGACACTGTTGTAGCCATGCGTTCTGGGAAACAAACTCACTCAGAAGGACAATGCAGATAGTGGAGTGCAGTTTATTACACCGGCGGGCCCAAGGCAGAGTCTCCTCTTAGCCAAGGACCCCGACCAGTTTTTGTGAAAACCTTATATATCCTAAGTGTACTTGCTCAAATCCATCTCCCCAAATTCCTTGAAACTAGTCTGGACAAGGTAAAAGAGAGATATGATCAAAGTTAACCCATGATTCATGTGTCACAAGACTAGATGAACAGTGGATATTTATCAATAGGACTGTGGTCATATCCCGATAAACATAATGAAATTTACCACTTTGTTCTGTTACAGAGATAATTAGCATATTCTTTTAGGCAACGGGGAGTCCAAGTCCAAGTCCAATTCCTGAGGCTCTTGGGAGGCAGGGGGAGGGGTCTGGTTTTCCATTGGTATGCCACTTGTGTAGACACCAGGCACAAAGTTCAGAGTCCACTGGGAGGGTGACCATGCGTGTAGCCTAGTGTTCTCAGCCTGGCCTAAGATGGAGTCCAGCTCTGTCTGTTTCCTCCTTCAACACGACTTAGTGACTAAAGCACCACCACCACCACCAGAGAAGGGGGTAAAAACACTAACACTTATAGTTTGTTTCCTCCTTCCGCTTGAGAGATAAAAAAATGTCTGACACTTGCAGCCTGTTTCTTCTGTTTGGAGACCCCTAGCCTTCCTGCCTGTTACTCTCTCACCCCGACACCACAGCTACTGAACCTGAGTGCTCTAGAACCCACAGGTCACAACTAGAGAGTCCGTGCGCCTCAATGAAAGATCACAAATGATGCAACAAAGATCCTGCATGCCACAACTAAGACCCAATAAGGTCAAACATATATTTTTTTAAGTTAAGCTACTGTGAACATTAGTATACAACTCTTTGTATGGACATATGCTTCCATTTCTCATGGATAAATTTCTTTAATAGAATGTAAGTGTCACATGGTAGGTATATGTTTACTTCTTAAAGAAAAATGCCAAACTGTTTTCCAAACTGATTGTACCACCAACAGTGTATGAGAGATTTAGTTGCTCCACATCCTCGCCAACACTTGGTGTGGTTGTTCTTTTAATTTTAGGCATCCTGAAATGTATCGAGTGGTCCCTCATTGTATTAATTTCCATCTCCCAGATGATTAATGATGTCAAGCATCTTTTGATGAGCTTATTTGCCATCCATGTATCTTGTTTGGAGTGTCTGTTCAAATCTTTTGAACATTTTATTTTTTATTATTGCTTTTTTGGCCGTGATGAATGGTATGCAGGATCTTAGTTCCCCAGCTAGGGGTTGAGGCTACATCCCCTGCAGTGGAAGTGCAGCATCTTAACCACTGGACCGCCAAGGAATCCCCTGAACATGTTAAAACTGGATTATTTTCTTATGTGTTGAGAATTCTTGTATCAAATCATGTATGTATGTACATGTCATGTATCAAATATCTGATTTGCAAATGTTTTCCTACTCTGTGGCTTGTGTTTTTAATGGCATTTTCAGAAGTGCAGAAGTTTCTTGTGGCATCCTCGTCTGGTTTTGGTATCAGAATAATGCTCTCCTTGTGAAATGAGCTTGGAAGCGTTTCTTCCCCATCTATTTCTCAGAAGAGTTTGAGAATTCTTGGTATTAATACTTTACATATTTGATAGAGCTCAGTATTGAAGTCCTCTAGTCCTACACTTTTATTTGTTGGATAATTTTAGATTACTGATTTAATCTCCTTAATAGTAATCTGTCTGGAGAAGGCAATGGCAACCCACTCCAGTACTCTTGCCTGGAAAATCCCATGGGTGGAGGAGCCTGGTAAGCTGCAGT
>SJYX01008372.1:132024-161684 GCA_006410675.1 Oreotragus oreotragus
GAACACCTAGGACTGATCTCCTTGAGAATGAACTGGCTGGATGTCCTTGCAGTCCAAGGGACTCTCAAGAGTCTTCTCCAACACCACAGTTTAAAAGCATCAATTCTTTGGTGCTCAGCTTTCTTCACAGTCCAACTTTCACATCCATACATGACCACTGGAAAAACCATAGCCTTGACTAGACGGACCTTTGTTGGCAAAGTAATGTCTCTGCTTTTGAATATGCTATCTAGGTTGGTCATAACTTTTCTTCCAAGGAGTAAGCATCTTTTAATTTCATGGGTGCAATCACCATCTGCGGTGATTTTGGAGCCCCCCAAAATAAAGTCTGACACTGTTTCCACTGTTTTGCCATCTATTTCCCATGAAGTGATGGGACCAGATACCATGATCTTCGTTTTCTGAATGTTGATCTTTAAGCCAATTTTTTCACCCTCCTCTTTCACTTTCATCAAGAGGCTCTTTAGTTCTTCTTCACTTTCTGCCATAAGGGTGGTGTCATCTACATATCTGAGGTTATTGATATTTCTCCTGGCAATCTTGATTCCAACTTGTGTTTCTTCCAGCCCAGGGTTTCTCATGATGTACTCTGCATAGAAGTTAAATAAGCAGGGTGACAATATACAGCCTTGATGTACTCCTTTTCCTATTTGGAACCAGCCTGTTGTTGCATGTGCAGTTCTAACTGTTGCTTCCTGACCTGCATACAGGTTTCTCAAGAGGCAGGTCAGGTGGTCTGATACTCCCGTCTGTTTCAGAATTTTCCACAGTTTATTATGATCCATACAGTTAAAGGCTTTGGCATAGTCAATAAAGCAGAAATAGATGTTTTTCTGGAACTCTCTTGCTTTTTCCATGATCCGGCAGATGTTGGCAATTTGATCTCGAGCAGAAGATTAAGGCGACTTAGCAGCAGCAGCAGCAGCAGATTTAAATAACATACTTCTTTTGGCTAATAATAATCTTCAACATCATTAATCATCAGGGAAATGCAAATTCAACCCACAAATAGATAACACCACACACCTAATTGAATGGCTAAAATTTTGAAGAGTAACAATACCAAATATTAGCATGAATGTATTGGGTTAGCCAAAAAATTTATTAACTTTTCCCATGTTACAGAAAAACCCAAGCAAACTTTTTGGCCAACCCAATGCAAGTGGAACACTCAACATTAACTGGTGGGAATGTAAATGGTATAATTACTTTGGAAAATTGCCTATTACTAATAAAGTTAAATGTACCTTTACCTGTATTAGCCCTTAGCAATTTCACTCCTGCGTATTTGCACAAGAGAAAGGAAAATTCTGTGCACANTTTGGCCAACCCAATGCAAGTGGAACACTCAACATTAACTGGTGGGAATGTAAATGGTATAATTACTTTGGAAAATTGCCTATTACTAATAAAGTTAAATGTACCTTTACCTGTATTAGCCCTTAGCAATTTCACTCCTGCGTATTTGCACAAAAGAAAGGAAAATTCTGTGCACATGATGTATATAAATGTTCATAGCAAGTTTGTGTATAAAAGTCCCAAACTAGGAATACCTCTAATGTCCATCAGTACATAAATGGAAAAACAAATTGTGGCATATTCACGTTTGCCTCTATTCAGCAGCGAAAGGAAAGAACTACTGGAATGTGAAAGAACATGAAAGAGTCTTAGAAACATATTAAGTGAAAGAAACCAGCCTCAAAAGAATGTGTATTAATGACGTCACTAATAAGAAACTTTAGAAAGGACAAATATATCATGATAGAAAACTGATCAAGGTGGGATTTCATGGCAAGGGATACAAGGGAACTTTTTGAGCTGAGGAAAATATTCTATGTCTTGATTATGAAGATGGTTATGTATGTGTATACATTTTTTAAAAGTCATATTATACACTTAAAATGTGTGCATTTTGTTTATAAATGATATCTCAATTGAGTTGATAAAAAATTATATCTTAGTTAAAAGGAAAGAATAAACCCTAACATCAGATGCAGATGGAAATATTATTAATGGATAAAATTACTACACAGAAAATTACTTAATTCATGTAACTTTCAATATGGTACTCTGTTCTCACAGAAAAAAGAGATACAGTGATGTCTTGAATTTTACCAAGTTGGTGTCTACTGGTGTAGATTTCAGTGTTGTGAGTGTGAAACTATTTTGTGTGTGTTACAGAGCAAATTAGAAAATTATGTTGTGGGTAATTATTGCAAAAGAAGGGAGGTGCAAATATGAACTGGGGAAAGGTACTGAATAACACTTTGGTGTTGGATTTAAATTAGAAATATCAATATGAAGTGTTAGTCACTCAGCGGTGTCCAAATCTTTGCAACCCCATGGATTATAGCCCGCCAGGCTCCTCTGTCTGTGGGATTCTCCAGGCAAGAATACTGGAGTGGGTAGCCATTCCCTCCGTGAGGGAATCCTCCTGACCCAGGGATGGAATCTAGGTCTTCTGGATTGCAGACATATTCTTTAAACCATCTGAGCCACCAGGCAAGTCCAACCAGGATGAAGTTATGCCTTAAAAAATGTATTTCTTATTTCTCTCCACTTAACCTAGAATGAATGACAACTCAGTAGCAATGACTATTCCTTATTCTTGTTTTTTAAACCATTTCCCATTAAAAGAAATTAGGGTTCCTTGGAGAACTGAGTGGTTTTAGATATGAGTCAGGAAAACTAAAAGTTTAGCCTAGAACATCTTGTTGTGCTAGAAAGGAAGTGCTTAAAAGCTAATGGAGGAATGTCAAAAGAACACAGTAGCCACCTTGCATTTCATTGGCCAAATCTGCAACAGTTGGGCACCAAAAGAATAATGATGGTAACTGGATTACACACTAAA
The DNA here is from genome assembly GCA_006410675.1 of Oreotragus oreotragus. Classification (NCBI taxonomy): domain Eukaryota; kingdom Metazoa; phylum Chordata; class Mammalia; order Artiodactyla; family Bovidae; genus Oreotragus; species Oreotragus oreotragus. The sequence goes on from SJYX01008372.1 coordinate 134,876, forward strand.
ATTTAAAAAGAAGCCTATGATCCATTGTGATGTTGAAAAAAAGGAGAAGAGAGAGGAAGAAAGCTCTTTTGCAGAAAAATACTTGCTAATAAATATAAAAAGAATGAGAAATAGCATTTTGCAACCCTTAATGTAGTAGTTGATTTGAGCAAGGAACTTCAGCTAAAACCATTGAGTGTAAATTTCTTGAGCAAAAGGATATTCATAGGATCTCCAAGTATCCTCTCAAAGGTTATTAATTAATTATGAAAGAAAAAGGGTATCTTTGCAATAAGAAAATATGGCAAATACCACTTTATTCAAGATAAAACTGATAAGATGATCAAACAGCATCACCTATAACGGGACTAAATGACATTGTATGTTTTGATGGACTACAGTAGAAGTATATTATTTATGTCATAAACATAGTAATCCAAGTCTGTACCCCAGCCATCAATGCTGAAGAAACTGAAGTTGATCAGTTTTATGAAGACCTAAAAGACCTCCTAGGGCTAACATCAAAAAAAAAAAAAAAGAAAGAAAAAGTCCTATTTATCATAGCACATTGGAATGCAAAAGTAGAAGTCAGGAGTTTGGCCTTGGAGTACAAAATGAAGCAGGGCAAAAGCTAACAGAGTTTTGCCAAGCAAATACACTGGTCATAGCAAGCACCCTTTTCCAACAACACAAGAGAAGACTCTACACATGGATGTCACCAGATAGTCAATACCAAAATCAGAGGGATTATATTCTTTGCAGCTGAAGATGGAGAAGCTCTATACAGTGAGCAAAAACAAGAGAGGGAGCTGACTGTGGCTCAGATCATGAACTCCTTATTGCCAAATTCAGACTGAAATTGAAGAAAGTAGGGAAAACAACTAGAACCATTCAGGTATGACCTAAATCAAATTCCTTACGATTATACAGTGGAAGTGACAAATAGATTCAAAGGATTAGATGTGACAGAGTGCCTGAAGAACTATGGATAGAGGTTTGTGACATTGTACAGGAGGTGGTGGTCAAAACCATCCCCTAGAAAAAGAAATGCAAAAAGGCAGAATGGTTGTCTGAGGAGGCCTTACAAATAGCTGAGAAAAGTGAAAGGCAAAAGAGAAAAGGAAAGATAGACCCATCTGAATGCAGAGTTCCAAAGAATAGCAAGGAGAGATAAGAAAGTCTTCCTAAGTGATCAATGCAAAGAAATGGAGGAAAACAACAGAATGGGAAAGACTAGATATCTCTTCAAGAAAATTGGAGATATCAAAGGAGCATTTCACACAAGGATTGGCACAATAAAGGACAGAAATGGTAAGGACCAAACAGAAGCAGACGAGATTAAGAGGTGGCAAGTGGTGTGATCACTTACCTAGAGCCAGACATCTTGGAGGGCAAAGTCAAATGGGCCTTAGGAAGCATCACTACAAACAAAGCTAATGGAGGCGATGGAATTCCAGCTGAGCTATTTCAAATCCTAAAAGATGATACTGTGAAAGTGCTGCACTCAATATGCCAGCAAATTTGGAAAACTCAGCAGTGGCCATAGGACTGGAAAAGGTCAGTTTTCATTCCAGTCTCAAAGGAGGGCAATGCTAAAGAATGTTCAAACTACCACACAATTGTATTCATTTCACATTCTAGCAAAGTAATGCTCAAAATTCTCCAAGCCAAGCTTCAGCACATGAACTGAGAACTTCCAGATATTCAAGCTGGATTTAGAAAAGGCGGAGGAACCAGAGATCAAATTGCCAACATCTGTTGGATCGTAGAAAAAGCAAGAAAATTGCAGAAAAAACATCTGCTTCATTGACTACGCCAAAGCCTTTGACTGTGTGGATCGTAACTGTGGAAAGAGATGAGAATACCAGGCCACTTACCCTGCCTCCTGAGAAACCTGTATGCAAGTCAAAAAGCAACAGAACACTGTGTGGAACAACTGACTAGTTCAGGATTGAGAAAGGAGTACAGCAAGGCTGTATACTGTCACCCTGTTTATTTAACTTATATACAGAGTACATCATGCGAAATGCTGGGCTGGAATCAAGATTGCTGGGAGAAATATCAACAACCTCAGATATGTAGATGATACCGTTCAATTGGCAGAAAGCCTCTTGATGAGGGTGAAGAAGGAGAGTAACAAAGCCAGTTTAAAACTCAATATTAAAAAAACTAAGATCACAGCATTCGGTCCCATCACTTCATGGCAGATAGGGGAATAGGTGGAAACAATGACGGATTTCCTCTCCTTGGACTCTAAAATCATTGCAGATGGTGACTGCAGCCATGAAATTAGAAGATGATTGCTTCTTGGCAGGAAAGCTATGACAAACCTGGATAATGTGTTAAAAAGCAAAGACATCACTTTGCTGACAAAGGTCCATGTAGTCAAGGCCATGGTCTTTCCAGTAGTCATGTACAGATGTGAGTTGGACCATTAAGAAGGCAGAATGCCAAAGAATTGATGCTTAAGAACTATGGTGCTGGAGAAGACTCTTGAGAGTCTCTTGGACAGCAAGGAGATCAAACTAGTCAACCTTAAAGGAAATCAACTTTGAAAACTCTTTGAAGGATTGATGCTGAAGCTCCAACACTTTGGCAACCTGATGCAAACAGCTGACTCATTGGGAAAGACCTTAATGCTGAGAAAGATTGAAGGCAGAAGGAGAAGAGAGCGACATAGGATGAAATTGTTGCGTGGCATAACCTGATTCAATGGATATGAACTTGGGCAAACTGTGGGAGATGGTGAGAGACAGGGAAGCCTTGTGTCCTGCAGTCTCTGGGGTGGTGAAGAGTCAGACACAACTTGGCAACTGAATAACAACAATAGTACTTGTGAAAAAACCTTTACTCTGACTTATCATGAGGAATTCAGATAAATTCAGAATGCAGAAGATTCTTTTTTTTAAATCAATGTTAATATGCTTAAAATCCCATTCTATCCTTAAATAATGTCAAAGCTTTAACAAAGTGTTTTATTAAAATTCACGGTATTAAAGCATTTAATTTATTCAAGTCTATTGATTCTTTTTTGCTTAATATCTATATTTTATTGAAGTATAGTTGACTTACAGTGTTTCAGGTTCACAGCAAAGTGATTCAGTTATACATATACACAAATATTATTTTTGAAATTTTCCATTATAGGTTATTACAAGATACTGACTATAGTTCCCTGTGCTATACAGTAAACCTTTGTTGCTTGTTGCATATCTATTTTTTATTAGAAATCTAGCATTCTATTCATATTAAGTCAAACAAGTGAAATCAAAATGTTATAAATTTTTTAGTTAGGCTAAAATTTGTAAGTTTTCTGATATATATTATACATACTATTTATAAGTATACAAAAACTTTGCTTGATAAAGGCTTGAGAAAGGAAAAGAGAGATGGAGAAATTGGAAAACATAAACTAAATGAAATGAGAGCACTGAATATGAAATAGAAAAAGCAAAATGAGCCTGATAAAAGATCATCATATAGTCTAGTTGTTTTTAAATATGGCTGCTCATTGGAAACATATCTGGAGCTTTGGAGAAAAAAGAATACCTGGACATTTGTATTTTTCAAAAAAATTTCAAGATAATTCTGATACACATCTGTATTTTAAAAAGTGATTCCAAATAAATAAATAAATAAAAAGTGATTCCATATTTTCCTATTAAATGGTAGTTTTGATGATATAGACTTCTATTATTTGTCCAGTGACAAATCATGATATAATCGTACTAAGTGAGTAACAGGTGCATAATCAGAATAGTAAAAGATGTTTATCAGTTTTCACAATCAATAGCCAGACAGAAAATAAAAGATAATTACAACTTCAAGCCGTAATGGGAACATGATTAACCTAACAATATAGAATAATTACATACAATTTGGGGTGTTCAAGCAGAGTGATGTGGTAAGTGGAAGTGCATAGATGAACATGTTTTCACCTGCCCAGCTAGTCTATGTCTTTTGGCTGATACATTTAATCCATTTACATTTAAGGTAATTTTCAGTGTTTACAATCCTATTACCATTTTCTTAATTGTTTTGAGTTTATTTTCTGTAGATCTTTTCCTTCTCCTGTGTTTCTTGCCTAGAGAAGTTCCTTTAGCATTTGTTGTAATGCTGGTTTGGTGATGCTGAATCCTGTTAACTTTCGTTTGTCTGAAAAGCTTTAAATGTATCCATCAAATCTGAATGAGAATCTTTCTAGGTAGAATATTCTTGGTTGTAGGGTCTTCCTTTTCATCACGCTGAATATATCATGCCATTCCTTTCTGGTGTATAGAGTTTCTGTTAAATCAGATGATAACCTGATGGGAGTTCCCTTGTATGTTGCTGTCTTTCCCTTGTGGCTTTTAATGTTTTATCTCTGTCTTTAATTTTTGTCAGTTGGATTACTGTGTGTCTGAGTGTGTTCCTCCTTGGATTTATCTTGCCTGGGACTCTGCGCTTCCTGGCCTTGGTTGACTACTTCCTTTCCCACGTTCAGGAATTTTTGAGCTATTATCTCTTCAAATGTTTTTTCAGGTCCTTTCTTCTTCTTCTGAGACCTCTATGATGTGAATGTTGGTGCATTTCATGTTGTCCCAGAGGTCTCTTAGGGTGGCTTCATTTTTTTTTTTTTTCATTCTTTGTTCTGTATTCTGTTCTGTGGTAGTGATTTCCACCATTTTGTCCTCCAGGTCATTTGTCTGTTCTGCCTCAGTTAGTCTGCCGTTGATTCCTTCTAGAGTATTATTTCTCTTGGCTCGTTCTTTAGTTCTTGTAGGTCTTTGGTTAACATTTCTTGCCTCTCTTCCATTGTTTTCTAGAGATCCTGGATCATCTTCACTATCATTATTCTGAATTCTTTTTCTGGAAGGTTGTCTATCTCCATTTAATTTAGTTGTTTTTCTGGGGTTTTATCTTGTCCTTCCATCTGGGACATAATTTCTGCTTTTTCCTCCTGATTAACTTTCTGTAATGTAGTTTTTGTTCTAGAGGCTGTGGCATTGTGGTTCTTCTTGCTTCTTCTGTCTGCCTTGTGATGGAGGAAGCTAAGAGGCTTGTGTAAGCTTCCTAATGGGAAAGTGAAAGTCACTCAGTCATGTCCGACTCTTTGCAACCCCATGGACAATAAAGTCCATGAAATTCTTCAGGCCAGAATACTGGACTGGCTAGCCTTTCCCTTCTCCAGAGGATCTTCCCAACCCAGGAATCGAACCCAGGTCTCCCACATTGCAGACGGATTCTTTACCAGCTGAGCCACAAGGGAAACCCAAGAATACTGGAGTGGGTAGCCTATCCCTTCTCCTGACCCAGGAATTGAACTGGAGTCTCCTGCATTGCAAGCAGATTCTTTACCAGTTCAGTTCAGTCGCTCAGTCACGTCCAACTCTTTGCGACCCCACGAACCACAGCATGCCAGGCCTCCCTGTCCATCACCACCCGGAGTTTACCCAAACTCATGTCCATTGAGTCGGTGATGTCATCCAACCATCTCATCCTCTGTCATCCCCTTCTCCTCCTGCCCTCAATCTTTCTCAGCATCAGGGTCTTTCCAAAAGAGTCAGCTCTTCACATCAGGTGGCCAAAGTATTGGAGTTTCAGCTTCAACATCAGTCCTTCCAATGAACACCCAGGACTGGTCTCCTTTAGGATGGACTGTTTGGATCTCCTTGCAGTCCAAGGGACTCTCAAGTCTTCTTCAACACCACAGTTCAAAAGCATCAATTCTTTGGCGCTCAGCTTTCTTTATAGTCCAACTCCACATCCATACATGACTACTGGAAAAACAATAGCCTTGAGTAGATGGACCTTTGTTGGCAAAGTAATGTCTCTGCTTTTTAATATGCTGTCTAGGTTGGTCATAACTTTCCTTCCAAGAGGTAAGCGTCTTTTAATTTCATGGCTGCAGTCACCATCTGCCGTGATTTTGGAGCCCCAAAAATAAAGTCTGACACTGTTTCCACTGTTTCCCCATCTGTTTGCCTAGAAGTAATGCGACCGGATGCCATGATCTTTGTTTTCTGAATGTTGAGTTTTNGACAATATTCTTGCCTGGAAAATTCCATGGACAGAGGAGTCTGGCAAGCTACAATCCACAGGGTCGCAAAGAGTCAGACACAACTGAAACAACTCAGCATGCATATTTATTGGTCAAAACTCAATGCCTGATCTGGTAAGGCTTGTACATTTTATTATATAAACTTTATATAAAAATAGTAATTCAATATTAAATTCTGGTTCATTATATGCATGCTGAAATATTTAGGGGTAATAGTACTGATATCTGCAATTTTCTTTGAAATACATTAGAATGAAAAAATGGATTAAAGGAAGGATAAAAGATATATATAAATAGGTGATGAAGGGCTTATAGAACAATATAAGTGAGAATTTGGGTTATGGTTATATATGGTGCTGTTTTTCATTGTAAATTCTCTCAACTTTGCTGTAGTTCATTATATTCATGCTGAAATATTTAGGGGTAATAGTACTGATATCTGCAATTTTCTTTGAAATACGTTAGAATGAAAAATGGATTAAAGGAAGGATAAAAGATATATATAAATAGGTGATAAAGGGCTTATAGAACAATATAAGTGAGAATTTGGGTTATGGTTATATATGGTGCTGTTTTTCATTGTAAATTCTCTCAACTTTGCTGTATATTTGAAAAAGATCATCATAAAAATGCTTTAAAATTGAGCATCTCAGCTCCAACCATGTCTTATTAGAGAAACTGCTCTGGATCAATGACCCTTGTGATTAATGCATCTCCTTGGGATGGATGAGCCTGAAGAAAAGACTTTGAGGCCCTAAAGGCTGTGGCCAGGACCTCCAGAAGCTTCTTCCCCATCCCTGATGATTTGTTTGAATTGAACTCGAGTCTTGGTCATAGGAACCCTGGCATTCAACTCTGACTAGAAATATGCTTTCCCCAAAAAAGGGTGAAATATAAATAAATCTTTATGCTCACCAGCCTTGTGATAACAAATTTTTACATAAACATAGTATAAATGTTTAGTTATAAAAAGAAAGTATTTCAGCCCCATTGCAATTTTATCTTTTTGTTCTCCTTGTAAAAAATACACTGAAATTTATTGCACGGACCTTATAAAAGTAATAAAATAATGTAAAATGATCATAAAACTAATCACATATTTTATAGAAAATAGCAGAATAAAATTAAATCTTTATGCGCACCAGCCTTGTGATAATAAATTTTTACATAAACATAGTATAAATGTTTAGTTATAAAAAGAAAGTATTTCAGCCCCATTTCAATTTTATCTTTTTGTTCTCCTTGTAAAAAATACACTGAAATTTATTGCATGGACCTTACAAAAGTAATAAAATAATGTAAAATGATCATAAAACTAATCACATATTTTATAGAAAATAGCAGAATAAAATCACTTTTTTGTGAGATGTCAAATGCAAAGAAATGTATGACTTACGACAACTTTCTGCTGTCTTTAAGCATCTAAAGTGTTCAACTTCTTGTGTTCCTGTAGGACTGGGAAGACATTTATTCCTGTCAATTTGAAAAAGCTCTACTGACCACTCTCCATGCTTATAGCAATGTTCAGTCTGAATTCTGTTAACTGAAAAACCTTTTTAATAAATGTCATTCTTGTCTTTTCCATTATGCTTACTTAGACTGTATTGCTCCATATTAGTCAAAAGAATAAACAAAACAAAAAAGATTCAGGCTTCCTATAGTCAAATCCTTTGCTATTATGACATACTAAGGTCTACTAACTTCTGTCTATGCAGAAATGTAAACAAAATAAATCCAGAGATAATCAGGCAATACAGGTTGAATATGACCCAGGAATTCAGCATGCTTCCAAATAAACAACTGCTATCTTGGAGTGAATTAATAAAAGCATAATGAGATCAAATGAAGCGTTAATTCAACTAGTAGGACTTGTCAAGATAAAGATTCAATAAGGAATTTATAGAAATTTTAAAAGCTAGAATACATTTCTGAGAAGACACACAAAATAATATTTAAATGAATGGAACGAGGACTTCCCTGGTGGTCCAATGGTTAAGAACCTGCCTTCCAATGCAGGGGAAGTGGGTTCAATCCCCGGACAGGGAACTAAGATCCCACAAGCCAAGGGGCAACTAAGCTGCAGTAACACAACTAGAAAGCCCGGATGCTGCAATGAAGATCTGAAGCAGCCTAATAGATATATTTTTAAAAAACCTCACACTGCACTAAAATAAATAAGTAAATAAAAGAATGGAACTTAATGGAAAACCATGAAACAAAAAATAGACAGAAAAAGGTGACACAGCTGGTGACTGTCTGCCCTCCAGCTTTGCTGGAACAGGACAAGATGTAACAAGCGACAACAAGAGGTTAAATAAGATAGAATACTCACTCAGTGGTCCCCTTTCAGTCTTCAGTGAATTTTCTTTCTGAAACATTGTACACCGTCAGTTGCTCCCTCCCTTACAATGAGTCTCCTCTCCTTCTTAAAGCAGAACTCTATTCTCATCTTATCTTGATAGTCACTTTTTATATCTATGGTCTCCAAAGTTTCAAGGTCATAAAAAGAAGGCAAGAGTTTGGAAATGAAATGGGTTAGTTTCCACATAGTGTTTTACTTTTACTGTGTTCTTTTGCATTACCTTTTCACTTTTACTGAGTGCTGTAAAATGTGGATGTTATTTAAAATCACACCCTTTTTTTTTTTTTTTTTGACCCCTTTTCTTTTTATTCTCTTTCTCCTCCCTGTATAATCTCACCCACACATGCTGGTGACTCTGAAAATTACATTCTAACTTTAATCTCTTTCATAAACGCCAAACTGAATTCTCTTCTTCTCAGGGATCTTGCAGGTACATAAAACATCATCACGTTGAAAACCAAACTTATCAGTTCTGCCTAAACCTTCTTCTTGTATAATACTTTCTATTAATGGCATTCCATCAAAGTAATTGGAGAAGGAAATGGCAACCCACCCCAGTATTCTTCCATGGGAAATCCCATGGACAGAAGAGCTTTGCGGGCTATGGTCCATTCCCTGGGGTCATGAAGAGTCAGACATGACTTAGTAACTAAACAACAACAACGTCAAAGCGATCCTCCAAATTAGCAACCATGAAATGCCTTAAGTTTCCCTGCCTCCTTCTAACCTCCCACATTACGGGCTTCTTCTGTCTCTCCTTTCTATACTGATGCTTCTTGAAAGTGAGGACTTATTGTATACATCCTTACCTCAGTGCCTAGAAGGGTGTCTAGTACATATAAAGTGTACCAGGTAGGATGGAAAAAAGGAGAGAAGAAAGGAAGGGAGGGAGAAACAGAAGAGAGGAATAATGAACAAAAAATGAAAGGAGAAGAGAGAGATGTAAGGAGGAATGCAATTAATAAAATGACTGAGTTATTTCTAAAATAGGATAAAGTTTATAACAGCTGACAGCTGAGGCTGTAATTCTTCTGTGGCAGAGAGCTCTTTTTGCTGGAAAGACTTATGAAAAACCTTTAGAGTAAAAGTTAAGCCCCTCAGGGCCTACTTATCAATCAGTGAAAGTTTGCAGGGAATGTGGAATACTCTACATAACAAAAAGAGTTTGGAGAATTCCAAGGCAAAATAAGAGTGAGACACAGGAAGGAAAAATGAGGCAAAGACTCCGGAGGACAATGCGCTCATCACCATGACTCTCAAACCTTCTGTCAGTTCTAGGAAACCCACTGAAATCTTGGTGTGAGCATGCTTGAAATGCAGTGAGATGATGGAAGTTAGAATCTAGGTTTACATAGGATAAAACATGAGACAAAATTAAGGGACAAAAAGGCCAGGGTGTTAGGTAACCAATGGTCAAAACTGCCCAACTTAGCTTGGCACGATGATAACCACCTGCATGAGCTATCTCACAGCAGGAGGTCCCAGTGAGGAACACAGTGCTGTCACGGAAAAAAACTAACGGAAATTCAGTAGGGGCCAAAATAAAAAAGACACCAGCCCATAATATGTCCTACCAAACTCCCAGAATCCTTTACACTGGAATCTATCTTGGCTGAGAGCTGCATGCACAACGAGGAAGGACTCTGAGTCAAATTAAACCAAGATGACTGGCCAGAGGCAACTCAGAAACTCACCCCATCACCATAAGGCCTGAGACTGCAAGCCACGTGGCAGAGCGGTTCTCCCGGCTTCCCTTACCACACTGTTCTCCACCTGCGCACGCCATTCCAATAAAGTCTTTTGCTTTGGAAGCACATGTCTCTCCTTGGAAAATTCATTTCCAAGTGTTAGACAAGAGCCCATTCTGGACAGGGTACCCTCTCCTGCAACAAGAGGACGAGGCAACAAGCAGAACTGGGCTTATATTCAGTCACACGTTACAGGGAAAGTACTTAGATTGGCCGTGAACGTGGCAGGTGAAGCATGACCTCAGCCTCTGTCAGGGAATCTAACATGGATTATCGGATCACAAAGAAAATGATTATCCAAAAAATCAAACCAAGGTTACAAAACTAAATGCTCAAGATTGTACCTGACATAGCTCTATTTCAAATTCAGAGACAGGGCCAAATAAACCAGCTTACAATTTTCATTTTAAGTCAAGAATTTCAGCTTTGATCTTGGACCACCACTTTCTCCTAGAGCCATCTAGAATAGTGGTATGATCCCTGAAGAGGTTTAAATACTGGAACCTAGTACAGCCTTGAAAACAGACACGGCTCCCTACTGCTCAAATAGAATGAAATCTCTATAAGCAGATACTCACTTTGGCAGGAGGCCAACAACTTCAATATACTCTTTTTTTTTTTTTTTTTTTAATTATTTTTCAAGGGGCTTAGTAGTCACCAATCTACACTTGTATTCTTACAGTTAGGTGAGACGGGGAGTAGAAGAAGGAAATGGGAATATCTGATGGTTTGAGGTAGAAACATTTATGTCTGCCAATTCAGTTCAGCTCAGTTCAGTCGCTCAGTCATGTCCGACCCTTTGCTACCCCATGAACTGAAGCACACCAGGCCTCCCTGTCCATCACCAACTCCCGGAGTTCACCCAAACCCATGTCCATCAAGTCGATGATGCCATCCAAACATCTCATCCTCTGTCATCGCCTTCTCCTCCAGCCCTCAATCGTTCCCAAAATCAAGGTCTTTTCCAATGAGTCAGCTCTTTGCATCAGGTGGCCAAAATATTGGAGTTTCAGCTTCGACATCAGTCCTTCCAATGAACACCCAGGACTGATCTCCTTCAGAATGGACTGGTTGGATCTCCTTGCAGTCCAAGGGACTCTCAAGAGTCTTCTCCAACACCACAGTCTAAAAGCATCAATTCTTTGGTGCTCAGCTTTCTTCATAGTCCAACTCTTACATCCATACATGACCACAGGAAAAACCATAGCCTTGACTAGACGCACCTTTGTTGGCAAAGTAAGTCTCTGCTTTTCAATATGGTGTCTAGGTTGGTCATAACTTTCCTTCCAAGGAGTAAGGTCTTTTAATTTCAAGGGTGCAATTACCATCTGCAGTGATTTTGGAGCCCCCCCCANTTCAAAGAAATGCCAGGGCTGATCTCCTTCAGAATGGACTGGTTGGATCTCCTTGCAGTCCAAGGGACTCTTCAAGAGTCTTCTCCAACACCACAGGCCAAAAGCATCAATTCTTCGGCGCTCAGCTTTCTTTATAGTCCAACTCCACATCCATACATGACTACTGGAAAAACAATAGCCTTGAGTAGATGGACCTTTGTTGGCAAAGTAATGTCTCTGCTTTTTAATATGCTGTCTAGGTTGGTCATAACTTTCCTTCCAAGAGGTAAGCGTCTTTTAATTTCATGGCTGCAGTCACCATCTGCCGTGATTTTGGAGCCCCAAAAATAAAGTCTGACACTGTTTCCACTGTTTCCCCATCTGTTTGCCTAGAAGTAATGCGACCGGATGCCATGATCTTTGTTTTCTGAATGTTGAGTTTTAAGCCAACTTTTTCACTCTCTTTCACTTTCATCAAGAAGCTTTTTAGTTCTTCACTTTCTGCCATAGGGTGGTGTCATCTGCATATCTGAGGTTATTGATATTTCTTCCAGCAATCTTGATTCCAGCTTGTGCTTCCTCCAGCCCAGCATTTCTCATGATGTACTCTGCATATAAGTTAATTAAGCAGGGTGACAATATACAGCCTTGACGTACTCCTTTTCCTATTCAGAACCAGTCTGTTGTTCCATGTTCCGTTCTAACTGTTGCTTCCTGACCTGCATACAGGTTTCTCAAGAGGCAGGTCAGGTGGTCTGGTATTCCCATCTCTTTCAGAATTTTCCACAGTTTATTATGATCCACACAGTCAAAGGCTTTGGCATAGTCAATAAAGCAGAAATAGATGTTTTTCTGGAACTCTCTTGCTTTTTCCATGATCCAGCGTATGATGGCAGTTTGATCTCTGGTTCCTTTGCCTTTTCTAAAACTAGCTTGAACATCTGGAAGTTCACAGTTCACATATTGCTGAAGCCTGGCTTGGAGCATTACTTTACTAGCATGTGAGATGAGTGCAATTGTGTGGTAGTTTGAGCATTCTTTGGCATTTCCTTTCTTTGGGATTGGAATGAAAACTGACCTTTTCCAGTCCTGTGGGCACTGCTGAGTTTTCCAAATTTGCTGGCATATTGAGTGCAGCACTTTCATAGCATCATCTTTCAGGATTTGAAATAGCTCGACTGGAATTCCATCACCTCCACTAGCTTTGTTCCTAGTGATGCTTCCTAAGACCCACTTGACTTCACATTCCTGGATGTGTGGCTCTAGATGAGTGATCACACCATCATGATTATCTAGATCGTGAAGATCTTTTTTGTACACGGATTCTTTACTAACTGACCCTCCCCCCAAAAACAGAAAAATAGAACTACTACCTGGTGGTTTAGTAAGCTAAGTCTTGTCCAACTCTTGCAACCCATGGGCTGTAGCCTGCTAGGCTCCTCTGTCCATGGGATTCTCCAGGCAAGAATACTAGAGTAGGTTGCCATTTCTTTCTCCAGAGGATCTTCCTGATCCAGGAATCAAACCCAGGTCTCCTCCATTGCAGGCAGATTCTTTACCAACTGAGCTATGAGAGAAGCCCCTCCTAATGGGAAGGACCCGGAAAAACTGGGTCTTGCTCTGGTGGGCAGAGCCTTGCTCAGTTTTTCTAGTAGTCATGTATGGATGTGAGTGTTGGGCTATAAAGAAAGCTGAGTGCCGAAGAATTGATGCTTTTGAACTGGGTGTTGGAGAAGACTCTTGAGAGTCCCTTGGACTGCAAGGAGATCAAACTAGTCAATCCTAAGTGAAATCAGTCCTGAATACTCATTGAAAGGGCTGATGCTGAAGCTGAAACTCCAGTACTTTGACCACCTGATGTGAAGGACTGACTCCTTAGAAAAGACTCTAATGCTGAGAAAGATTAAAGGCAGGAGGAGGAGGGGATGACATAGAGGATGAGATGGTTGGATGGCATCACCAACTCGATGGACATGATTTTGAGTAAGCTCTGGAAGTTGGTGATGGACAGGGAGGCCTGGCGTGCTGCAGTCCATGAGGACGCAAAGAGTCAGACATGACAGAGTGACTGAACTGAACTGGGGTTTTGCTCCCTTCCTATTGTTTGGCCTGAAGCAACCGAGGCCTGGGGTTTGTGGGCTGTATGGTGAGGTTAATGGTGACCTCCAAGAGTGCTTATGCCTAAGGGGGTCTTCAGGGGATACTGCTGCTGTCAGTATCCCTGTCCCTGTGGTGAGCCCGAAGGCAGAGGATTCTATAAGATAATTGACTTGGACTCTATCACTGTTATGAAAGACAAAAAAGAATATAAAATAAGGACAGAGGAAACTATTTTAAATTAAAGGACATTGCAATGTGTGGAATTTGGATCATATACTGGAGTAGGGCAGAGACTATAAAAACATTTTTAAGACAGGAAGATTGGAATATAGACCCTATATTAGATGGTATTAATAAATCATTGTTAAATTTCATTGGTGAGATAATGGTATTGTGATTCTTGCTTTGGAGAGATAATGTGTTGTATTTGCTTTCAGATTGTTAAACCAAAAAAAAAGTGTGTATGTGTGGAGAGAGAAAAAAAGAATGTACAAATAGGGCAAGAGTTTAATGTTCGGCGAATAAAGCTGGACAGTCATAGTACTCATCTTGCACCTTTTAGACTGAAAATTTTGAAAATAGTTAGGATAAAATAATGCTTAAGAAGAGTATGTAAAAATCCTCCTTATAAATGAAATAGGCAGAACTTATGGTAGCTGCCTTTGCATAGTACGCCTATGTATGATTTTTTCTCTACTTATTTTCTGTACTTCAGATTTAGATAGTATAATATGAGGATAGACTATTTTGGGAATTAGAAAAATAAAATTTATAATAGTACACTTTAATTTTTTAACTTTAAATTTTTATAAAATATTTTATTTGCTACACCACACAGCTTGTGGGATCTTCTAGGGATTGAATCCAGACCACAGCAGTGACAGCAGTGAGTCCTAACCACTGAAGCACCAGGGAATTGCCCTATTTTATACAGTTTTTAAATGGCACCCCACTCCAGTACTCTTGCCTGGAAAATCCCATGGAAGGAGGAGCCTGGTGGGCTGCAATCCATGGGGTCGCTGAGAGTCGGACACGACTGAGCAATTTCACTTTCACTTTTCACTTTCACGCATTGGAGAAGGAAATGGCAACCCCCTCCAGTGTTCTTGCCTGGAGAATCCCAGGGACGGGAAAGCCTGGTGGGCTGCCGTCTCTGGGGTCGCACAGAGTCGGACATGACTGAAGCGACTTAGCTGCAGCAGCAGCATAGTTTTTAAAGGTAACTTTCCCCACTTTCCACTGGGCTTCCCTGGTGGCTCAGAGGGTAAAGTGCCTGCCTACAATGCAGGAGACCTGGGTTTGATCCCTGGGTCAGGAAGATCCCCTGGAGAAGGAACCCCACTCCAGTACTCTTGCCTGGAAAATCCCATGGACTGAGAAGCCTGGTAGGCTACAGTCCATGGGGTTGCAAAGAGTTGGGCACAACTGAGCGACTTCACTTCACTCCGCTTTCGTTTATGGAATGCTGCTACTGCTACTGCTGAGTTGCTTCAGTCGTGTCCGACTCTGTGCGACCCCATAGACGGCAGCCCACCAGGGTCCCCCGTCCTGGGGATTCTCCAGGCAAGAACACTGGAGTGTGTTGCCATTTCCTTCTCCAATGCATGAAAGTGAAAATTCCCTATGTTGCACAGTACATCCTTGAACCTATCTTATACCCAGTAGTTTGTACCTCCCACTCCCCACCTCTATATCGTCCTCACCCCAAACTGGTAACCACTATATATATGAATCTGCTTCTTTTATGTTAAAAATAATATACTTTAAAATTTTGAGTTTATAAGTAATAACAAGTCCTTTGTTCTAGTAAATTTTTCAGATTTTGAAAGAAATAAGGTATCTATCTAACATATATATCTATCTATATAATGAAAAGGCCGTATGAATCATGTGTGTGCTAAATTGCATCAGTCGTGTCCAACTCTGTGTGACCATGTGGACAGTAGCCTGCCAGGCTCCTCTGTCCGAAGGATTATGCAGGCAAGAATACTGGAGTGGGTTGCCATTTCCTCCTCCAGGAGATCTTCCCAACCCAGGGATCAAACCCACATCACTTATATCTCCTGCATTGGCAGGTGGGTTCTTTACCCCTAGTGCTACCTGGGATAAAAATAATAGGAACTGAGCACCTTCAGTATTTCAAAACTTTGTATAATCAGCTTGTTTAATCATCACAACACTGGCACCAAGTAGGTATCAATAATTAACTTAGCATTAACTAAGTTAATAGAATGAAATTTGAAACAAAGTCTGTCTTAGGTTCCAAAATCTATCCTCTAATAGTCTCTTGTAGTGTAGAGAGATGTTATATAACTGAATTCTGGTTGGCTGAAATAAGTGAACTAAACTGGGCAAAAAGATATGAGGTTGCAGATAATAGATGCTGCCTGATTAGATAGGCAGACCTAAGCAGTAAGTAGGCATACCTTTGAATTGAAAAGCAAGGATTTTCCCTGCAGTGCTGTCAATACATTCTGAAGAGTTTCTTAACATTAATATCCAGGGCTTATCAAGTGAATCTGAATGATAGTCAGGTAAAATAAACAGAAAATGACTAATGTATTATACTGATTGTTATAGAAGCATCACCCACTAATTCCTTATAAGACCTTGTCAATGAATAAACTAGGGTCTCCTTCAAAAAAGAAGAGTCAGTATCCCCTGAATGTTGCTCACATGTCTGTAAAAAAATCAGTTTTCTACCCCTTGAACATTAAACTGCTGATGATCCCCAAGGGAATTAATTGATGGAAAACTCATGCTTACTTTCAGTTAAATCCTAAAATTAGGTTTAAACTAAGCAAAGCAAAACAACAAAAATACATGGTTTTAACTGGTTGAATGTTAAAAGGAAGGATGAGAAAATAATTACTTCTCCTTTATGCATGAGTTCTCCAGAGTTTAAGGGAGATTCTAATCCTGCCTTTTTTTGTTTTAATAATTCATATTATAGATTAGTCATCATAAAGTTAATCCCAGGTTGGTATTCTTCCTTTCTAAGCATGCTTCTCGGTCACCTCACATTTAATTCAAGGGCCCAGGAATACAGACTTTTAGCATGGGCTTCAAGAAAATAACGTTCAGAAAGAAGGTTATAACGTTCCAAAAAGAAAAAGTCTTAGTATACGTTTCTAGATAAGTAAATTATTTGGAGGTGTTTGCACCACAATTCCCTCTTGCTATCGGAAAGGAAGTATTAATATTAAATAGTTCTAATTAGAATTTGAATAATAGGCATATACTTCTTCAAATATCCTTTGAGAGTCAGAAGCAAGATGATAATTCAAAAAATATATATTATACAACCAAATGTTTTTGAATAAAATAAAACCTAACTTAAAAGTTTTGATTAATTTAACAAAAACCAACTTTTCTTTTAATTATTAGCTCTTTATTATTTGACATTTATATACATAAAGTATATATTTAGCTGTTCATACAAACTCTAGGAAGATATTCCAAATGCAAAATTATGATTATAAAGTATAACAAGATACATCAAGGAAGAATGTGACTGAGTGCCAAATCTGTAATCACTTATCTAATATGTCACAATCCTTTTATTCCAAAAACTGTTCACATGAGAACTCTAAAATGGGCAATTATTTGTCAAAAGAATAAATGATTTTCATTATGTAGAACATGGAAAGGGACACGACGCAAAATAAAGAGTCTTCAGAATTTTTTTATGGAGTTGCAAGTAAGACAACAGAACCTAAGGCTATAAGGACCTGTCCAAGTAGAATATTTCTATTAAATATGCCTTTATTGCTTGACTGGTAGAGTTGCTCTCTCAGCCACTTTTGGTAGAAGGATGGTGCACTATAGACACCAGGAAAATTTTTTCGACCACAGCCATATCCGTAACTGGTAATTCCCATTACAAAATATCGTTTACGTTCTGGTAGGTAGCACATTAATGGTCCACCACTATCACCCTATTAAAAAAGTCCCAAAATAGTACTAGTTACTTCCAGTAGTCTTTAAACAACAATAAATCTGGAATAAATTAATCACATTAATCACATATTTATATAAATATACATTTTTAACTTCTAACTTATAAAGATGCATAGATTTTAAGTTTTATATTCCAACTGAAACAGGTATTCAGTCTGGCCTGTTATTTTTGAGGAACCATATAGCTGGTGGATAAATTTTCCACCTGCATAGTTTTGAACCAAAATACTATAAATCTGATTGTTTGGATTTTTTAGTGTAGTTACTCAGGAGGAATATAATTTAGGAGTTGTGCAAAATACTATAAATATTGTCTATTAGAATACTTGTATTAATGCTATGTAGGAATGGTAGAACTAAGATATATAATGGATTCATTTAGGTGTGTGTGTGGTTTGCTAACTAGAGGACAGGGTGAATGGGCATCTTGCAAGACACAGCATCTTTCTAAGTGTTGACATTAACTGGTGCAGGATCATAGGAATAAATAGCTAAGAATGCAGTGCAGGAGACCGGGGTTCGATCCCTGAGTCAGAAAGATCCCCTGGAGAAGGGCATGGGAACCCACTCCAGTACTCTTGCCTGGAGAATTCCATGGACAGAGGAGCCTGGTGGGTTACAGTTCATGGGATCACAGAGTCAACATGACTGAGCAGCTAACATTTAATGGTATTACAAGTGACAAATCTTTGTCATAGTTTATACTAGACTGTTAATACACTGAAACACCATTACTGAAGAGTATTAATCATTCAAAACAATAAGGACACTGAGATAACTGTTTAATGCTGAAAGTTTAAGGACCGTGTTTCTAAGATGTTTTCAAATTCTCTATATAAGGAAAGCATTAAAATATTTTTTGACGACGAGAATGTTTCATTTATGAATGCAATTAAATTAGATTGAATTCTTCTATTCAGTAAGATTTTTAAGGGAAAGGATACAAGAAAGATAAACCCTGAAGAGCAGAAATCAAAATGAGTGGGAAAGATTAGAGCATGGGACACTGTTTGAGAGTGATGTGCTGGTAGATTTAGTGAAGAAAAAAGAGGAATAAAGAAAGATTTAAAAGCCACAAGGGACAAAACAAAAAAAAAACAGATAAATTTGATTTTGTAAAAAAAATCAAAGATGGGAATTCCTGGTGGTCCAATGGTTGAGAATCCACCTGCTGATACAGGGGACGTGGGTTTGAGCCCTGATTCTGGAAAGTTTCACAAGGTGCAGGGCAACTAAGCCCGTGTGCCACAACTACTGAGCCCCTGGTCTAGAGCCAGCATGCGGCAACTACTGAAGCCTGCAACAAGAGAAGCCACTCCAGTAAGAAGCCTGTGCACTGCAACTAGAGAGTATCCCGCTCTCACTGCCACTGGAGGAAGTCCATGTGCAGAAAGAAGACCCAGTGCAGCCAAAACAAAAAGTGAGAAAAACTGAAAAACATGATGGGACTTCCCTGGTGGTCTAGTGGCTAAGACTCTGTGCTCCTGTCCAGGGGGCCTGAGTTCAATCCCTAGTCAGGGAACTAGAGCCCACTTCCCAGATCTGAGAGTTCAATTGCCACAACTAAAGATCCCACAGTGAAGGTTGAAGATCCCGAGTGCCACAATTAAGACCTAGCGCAGCCAAGTAAATATTAAAAAAAAAAGTCAAAGACAGCCCTTCCCTGGTGGCCCAGTGGTAAGGAATCTGCTTGTCAGTGCAGGAGACATGGGCTGATCCTTAGTCAAGGAAGAGCCCACATGCTGTGGAGCAACTAAGCCCGTGTACCAGAACTACTGATCCTGGGAGCTGCATGTACTAAGCCCACGTGCCACAGCTACTGAAGTCTGCATGCCTAGAGCTCCTGCTGTGCAACAAGAGAAGCCACCACATGGGAAGCCTGCACACTGCAGCAAAGAGTAGCTCCTACTCACCACAACTAGAGTGGAGCCTGCTAGCAATGGAGACCCAGCACAGCCAAAAGTAAAACTGTTCTTAAAAATCATTAAGCCAAACAGAAACAAACCACAGACATAGAAAATAGACTTATGATTACCAGAGGGGAAAGGGATAGAGAGAGGAATAAATTATTTAGAAGTGTGGGATTCACAGATACAAACTGCTGTACATAAAATAGATAAGCAACAAGGATTTCAGTATCTTGTCATAACAATAATGGAAAATAATCTGGAAAAGTATGCACATAATAACTGAATCAATTTGCTGTACACCTGAAACTACTACAGTATTGAAAATCAATTGTATTTCTATTAAAAAAAAAGATAGACAATAACAAGTGCTGACAAGGATGTGGAGAAATTAGAAACCCGGATAATCATGATGGTGTGATCACTCACCTGGAGCCAGACATCCTGAAATGTGAAGTCAAGTGGGCCTTAGGAAGTATCACTAGGAACAAAGCTAGTGGAGGTGATGGAACTCCAGTTGAGCTATTTCAAATCCTGAAAGATGATGCTGTGAAAGTGCTGCATTCAATATGCCACCAAATTTGGAAAACTCAGTAGTGGCCACAGGACTGGAAAAGATCAGTTTTCATTCCATTCCCAAAGAAAGGCAATGCCAAAGAATGCTCAAACTACTGCACAGTTGCACTCATCTCACTTCCCTGGTGGCTTAGAGGTTAAAGCGTCTGCCTGCAATGCGGGAGACCTGGGTTCGATCCCTGGGTTGGAAAGATCATCTGGAGAAGGAAATGGCAACCTACTCCAGTATTCTTGCCTGGAGGATCCCATGGACAGAGGAGCCTGGTGGGCTACAGTCCACAGGGTCGCAAAGAGTAGGACACGATTGAGCGACTTCACTTTCACTTTCACATACTAGCAAAGTAATGCTCAAAATTCTCCAAGCCAGGCTTCAACAGTACGTGGACTGTGAAATTCCAGATGTTCAAGCTGGTTTTAGAAAAGGCAGAGGATCTAGAGATAAAATTGCCAACATCCACTGGATCATTGAAAAAGCAAGAAAGTTCCAGAAAAACATCTATTTCTGCTTTATTGACTATGCCAAAGCCTTTGACTGTGTGGATCACAATAAACTGTGGAAAATTCTGAAAGAGATGGGAATACCAGACCACCTGACCTGCCTCTTGAGAAACCTGTATGCAGGTCAGGAAGCAACAGTTAGAACTGGACATGGAACAACAGACTGGTTCCAAATAGGAAAAGGAGTAAGTCAAGGCTGTAAATTGTCACCCTACTTATCTAACTTCTATGCAGAGTACATCTTGAGAAACCCTGGGCTGGAAGAAGCACAAACCGGAATCAAGATTGCTGGGAGAAATATCAATAGCCTCAGATATGCAGATAACACCACCCTTATGGCAGAAAGTGAAGAAGAACTAAAGAGCCTCTTGATGAAAGTGAAAGAGGAGAGTGAAAAGGTTGGCTTAAAGCTCAACATTCAGAAAACTAAGCATCTGATCCCATCACTTCATGGCATATAGATGGGGACCCAGTGGAGACAGTGGCAGACTTTATTTTGGGGGGCTCCAAAATCACTGCAGGATTTCCCTGGTGGCTCAGACGGTAAAGCGTCTGTCTACAATGCGGGAGACCTGGGTTCGATCCCTGGGTCAGGAAGATCCGCTGGAGAAGGAAATGGCAATCCACTCCAGTACTCTTGCCTGGGAAATCCCATGGACAGAGGAGCCTGATAGGTTACAGTCCATGGGGTCGCAGAGTCAGGCATGACTGAGCGACTTCACTTTCACTTTCACTAAAATCACTGTAAATGGTAACTGCAGCCATGAAATTAAAAGACGCTTAGGAAGAAAAGTTATGACCAACCTAGACAGCATATTCAAAAGCAGAGACATTACTTTGCCAGCAAAGGTCCGTCTAGTCAAGGGTATGGTTTTTCCAGTAGTCATGTATGGATGTGAGAGTTGGACTATAAAGAAAGCTGAGCGCTGAAGAATCGATGCTTTTGAACTGTGGTGTTGGAGAAGACTCTTGAGAGTCCCTTGGACTACAAGGAGCTCCAATCAGTCCATCCTAAAGGAAATCAGTCCTGAATACTCATTGGAAGGACTGATGTGAAGCTGAAACTCCAGTACTTTGGGCACCTGATGCAAAGAGCTGACTCATTTGAAAAGACCCTGATTCTGGGAAAGACTGAAGGCAGGAGGAGAAGGGGACAACAGAGGATGAGATGGTTGGATGGCATTACCAACTCAATGAACATGAGTTTGAGTAAACTCCGGGAGTTGGTGATGGATAGGCAGGCCTGGCATGCTGCAGTCCTTGGGGTCTCAAAGAGTCAGACTCGACTCAGCGACTGAACTGAACTGATACATTGCTAACATGGCCAAAAGGCACATGAAAAGATGCTCAACATCACTAATTATCAATATTAGAGAAATGCAGATCAAAACTACAGTGAAGTATCATCTCACACCAGTCACAATGGCCATTGTCAGAAAATCTACAAACAGTAAATACTGGAGAAGGTATGGAGAAAAGGGAACTCTTCTACACTGTTAATGGGAATGTAAATTGTTATAGCTCCTGTGGAGAACAGTATAGAGGTTCTTTTAAAAACTAAAACTAGAACTACCATATGACTCAGCAATCCCACTCCTGGGCATATACCCAGCGAAAAATATGTTTCAAAAAGATTACATGTACTGCAACATTCATTGCATCACTGTTTATAATAGCCTGGACACAGAAGCAACCTAAGTGTTCATCAACAGAGGAGTGGATAAAGAATATGTGATATATATATAAATGGAATATTACCCAGCCATTAAAAAAGTAATGTTATTTGCAGCAACATGGATGAACCTAGAGATTGTCATACTGAGTGAAGTAAGTCAGACACAGACAAATATATGATATTGCTTATATGTGAAATCTAAAAAAAAGTACAAATGAACTTGGTTACAAAACAGAATTAGAGTCACAGATGTAGAAAGCAAACTTCTGGTTAATAGGGGATCAGAGGAGAGGGGTAAATTGGGAGATTGGGATTAACATACACACACGACCAAATTTAAAGCAGACAACTAAAGAACCTGCTGTATAGCATAGGGAACTCTACTCAATGTTCTGTAATGACCTATATGAGGAAAGAACCTTAAAAAAGTGAATATACGTGTGTGTGTGTGTGTGTGTGTGTGTGTATATATAACTGATTCCCTTTGCTCTATACCTGAAACTAACACAACATTGCAAATCAACTATATTCCAATAAAAAACAGAAGTCTCATATTGTTGCATAAGAATATAAAATGGTGTAGGCACTTTGGAATACAGTTTGACAGTTCTTTAAAATGTTAAGAATTGACTCAGCAGTTCCACTCCTAGGTAGAATTTCCAAGAGAAATAAAAACATACTTACACATAAAAACATGTACACAAATGTTTATAGCCATGTTATTCGTAATAGCCAAAAAAGCAGAAATAGCTTAAATGTCCATCTACAAATAGATGGATGAATAAAATGTGACATATCCAAACCATGGTATATATTATTTGGCAATAAAATGAATAAGGTATTAATACATGCTATAATGGAGACGAACCTTGAAAATATTATGCTAAGTAAAAGAGCCCAGTCACAAAAGACCACAAATTGAATGATCCTGTTCATAGGAAATTTCCAGACTAGGCAAATCTCTACAGACTAATGGTTGCTTTAATGGGAAGAGTTTTTTTGTTTTTGAGGGGGGGTGACAAAAGTGTTCTAAAAATTAGATTATGGTAATGGTTCACTACTCTAAATATAAAATCCCCCACTGTGTTTTATACTTTAAATGGGTGAATTGTAAATTGTATCCCAATAAAGGTGGTAATGAAAAAAAAAGATT
Organism: Oreotragus oreotragus; assembly: GCA_006410675.1. Taxonomy (NCBI): domain Eukaryota; kingdom Metazoa; phylum Chordata; class Mammalia; order Artiodactyla; family Bovidae; genus Oreotragus; species Oreotragus oreotragus. Next base: position 158,208 of record SJYX01008372.1, read on the forward strand.
CAAGGCAAATATTTCTTAGGCTGATCATGATTGTAGAAACCAAGGAATCAAGCAAGCATGATGATTTGGATTGTTGGAATAGTTAAAAAGGAGAAAAATAATTTAGACTTGAGAATTAAGACTTCACCAGGAAGTGATCAAAGACTTGTTTAAGTTCCTTTCTGTCTTTAGAAAATATTGCTAAGGAAAATTATTTGGTCTTACCCTGCAAGAATCAAAAAGTCCGTCTTCATCACCTGCACAAAATGAAGTGTTAGGAACTATACCCCCATAGCTCCTCTCAGAATTACAGAAACTTCGAGAAATATAATGCACTTCTGCTTCATGTAACTCTTTGGTAACATTACCTATTAACAACAACAACAAAAATATCAGTTAAGTTATTTTGGAGAGCAGACATTTTGACAGCACTATAAAATGTTCATGTTCAACAGGTTTTCTTTCCATAGTGACTGATTCAACAATTATGTAAAATTGTATCCAGATATGTATGCATGTATGAATGCCTGGCGATACAGTGAAAGAAAGTCTACCAAGTCTTAATGATAGTTATCTCTAGATAGTAGGAATTTCAGGTTACTTTTTTTTTAAATCTTTGCTCTCTTGTGTTTCTTGGAGGTCTCACAGAAGGATCTGTAGTGTTACAAAATAAAACTATAATAATTATCAAGGGCTAAAGAGGTAAATGGGGTCGCAAAGAGTCAGACAAGACTGAGCAACTGAACTGAACTGAGAGAGGTAAATGCTGAGGTCAGTCTTATGTTGTCAGTTGTGAATAATTTTAATTAAATTTTCTAATGACGCTATCTTGCAAAATGTTGAACGTGAAAATAAAGCAGATTTCTGATTCATATACCCCCTAACTTCTCTGCTTATTCTTGAACATAAAGTGGTTCTTTGCTACAGAAAAGATATAAGATAACACGTCAGATTATTCTAAGATTTATCCACAGAAAAGCTACTGTAACAGCAGCATCTGGTACCATCAGGCTGTCTCAGAATTGCAGTTGTCACATGTGGAAGCTGAATATTTCATGTGTGCCACATTCTTCCTTAGCTTTTCTTTTTTTTTTTTTCTTCCTTAGGTTTTCAAGTAATAGATATTTCCCCCTTTACTGCAAGTGGGAAAATGACCAAACTGTTCCATTCACAGAATTCCATTCTCCTGGAATTAGTCTAGAGGTGATTCTATTTGGTATAAGCCTAGTCAGTTGGAATACTTATCCAGCTTTTTTAACTGGAGCTGCCAGAGAAGAATCCGTTTCACCCGAGTCACATGATTAGCTATTAATATAAGTTCAAATCAGCCTGCAGCCATACTTCCACACTTATGAGGGCAGGCAGCCTGAGAAAGTAAAGTCAACATGGATAGAGAATAAGAAGAGGAAATAAAAATAAAGTATATCTAATGACATCCAAATTCCTGGATCAAGGCTTCCTAGAGGAAAGATGAACTTCTACCCTTTGTTTTCAAATAATTAAAGTAATACTGGCTGTATATAGAAGAGTATATGTAACATAGACGTTAACCAGATATAATAATGAAATGAACATCTGTAAACCTACCACCTGATTTATGAACAATACTAATCCAGTGTGATATTGGTGTACGGTTATTCAAAATAACTAGAGATTTTCAAAGTGAATAGAAGAAAGAGAGTCCAGGAATAGATGCCTGTGTTTTCTATTCTGTTCCACTGGTTACTTAGAATATTCTTGCACAAATACAATACTTATCAATTACAAACACCCTCTTCCAACAACACAAGAGAAGACTGTACACATGGACACCACTGGATGGTAAATACCGAAATCAGATTGATTATATTCTTTGCACAAACATGGAAAACTCTCTATATATAGTCAGCAAAAACAAGACTGGGAGCTGACTGTGGCTCAGATCAGGAACTTCTTATTGCCAAATTCAGACTTATATTGAAGAAAGTAGGGAAAACCACTAGACTATTCAGGTATGACCTAAATCAGATCCCTTATGATTATACACTAGAAGTGACAAACCGATTCAAGGGATTAGATCTGATAGAGTGCCTGAAGAACTATGAACGGAGGTTCTTGACATTGTACAGGAGGCAGTGATCAAGACCATGCCCAGGAAAAAGAAATGCAAGAAGACAAAATGGTTGTCTGAGGAGGCCTTACAAGTAGCTGAGAAAAGAAGAGAAACAGAAAACAAAGGAAGAAAAGAAAGACATACCCATTTGAATGCAGAGTTCCAAAGAGGAGAGACAAGAGAACCTTCCTCAGTGATCAGTGCAAAGAAATAGAGGAAAACAATAGAATGGGAAAGACTAGAGATCTCTTCAAGAAAATTAGAGATACCAAGGGAACATTTCATGTAAAAATGGACACAATAAAGGACAGAAATTGTATGGACCTAACAGAAGCAGATAAGAAGAGGTGGCAAGGTTACACAGAAGAACTATACAAAAAAGATCTTCATGACCCAGATAATCATGATGTTGTGATCACTCACCTAGAGCCAGACATCTTGGAATGCAAAGTCAAGTGGGCCTTAGGAAGCATTACTATGAACAAAGCTAGTGGAGGTGATGGAATTCACACTAAGCGATTTCAAACCCTAAAAGATGATGCTGTGAAAGTGCTGCACTCAATATGCCAGCAAATTTGTAAAACTTACCAGTGGCCACAGGACTGGAAAAGGTCAGTTTTCAAAATGCCAAAGAATGCTCAAACTACCACAGAATTGTACTCATCTCATACACTAGCAAAGTAATGCTCAAAATTCTCAAGCCAGGCTTCAGCAGTACATGAACCATGAACTTCCAGATGTTCAATCTGGTTTTAGAAAAGGCAGAGGAACCAGAGATCAAATTACCAACATCTCCTGGATCATCAAAAAAGAGAGCTCCAGAAAAACATCTCCTTCTGCTTTACTGACTATGCCAAAGCCTTTGACTGTGTGGATCACAACAAACTGTGGAAAATTCTGATACAGATAGGAATACCAGACCACCTGACTTGCCTCTTGAGAAATCTGCATACAGATCAGGAAGCAACAGTTGGAACTGGACATGGAACAACAGACTGGTTCCAAATCGGGAAAGGCTGTATATTGTTGCCCTGCTTATTTGACTTATATGCAGAATACATCATGAGAAACGCTGGGCTGGAGGAAGCACAAGCTGGAATCAAGATTGCTGGGAGAAATACCAATAACCTCAGATATGCAGATGACACCACCCTTATGGCAGAAAGTGAGGAGGAACTAAAGAGCCTCTTAATGAAAGTGAAAGAGGAGAGTAAAAAAGTTGACTTATAGCTCAACATTCAGAAAACAAAGATCATGGCATCTGGTCCCATCACTTCATGGGAAATAGATGGGGAAACAATGGAAACAGTGAGAGACTTTATTTTGGGGAGCTCCAAAATCACTGCAGATGGTGACTGCAGCCATGAAATTAAAAGACGCTTGCTCCGTAGAAGAAAAGTTATGAC
>SJYX01008372.1:162037-172454 GCA_006410675.1 Oreotragus oreotragus
TGAAACTCCAGTACTTTGGCCACCTGATGCGAAGAGCTGACTATTGGAAAAGACCCTGATACTGGGAAAGATTGAAGGTGGGAGGAGAAGGGGACAACAGAGGATGAGATGGTTGGATGCCATCACTGAGTTAATGGACATGAGTCTGAGTAAACTTCCCTGGTTATAGACAGGGAAGCCTGGCATGCTGCAGTCCATGGGGTCGCAAAGAGTCGGACACAACTAAGTGACTGAACTGATATACATTATTATATAGTTATAAGGATTTAAGATTATTATTATTTCTTCTTTGACATAGGAGTTATTTAGTAGTATATTAAAAAATTTTCAAATGTGTGATTTAACTTTTTTTGGTCATTTTTAAAGCAGCTTTATTTATGTTTAATTTACATAACAACTCTCACACTGTAAGAAAGCAGCTCAAGGATTTTCTGTAAATTTATACCACGCCCACATCCAGTTTTAGGATACTTCCACTCCAGTGAGTCCTCTCCATGCCCAATTGCAGTCAGTTCTCACCTCTAGCCTCACACTCTGAAAATGACTGATAGAATAATTTCTGTTTCTGTAGGTTTTCCTTTTCTAGGAATTTTGTATAAATAAATCAGTTGATCATAAACATAAGTTGGGTTCTTCGGGGGGTTTTTTGGACTCTGTATTGTGTTCCATTGATCTCTGCTATGTTTAACCAACCAGCACTGCAGAAATACAAAGGGTCATAAGAGACTACTACAAGCAAATATACACCAATAAAATGGATACCTTAGAAGACATGGGCAAATTCTTAGAAAGGTACAATCTCTCAAGACTGAACCAAAAACCAAATTTGAATTAACAGTACTGAAAGTGAATCAGTAATTTAAAAACTCCCAGCGAACAAACAAATATCCAGGACCAGATGGCTTCACAGTTGAATTCTACAAATATCACAAAAAAGAGAAAATTATAGGGCAGAATCACTGATGAACAGAAATGCAAAAATCCTTAACAAAATACTAGCAAACAGAATCTAACAATGCATTAGGAGGATCATATATCATGACCAAGTGGGATTCAGCCCAGGGATGCAAGGATTTTCCAAGGTCCGTAAATTGATCAGTTTGATACATTGTATTAACAAATTGAAAAATAAAAACAATATGACCATCTCAATAGATACAGAAGAATTTTTATAAAATTCAACATCAGTTTACAATAAGAGCTCTCCAGAAAGTGGGCATAGAGGGAACATATTTCAACATAATAAACGCTATAACTAACATCATACTCAATGGTGAAAAGCTAAAAGCATTTCTTCTAACATGAAGAACAAGACAAGGATGCCCACTCTTGCCACTTTTATTCAACATAGTTTTGGAAGTCCTAGTCACAGCAGTTGAAGAGGAAAAGGAAAAGAAATCCAGATTGGAAAGAAGAAGTAAAACTGTCATTATCTGCAGATGACATGATACTATACATAGAAAATTCTAAACATGCTACCAGAAAATAATACCATACTGTCTTAATGGCTGTAGTTCTTAGTATTAGGTAAATTTAAATTAGGTAGAGTAACTTAGTTTTGTTGTTCTTCAAAAAAACTTTTTGACTATTCTAGGTTTTTTGCCTGTCCATATACATTTTAGGATCAACTTGTCAAATTGTATGAAAAACCTTGCTGGGATTTTGATAGGGATTGCATTGAATATCGGGGAAGGCAATGGCACCCCACCCCAGTACTCTTGCCTGGAAAATCCAATGGACGGAGGAGCCTGGTGGGCTGCAGTCCATGGGGTCGCTAACAGTCGGACAGACTGAGCGACTTCACTTTCACTTTTCACTTTCATGCATTGGGGAAGGAAATGGCAACTCACTCCAGTGTTCTTGCCTGGAGAATCCCAGGGACGGGGGAGCCTGGTAGGCTGCCGTCTATGGGGTCACACAGAGTCGGACACGACTGAAGTGACTTAGCAGCAGCAGCAGTATTGAATATATGGGTCAATCTGAGGATAATAGCCATATTAACAGTATTGAGTCTTTGAATCCATGAATGTGGTAGGTCTTTCTATTTATTAGGTCTTCTTTAATTTCCCTGTGTAACACTTTGTAGTTTTAAGTATACATGTTTTGCACATTTCTAGTTTTTTTTTAAATCTTAATTGGGATTCATTGAGCTTCTTTATTATAAATTAAAGTTTTGTGTTGTTTTTCTTTTTCCATGAAATTCAGCTTGTTTGGGGCCATTATTTTCTTCAGCTATTTTTTTGTCCCCATTTTTTCTCTTTCCTTTCCAGAAATCCCACTATATTCATGCTGGTCTACGTGATGTTGTACCACAGGCCTCTTTGAGTGTGTTTATTTTTCTTCAAGAATTTTTTCTCCAGGTTATATTATTTTCTATTTCTGTAGTTTAAATTTACAAATGCTTTCTTGTGCCATATCAAATCTCTAGAATTTCCATTCGGTTCTTTTTTAAATTGTTTATTTCTCCACAGGCATCNTCTTCCAATTGCCTGTTCCAGTTTGCCATGGGGCTTAAGTGAGGACTGCGTATACTTGGTGCTTTGCTGGGAGCCAAGCTGAATAGAGCAGTGTGGGGACTTAAAATAGTCAGCTTCCTATCACTGGACAGTCTCAGCCAAGTGGTCCTGCCCTGCTGTCTCTTCCGTTTCGTCAGGAGGGTAAACACGTGGTTCCCTGCTGGGAGCGAGCCATTCCCCTTCGAGGACCTGCTGGGGTGGACATACTGGCCAGGTTTTAAAGACATCAGGGCTTTAGATTTCCAGCTGACACATAGCCTCGCTCTCTGGGTAACTGGCAGCTCCAGTTTCCGAGACTTTCCAGGACTCTCTGCCCAGAATCAACAGGATTCCTGATATATCCACTCCCTTCCTGCTTCCGGCACAGCCAGTAACATTTCTGCATCCACTTGTCAGCTTCCAGAATTCTCACTTCTGTGGTTCTGTCTCTCATCTTCTCTTGGTCTTTGTGCATTTGTGAATTTTAGAAACATTATTGTCAGTTTAATGGGAGGAAACAGATGAGTTTGTGTTTATGGTTGCTTATAATTTGTTATGTGGACGCCCCCTATGTGTATTTTTCACAAACATCATCTCTACAGAGGTTTTGGAGGATGCTTTGGGCCACTGAATGATATGTTGAGATATTCTTGGTGTTATCTGTCTGGACTCCCTATGCTTCTCTCTTAAGTTTCCTTATAACAAACAGAACCTTTAAACATTTCACCATTGGCTTTCCCTCTTGAAAACAGAAAGCCTTGCACTCTCTAGGGCTTCTAATTTGTCCAAGAACTTATCTGTATGGGGATTTATTTCATATCACCTCTGCCTTTGAAAGGAAATCAACCTGTATATTCACAGGAAGGACTGATGCTGAAGCTGAAGCTCCAATACTTTGGCCCCCTGATGCGAAGAGCCATCTCTTTGGAAAAGATCTGGGAAAGATTGAAGGCAAAAGAAGTGGGTGGCAGAAGATGAGATGGTTCGGTAGCATCACCGACTCAATGGACGTTAATCTGAGCCAACTCCGGGAGAGAGGGGACTGAGGAGCCTGGCGTACTGCAGTCCATGGGGTCACAGAGAGTCAAATATGACTTAGTGAGCAAACAGCGACGACAATTGCCTTTGGAACAGAGCACTCACTTTCACCTACATTCCCTTTCTGGATCCTAGTCCTTATAATGTTGCCTTACAGTATTGATTCTTTGGCTGAAATGCTCCCCAGTGTGGAAGTCATCTAGGATCCACCAAATATTCCTCTTCCCAACTTTGCTACAATTCTTGCCCAGTGTCCTTTAGCAGTATCATTGGAGGATTACTTTTTCTTGAGCTTTTGATGGTGATTATGAAGTAGGTTTGTTTTCATCGATATATTTGAAATGAAATATATAAATGAGAATTCCTCTTCAAAGGACTTGCTTTCATAAAAACACATTTAAAATTTTTGACATGTCATCACTGGGCACCAAGAAGTGTAATCCCCAATATAAATAGTAGAATCTCCTTTTATTCTAGCCTGCTGCCTGCCCTCCAGACCACATGTCCCTGGACCTCTGTCTGCAGCTCCGACAGCTTCTGCGGTTTGGAGCTCCCCCAAATCCCTTGGCGTTTAGAGCACTTGGAAGAGACTTATAATTTCTGCTTCTGTTGCGGGCCCCATGCATGTGTGAGATCCAGGGGTGTATGAAGCGTTCTGGACTCTGGATGGGATTACCAAGAGCAATGTCAGCGTTATTCTCTGAGACTCATGACTCTGTCCTGATATCTTTACATAAAAGAGGCGCCCCTTCACAGCTCAGGACTGTGAATACAAATCCTTGGGATTTTTCCTTCCAATTCATGTACACGGTCTTGGACTCTAGACTAGGCAAAGATGGCAAAGATACCATTGACAAGAACTCCCCCTAAGTCATCGTTCTGCAAAATCTGCCCTTTGTTAGAAACCTTTTGTCTCTGTATCCCGTTGGGACTTTGCACTCACTTGCCTGCCACACAGCATCCCCTTCTCCACCAGCAGCGCTGCATTCTGCCTGTCCTCCAGTCTGCCTGTCCACCTGCTTAGAGCCCTGGTGTTCCAGATTTAAAATGATCTGGGTGAGGGCCAGAAAGAAAATTCCAGGAGGGCACAGATGCAAGTTCAGTCCAGGGCTTGAGGAGCAGTGACCTAGTCCACGTGGGCAGAGGTAGCCCCATGAAAAAACTTTTGGAGACTAAGGGAACCTCTAAGGACACTAAGGGTCAGGGGGAGAAGGTGGAGATCTCAGCTGTCTTATCTAATGACTACCTTTTTTTAGAATTTATTTTATAATTGGAGGAAAATTGCTTTCCCATGCTGTGTTGGTTTCTGCCATACAAAATGTGCATCAGCCGTAAGTATACCTATGTCCCCTCCCTCTTGGACCTCCCTCCTGCCCTCCCCAGAATTTCTGCCCCATCTTACCACTGGAGGCTGCACAAAGCGCTGGGTTGAGCTCCCTTTGCTACACAGCAAATTCCCGCCCGCTACATTTGGTGGGGTATGTATGTCAGTGCAACTCTCTCAGTTCCTGTCCCACCTTTTAAAATGCTAATATATTTTCCAGTTTTAAAAGTAATCTAGACTCATCCTCCCGCCCTCATCATATGTGGTGTCTTTTCTTTAAATTGTTTCTCCTTTTGATTTTTTTCCTGTGCTATATTTTTTTGTTCTGCTGAAAACTAGCAGTACCATGATTATGCCTGATTTTCATCTTTGAGCATTTTCTTATGTTATTTAAAACAGTTCATATTTTCGTGATTATTGTTTGATGGTTACATAATATTTCATCAAAAAACTATGGTATGTTTATGTGAATTAGCAAATAAAAAATGAACTTCAGGTAAACAACAAATCATTTCCGTAGTATATGAATGTCACGTGCAAAATTTCCAATGCAATCTTTGGGACGTATTTTTCTGAGATTCAAATTGACCTGGGCATCCTATATTTTACCTTGCAATCTTATAAAATATTGTATTACTTATACAGTTCCCAGCTGTTGAACACTGAGATGTTTTCAGAGATGCAATGGACATCTTTGGGCATAAAATTTCTGATTCTGAATTACTTCCTTAGGTGGCTTGTGGGAAGTAGAATTACCCTGAGGAGATGAGTATTTTTTTCCAAGACTTTAAACCTATTGCCAAATCGCTTTTTAAAAAGGTTATAGCAATTTATGCTCCCACCAGTGGTGTCTAAGAGTGCTCATCCCCTGTGCCCTTGCTAACATTATCATCACTTAAATACTCCTCTGCTATTTTGGCAGGCAAATAATGATATACCATTTTCATCTCTGATTGCTAATGAAGTTCACATTTTTTTTGTTTATGAGGCTTCCATGTCTTGGTTTTTAAAAGTTCTCCCACCGCCTCCTGACTTCTGTCCCTATTTTGCATTGCTTTGAAGTCATAAGTAATATGTCTTACTTTTATTCATTTGCTTATTTTGACTCAGCCACTGGGACTAGAACTCGACCCCCAGGCACAGTTTCTAGGAGGAATTCTATACAGTCACCCCCAGCTTACCTGCCCACCCACCCATTGTCTAAATTAAAAGCATCCTATGACTTCTAAATGCATTTCCAATAAATCAGTGGCCAGGCATCGAATAGCAATTTTCTTCTGAGCCTGCAGAATAAGTTTTGTGTCATAGCTCACCCCCATTTCTGTTTCTGGTGTGTGATTGGTTTCAAATACAGCTTCCTTAAATACCTGCTTTCCATCTACCCTTAGAAACCCACCACTCTGCTCCAGAGGGTTCCATTGAGTTCACGCAGGCAGTCATGCTCCATGGTGTCCGCCCCGTATCTTCTCTAGAGATGTTGGCCCCCTTGCGTGGGACTCCGTTCCCAAGGAAAGAAGGGGCCTTTCTGTGAAATTTGACAGGTATATTACCTCTTTCTCGGTGGGGTCCAGAATTTCTGCTTAGAAAAGGACTGAAATAGAAAGATTTGCTTCCTCTAAGCAAGACTGAACTGTACAAATTGCTTTCCATAACGTTTCCTTAGGTTAAGTAGGGAGCGCCTTGTACCTGCGGCCTTTTGACCTCTAACTCTGGGCTATGACCTGTCCCTGTCCTCCAATTAGTCCTCATGGCAGTTAGACAAGAGGCCATTTGGCTGCCCTCTCTGTGATGTTGTCATGCAAACGCAAAGCTTCCTGACCAGCCATTGAAACCTTCCCAAGATTTGCTTTATGGAAATTGCTATGTTCTCTTCAGGTTTTCATTTTCTGCATCATGTCAGTTCCCCCAGCCTTTGCCTTGCATGAATTTTTCAGCATTACGTGGCAGTCTGCTCCCTAAATTGAGCATGTCCACATCACCCGTTTGAGTATCTGGCCAGATTCTGGATGTTCTGTGTTTTTCTTGTTTTTTATGGATGTTACTCCCCGCTCATGTTTTTTGCATTTTCAAGACTGCTCTGGGGTCTTCTTTCTACTTTGAACTTCATATTTAAAGTACAGTACGTGAGTCCATTGCTCTGAATTATACATAGCTGGCTTTGTGATTTCAGGCTGTACTATGGGAGTCCTGATTCTTTAACCCCTTTAACCTGCAGAAAATTAATTTGAACCCCTGGCAGGTGAAACTTCTTGTTCTAGAAAAGCTCCTTGTTTGGGAGGGAGGCGTCCAGGTCGTAGCCAGCTGGGTCGGGGAGAATTGGAGACACCTTTTCCGTTTCCTCATGCTCTTCCCAGCTTTCTCTAATGACTGCAGAAGTGTGAGAAAGTGAATCTCTGCTTCAGGTTGGCCATTAGCAGTGACCTCAAATTTCTCAGAAAACTAATTAAAATGCATGTCTGGATGACTGGAAAATTAGCCCAGCTCCTCAGCACCTACCTCATAGGCGGTGTTCTGGGTTCACAGCTGGGTTTCCTTATTTTCATTGAGAGGGGAACCCTTTTGTTCATAATCTGGGAACAAGAAGAAAATCTGTGGTGTGATTGAATGAGGCCATGCTTCTAGTGGCCCTGGCATAGCGCTTGACACATGGTAATCAATCAACATGTAATATGATGAAGATTGTTATCCGAAAGATGGCTTTCATCAAGAGTAAAGAAGATACAAAGGCGGCTTCTCTTGTGCTCAACAAGATGCTAAACTCCTACATATTTCAAAAGCTCATCTTCATAAATGGATGTCTTGCCATTTTACAGATCAGTCCTCCAGTGGAAAACAAGCATTATTTAAGCTCTTGCCCTGAACACCAACTTGGAATCTAAATTTCAACAATTATCATCATTCACAAATAATTTACACTTCTGGGCAAATGGAAGATACCATATTATCATTATTTTGTTTGGTCAGCTTACGTAATACATTCCCTGAGGACTCATGTGGAAGCATATATGTATATTACAGATATAAAATGGCTGAGAAAAAAATAGTGGACTTTGATATTTCACTACAGAGCATGCATTCCAAATGCATGCAAGAGATGTTCAGGCACTCAAATAAATTGCTTGTAAAAGCAGAGTTAGTAAAAGAATACAATCTGTGAACTCATTTAGCGAGGCAAAATTAGGGGCGTGTCTCAGAGTATGTCTCATCCTATAATTTTACCAGACTTGTACTGCTTTAATGGGAGAACATATATATCCTATGTTTCTTGCAGTGTCATTACTTTAGGGGAAAATATTTAAAAGCAAGGAAGGTGGTTAGGATGCTGTTGGCCATGAACCTCAGAAATGATATAGTCCAATTAATGGCAATGGACAGTTTACCCCCCTGCCTAGTCACTAGACCAAATTTGCCTTGCTGTGTGTCTGCACACACACACAGGTGCACAGACCTGCACGTGCAAACATGTCTACACATCCGCTGCTCAGTGCTCTGGTCCCATCCTTTCTCCGTGTCTTGATTTCCTTTGGTGGTTTCTTTATTCCCCCTTCTTTCCCTTTCCTGCCAGCTCTGTCTGTTATGAGAAATTCCTGTCTCTCCCACTTTACATTCTGATGAGGCTGCATTCCTCCCCACATGCTTCTCCTGGAGGAGAGTTGGACCATAACTCATTGTGGAGTCACTGGTGATTGCCTCCAAATTGGCCAAGGGGGATACAGGCAGATTTGAGAAATGAAAGGCCTTTCTTTGCCACAGCCCAGGAGGAGGTGCTGCACATATACTTGGCCTGATAATAAGGGCCGCGACTTTCCAGAAAACACAAAAATCAAGTGGCGGTGATTTCAATCCTGTCTCCCATCTGCACATATTAACTGCAAAAAGCCTTTCAAGATTGTTTTTTCCAGACCGGACAGTCATGTATCAGCAAGCATTTAATGGAGTCAGAGAGACAGAAATGTAGCAAAAGAGAAGATGCTGAGGCTGAAGTGACTGGTCACCTAGCTGGCCAGCCTTGCCCGTGGTGTCTCCTTGATGGGCTGTGATCCCAGACTCTTAGTTCACATTAATTCTCCTCCCCTCTGCCGACCAGAGTTTTTATTTTTTTTTAACCAGGTAGAAGTCACATACTGTTTTAACTATATTTAACTGTACAGTTCAGTGGCGCTAAGCAGCTCTTACCCTCCTGCCCTACCTCTCCAATTTTTCACCTTCCTAAACCGAAACTGTCCCAACTAAACACTAACGCCCCCTCCCCACTCTGCACCCTCAAAACCCCCAGCCCCTGGTACATCTACCAATGTGCTTTCTGACTATGAAACAGGCTATTCAAGATGCCTCATATAAGTGGACACAAACAGTATTTTTCTGCACCTAATGTATATTTGAATGCATTTTTAAGGATTGGGATTGACATACATAAACCGCTATGTATAAACTGGCTTCCCTGATAGCTCAGTTGGAAAAGAATCTGCCTGCAATCAGGAGACCCGGGTTAGATTCCTGGGTCGGGAAGATCCTCTGGAGAAGGGATAGGCTACCCACTCCACTATTCTTGGGCTTCCCTGGTGGCTCAGCTGGTAAAGTATCAACCTGCAGTGCGGAAGAAGGGAAAGGCTACCCACATCAGTTTTCTGACCTGGAGAATTCCATGGACTGGATAGCCCATGGGGTCACAAAGAGTCAGACACCACTGAGTGACTTTCACTTTGACATGAATAAAATAGATAGCTAATGAGAACCTACTGTTACAGCAGAGGAGAAACGGAAGAAGGTACTGTCAGTTTACATCAACTTTTGAGTGTTGTTCTCTCATCCTCCAACTATATCTTTTGATTTGTTTGCAGGGAAATTTCGTGGCCTGTATGACAGCTATTTTACGACAAATGGAAGACTATCATTATGCCCATTTGATCAAGACTTTTGGGAAGATGAGGACCGATGTGGTGGTGAGTGTGACTGATTTTTCATATGACCCTGTTTTGAGCTCAGCCTTTTAGACAGAATGCTGATATCAATATTTCCATTCTCAGTTTGATTTTAGACTTGCCTCCACTTGACTTCAGAAGCCCAGAGATGGTCTAGGTAAAAGTGTGTTTGTAAGAAGATAAGGGTCCTATTTAAAATGGATAACTAACAGGGACCTACTGTATAACACATGGAACTCTGCTCAATATTAACACTGTGGCAGCCTGGATGGGAGGGGAGTTTGGAGAATGGATAACATGTGTTATCGGTTCAGGTCAGTTCAGTTGCTCAGTCGTGTCCGACTCTTTGTGACCCCATGAATCGCAGCACGCCAGGCCTCCCTGTCCATCACCAACTTCCGGAGTTCACTCAAACTCATGTCCATCGAGTCGGTGATACCATCCAGCCATCTCATCCTCTGTCGTCCCCTTCTCCTTCTGCCCCCAATCTCTCCCAGCATCAGAGTCTTTTCCAATGAGTCAACTCTTCGCATGAGGTGGCCAAAGTACTGGAGCTTCAGCTTTAGCATCATTCCTTCCAAAGAAATCCCAGAGCTGATCTCCTTTAGAATGGACTGGTTGGATCTCCTTGCAGTCCA
>SJYX01008372.1:172536-187734 GCA_006410675.1 Oreotragus oreotragus
CCCAGGGCTGATCTCCTTTAGAATGGACTGGTTGGATCTCCTTGCAGTCCATGGGACTCTCAAGAGTCTTCTCCAACACCACAGTTAAAAAACATCAATTCTTTGGTGCTCAGCTTTCTTCACAGTCCAACTCTCAAATCCATACATGACCTCTGGAAAAACCATAGCCTTGACTAGACGGACCTTTGTGGGCAAAGTAATGTCTCTGCTTTTGAATATGCTATCTAGGTTGGTCATAACTTTCCTTCCAAGGAGTAAGTGTCTTTTAATTTCATGGCTGCAGTCACCATCTACAGTGATTTTGGAGCCCCAAAATATAAAGTCTGACACTGTTTCCACTGTTTCCCCATCTTTTTCCCATGAAGTGATGGGACTGGATGCCATGATCTTCGTTTTCTGAATGTTGAGCTTTAAGCCAACTTTTTCACTCTCCTCTTTCACTTTTATCAAGAGGCTCTTTAGTTCCACTTCACTTTCTGCCATAAGGGTGGTGTCATCTGCATAACACGTGTATATATATGGCTGAATCTCTTCTGAAACTATCGCAACATAGTTGATCAGCTGTACCCCAATACAACACACAAGGTTTAAAATTAAAAAGAGAGAGAGAGAGAAGATAAGCTTCCCAAGATGGGCTCACTCCTTGTACTAACCTGGAGAGTGATCCAGGATGTCAGCCCAGAAAAATCCTTTTTCTGTTCTTCCCTCTCCCATGCTTCGGGGTCATGGTAAATTTGGAGTCCTTACCATGGAGAGCTACCATTAGCGCCTGTTTATTTATCGACTGACACTCGATAGCAGAAGCCAAGGAGAATTTTCAGCCCTAAATTGTGCTCCGTTATTAATTAACTTTCACCATGAAGGCTCATTAATATTTCTGGAAATAATTCCCCAGTCATCTTCAGTGAGACTGTGATACAACTTAATTAGGAGAAGTACAATAGAGAGGAACGTATCTGTAGAGGCACCGTCCCTGACAAGCTGACATCACAGGGCCATATGGCAGATGTCCTCTGCGAAGCTACCGCCAGTGTGTCTGCAGAGTTGCCAAGTAGATGTACACCCTCCACTCCCGTGTCTCGGAGCGCCAACTCCATTTCTGAGGCCCCTAGATTCCTATAAACCACAGGAAGTTCTACTAGTGTTTCCAAAACAATGTTGATTGCACTTGATATCAGTCTTATTAAGGGATGGTCAGAAGACAAGGCATTTAAGACTTTTTTCAAAGGATGAATTCTAATTTAAAAAAAGCTACCTCACTAATTGCTGCCATTATATGTGCTTATGTGTATGCATATATATATTTAAGTTCGTATTTATTCAATACTTTGGCCACCTCACGCGAAGAGTTGACGCACTGGAAAAGACCCTGATGCTGGGGAGGACTGAGGGCGGGAGGAGAAGGGGACAGAGGATGAGATGGCTGGATGGCATCACCGACTTGATGGGCATGAGTTTGGGTAGACTTCGGGGGCTGGTGATGGACAGGGAGGCCTGGTGTGCTGTGATTCATGGGGTCACAAAGAGTCGGACACGACTGAGCTAATGGACTGAACTGAACTGATGTAATACTTAATAATATAATAGATAATAATAAATATATAGATTTAAATTTCTAAAGATACACAAATGGATTCATACCTTAAAATCATAGCAGTTTTCCTTCAATCAAAGTCAAGGGGGACTTTCCTGTGGTCCAGGGAGTGTGGGTTTGATCCCTGGTCGGGAAGCTAAGGTCCCACATGCCTCATGGCCAATAAAACCAAAATACAAAATAGAAGTAATATTGTTACAAATTCAAAAAAGACTTTAAAAATGATCCACATCAGAAAAAAAAAGTCTTACAAAGGCGTCAAGGAGCAAGAATGTGTATGTGATGGTGTGTCTATATGTTTAGTTTTTGTGTAATATTAAGGGGCAGTGTCATGTAAGACTCTTCTCACGCGTGTAACATATCACATGTGATGTTATCCTGGGATTCTTCAGCAGGCATGTCATAGTGAAGTCCAATTTGCCTTGTGAAACATTTCATGCCTCCTGTTTGATCATCGGAAGGATCAATTCAGTTCAGTTCAGTCACTCAGTCGTATCCGACTATTGCAACGCAATGGACCGCAGCACGCCAGGCCTCCCTGTCCATCACCAACTCCCAGAGTTCACTCAAACTCATGTCCATCGAGTTGGTGATGCCATCCAGCCATCTCATCCTCTGTCGTCCCCTTCTCCTCCCACCTTCAATCTTTCCCAGCATCAGGGTCTTTTCAAATGAGTCAGCTCTTTGCATCATGTCGCCAAAGTATTGGAGTTTCAGCTTCAACATCAGTCCTTCCAATGAACACCCAGGACTGGTTTCCTTTAGGATGGACTGGTTGGATCTCCTTGCAATGCAAGGGACTCTCAAGAATCTTCTCCAACACCACAGTTCAAAAGCATCAGTTCTTCAGTGCTCAGATTTCTTATAGTCCAACTCTCACATCCATACATGACTACTGGAAAAACTATAGCCTTGACTAGACAGACCTTTGTTGGCAAAGTAATGTCTCTGCTTTTTAATATGCTGTCTAGTTTGGTCATAACTTTCCTTCCATTTAATTTCTTGGCTGCAGTCACCATCTGCAGTGATTTTGGAGCCCCCCAAAAATAAAGTCAGCTACTGTTTCCACTGTTTCCCCATCTATTCGCCATGAAGTGATGGGACTGGATGCCATGATCTTAGTTTTCTGAATGTTCAGCTTTAAGCCAGATGTAGCAAAATCTATATGAGCAATTTCTTAGACAGTGGTTCGTACCCATGCTGAAAAGTCAAGGCTCCAATAAATCATTTGTCCTTTACAGATTAGTCACATGATCAAAATCATATGATTCATGCAAACTGTTAAAAATATTGAATCCAGATTATTCAAGTGTGCTGTGGATAGGGAAGCTTCAGGATATCATGAAAAAGTGATTTTACAAAATGGTGTTTAAAAATGACTGTAACATCCTGAATTTCAAGCATGTATCCTCTCTCCTTGCAGGAAGCAGATCATTGGATACTTGTTATGTGTTGTGGCCCTGATTTCCCAAGGGAGTTTATTTCTGTAGACACATTGGTTCAGAACATCAATTGTTTGCGAACAATTTGATTTCCATTATGAAATGGCATTTGTGGTTTGGATATCACGAATTCATACTGCAAGGACTTCAAACCTTTTTTATTGTTGCTAATCTGTCAGAACCTTTGTAAAATGGGTTCCTATCTGTTAACTATCTGTAGAGAGGATTTGACTATTTTTCTACTTGGACAACTGCTCACAAAAATGAAAGATATTTTGTGTTAAATAATTGGAAGTTAATCAGTAATGCGATGTGCAAAGGGCCTCAACTCTTTTCTCAAGACTACTTCCTTGTTAAAAGTGCTACCTTAGGTTTTCAAATGTAGCCCTTTTTTTTGGATGAATGAGTCATTCTCAAACAAAATTGCAGCTATGATCAACACCAAAGTCACCAGCCTCAGAACTGTTACTTTTATGGCCCCTCAGATGACCCCTTGGACCCCCAGACCGTGAGAGGAAGGAACACAGCATGAAATGAAAAGACTAAGGCAGGAAAGAAAGAGCATGGACATTTCAGCTCAAAACTGTCGTAACAGAGATCACCCCTTTCGGATGGGCTGCCATAAATGGTCTTTAAGTTCTTCTTCTTCATGGAGATGCTGGTCTGAAGGTGCGGCTGCTAGCTGTCCTGGGTCCAAGTCACAGTCAGGACCACAAGTGGAGAACTTGCTCAGCATCTGTCGTAAGATCGAGGTGATGAGGAGTACTCTGGACCTTCCAGGGCAGACTGTTCTCATGATGTGTGTCCCAAATTCCCACTAAGTGGCCCTAAGAGGATGTGTGTGGAGTGACTGAGTGAGTAAGGACTTATCCATGAACGCTGCAGGTAGAAGTGATGCTTGTCGGTTACAGGTCGAGTGAATTCAGGAGACAGGACAGGGAAGGTTCAGAGAACCAGGCTACAGGGCCCTTCTCATCTCCGAGAAGGACCCAGGGGCAGCCAGTCTGCCACGCGCTCCTCCTCCTTCCTGTGGCCTCTCCCAGTCCTGTCCGCTTGTGGGTGACCTAGGGAAGCCCGGCCAGGCAGCCCTCTGAGATCTCAGGGCCCTCTTCCCGAAATGCCCCCTGTCTCCATCTGTCCAGCCTCTTCTGGGAACGCCTCCTGACGCCTGCCTCGGTCTCACCTGGCACGTATCGCCTGTTGCCCCTTCTTTGTTTCTTGTCTGGCCCCGTCAACCACCAGCCAGTGTCGGTGTGGTCCGGGGTGACTTCTCAACTGATGGAAAGCGGTGACGATGCTCATAGGGATTGTGAAAGCAAGAATGTTTGCTGTTTGAGTGTCACTGCCTAGGAAGCCTTCTGCTCTTGGCCAGGCCTGGCCGTAAAGGCCCTGAGTTCCATGTGAAAATAGCCACCAAAGGGTGATTTGCAAGCCTGTGTAGAGACTGTCATGAGTGGGCAGAGGAGCCTGGCTCTGGGCATCTGTTTCTTTATCCCTGTGACTATTCCTCAGAGAAAAAATCTGTTGAAGACTTTCTACCCTGGATGCTGAGTCCAAGGGTGCAGAATCCTTTTACAGTGAGTTCACTCACAAGCTACTTAGTGCAGAGCAACTGTGTTAAGAAGGTGGAGGTAATGATAGCACCAGAGCAGACACTTCTTGCTCTGAGCCCCCAGTGTAGTGGAGGGTATCACAGTTTACCCGGGAGTCCTTCAGGCACCCCAGGTTATCCATGCTCCAAAAGAATGGTCGTTGTAAATCAGCCACACTGGACTGAGTCAGGTGGACGGGAAGTCTTTTTAAAAAACAAAATTAAGAAATATTTTTGTCTTTATATTGGGCTGTGTTGATGCTTCACTGTGGCACATGAGCTCAGTGGTTGCAAGCTTAGTAATGAATGGTGATGCGTGGACTTATGTGCCCCTCGGTATGTGCTGCCTTTGCTCCTCGACCAGGAATCGAACCCACATCCCTTGCATTGGAAGGCAGATTCTTAACCGCTGGACTGCCAGGGAAGTCCTGAGGAAGGCTTTAAAAATATATTTATCTATTTATGTGTCTGTGTCGGGTCTTAGCTGCCAGGGTTTTCCCCTGTGGCCCAAGGACTCTCTAGTTGTGCTGCCCAGGCAGAGTAGCTGATGCTCCTGGGCTCAATTCCTCCCCAGCACATGGGATGGTAGTTCCCTGGACAGATTGAATCTATGTGCCCTGCATTGCCTGGTCCAGTCCCCTTCCTACTGGACTAGGGAAGCCCTCAGGAAGGGATGTTTTGCAAAAGAGAGGGTTGTGAAATGTGTAGGAAGAGAAGGGGTCCTGTAGGTGGGAGAGAAAGAAGGTGGCGGGCCTGCAGAGGCACTGGGGGTTCAGACTGCTCAAGGCCCCGGAGGTCATGCTAAGTGGCTTTGTGTCTTCCTATTTCCTTCATCTCTGTTTCTGTGCCATTCAATTCAGTTCAGTTCAGTTGCTCAGTCGTGTCCAACTCTGCAGCCCCGTGGACTGCAGCATGCCACGCTTCCCTGTCCATCACCAGCTCCTGGATTTTGCTCAAACTCAGGTCTATCGAGTCAGTGATGCCGTCCAACCATCTCATCCTCTGTCGTCCCCTTCTCCTCCTGCTCTCAATCTTTCCCAGCATCAAGGTCTTTTCCAGTGAGTCAGCTCTTTGCACCAGGTGCCCAGAGTATTGGAGTTTCAGCTTCAGTATCAGTTCTTCCAATGAGTATTCAGGGCTGATTTCCTTTAGGATGGACTGGTTTGATCTCCTTGCAGTCCAAGGGACTTTCAAGAGTCTTCTCCAACATAGTTCAAAAGCATTCTTTGGTGCTCAGCTTTCTTTATGGTCCAACTCTCACATCCATACATTACTAGAGGAAAAATCATAGCTTTGATTAGATGGACCTTTGTCGGCAAAGTAATGTCTCTGCTTTTTAATATATTGTCTAGGTTGCTTATAGCTTTTCTTCCAAGGAGCAAGCATCTTTTAATTTCATGGCTGCAGTCACTATCTGCAGTGATTTTGGAGCCCAAGAAAGTAAAGTCTATCACTGTTTCCATTGCTTCCCCATCTATTTGCCATGAAGTAATGGAATCAGATGCCATCTTCATTTTTTGAATGTTGAGTTTTAAGCTTTTTCACTCTTCTCTTCACTTTCATCAAGAGGCTCTTTAGTTCCTTTTTACTTTCTGCCAGAAGGGTGGTGTCATCTGTGTATCTGAGGTTATTGATATTTCTCCTGCCAGTATTGATTTCAACTTGTGCTTTATCCAGCCAAGCATTTCACATGATGTACTCTGCATATCGTTAAATAAGCAGGGTGACAATATACAGCCTTGACATACTCCTTTCCCAGTTTGGAACCAGTCTGTTGTTCCATATCTGTCTCTAACTGTTGCTTCTTGACCTGCATACAGGTTTCTCAGGAGGCAGGTCAGGTGGTCTGGTATTCCCATCTCCTTAAGAATTTTCCACAGTTTGTTGTGATCCACACAGTCAAAGGCTTTCGAATAGTCAATGAAGCAGAAGTAGATGTTTTCCTGGAATTCTCTTGCTTTTTCTATGATCCACCAGATGTTGGCAATTTAATCTCTGGTTCCTCTGCCTTTTCTAGCTTGAACATCTGGAAGTTCTCTCTTCAGGTACTGTTGAAACCTAGCTTGGAGAATTTTGAACATTACTTTGCTAGCATGTGAGATGAGTGCGATTGTACGGGAGTTGGAACATTTTTTGGCATTGCCTTTCTTTGGGATTGGAATGAAAACTGACCTTTCCATTCTATCGCCACTGCTGAGTTTGCCAAATTTGCTGGCATATTGAATGCAGCACTTTCATAGCATCATCTTTTAGGATTTGAAATAACTCAGCTGGAATTCCATCACCTCCACTAGCTTTTTCATAGTGACACTTCCTAAGACCCATTTTACTTAACACTCCAGGACATCTGGCTCTAGGTGAGTGATTATACCATCATTATTATCTGGGTCATTAAGATCTTTTTGTATAGTTCTTCTGTGTATTCTTTCCACCTCTTCTTAATATCTTCTACTTCTGTTAGATCCATACAATTTCTGTCCTGTATTGAGCCCATCTTTGCATGAAATGTTCCCTTGGTATCTCTAATTTTCTTGAAGAGATCTCTAGTCTTTCCCATTCTATTGTTTTCCTCTATTTCTTTGCATTGACCACCTAGGAAGACTTTCTTATCTCTCCTTGCTATTCTTTGGAACTCTGCATTCAGATGGGTATATCTTTCCTTTTCTCCTTTGCCTTTTGCTTGTCTTCTTTTCTCAGATCTTTGTAAAACCTCTTCAGGTAACACTTTACCTTTTTGCATTTCTTTTTCTTGGGGATGGTTTTGATCACAGCCTCTTGGGCAGGGTTACGAACCTCCGTCTGTGTCATTCGTTTACTATTTTTCCACTAATTATTTTAAAGCATATATATTTTGAGTAAACTTTTATTTTGAGAGGATAGTAGAGTCAGACATAGCTGTAAAAAAATAATACAGAGCATCTTCGTATGCTTTGCTCAGTTTCTCCCCATGGTAGCATCTTGCAGATCTATGGAAGAGTATCAAAATCAGAATGTTCATGGTGATACAGTCCACTAATCTCATATTGAGTGTCCCCATTTAGCTTGTAAGCTTTCTTCCTTTTATCATTAAAAATGTCAAGCATACAGAAAAGCTGAAAGGATAGTACAATGAAAACCATTATTCCTAGCATTTGAATTCATCAGTTGCAAGCGTTCTGCCATATTGGCCTCTACTGTCTATCTCCAGTGGGCTTCCCTGGTTGCTCAGATGGTAAAGAGCCCACCTGCAATGTGGGAAGTCCCAGGTTCAACCCCTGGGTCAGGAAGATTACCTGGAGAAGGGAACGGCAACCCACTTCAGTATTCTTGCTTGGAGAATTCCGTGGACAGAGGGGTCAGGTGGGCTACAGTCCATGGGTTGCGGTGAGTCAGGCAGGACTGAGCAACTAGCAGTTACTGTAGGCATCTTTTTCTATTAACATGTAGCCAAGTCCTGTCAGAATGTGAGAAGCATGTGAGTGGTTCAGCAGGTGGCTCTCAAGGAAGAAGACCATGTCCAGTGGCTTCCTTGTTCTTCCGGAACATTGCTGTCATCTCGTCACAGCGTCGACATTCACATTCTCCCTCGATTCTCCCCAGTCTCTGCTGTCTTTCATTACAGGCTTTCTCAAAGCTGCATCTAGTCCAGATTCACTCATTGTGCTTGCTTATTAATCTCTTTTTTTTCTAAAATAAGTTGATCACCTTGTTTTTCTTTCCCTTTCATGGCATTGCCTTTAAAAATTCAATTTCATTTTTATTTGTTTTCTGCTTTTGAACAGATAGAGCCATTAGCTTTGCAGACTTCACCCGCACCATCCCCCCAGTTCCGCCCACCCCCATTCTGTAATTTTTGGTTGCTGCTTTGTGTGCAGATTTGTTTCTTCAAATTCATATGTCCTACAAACTGGGCATCACTGACTCGATGGGCGTGAGTCTGAGTGAACTCCATGAGTTGGTGATGGACAGGGAGGCCTGGCGTGCTGTAATTCATGGGGTCGCAGAGAGTCGGACACGGCTGAGCGACTGAACTGACTGACAAACTGGAAAGCGAAAGGGTTGGTCACCCACTCAGGTCCTGCTCTTCTTGAGCCCGTGGACTGTAGCCCACCAGGCTCCTCTGTCCATGGAATTCTCTAGACAAGAATACTGAACTGGGTAGCCTTTCCCCTCTCCAGGGGATTGTCCCAACCTAGGGATTAAAGCCAAGTCTCCCACATTGCAGGTGCCCTCTTTACCATCTGAGCCAACAAGGAAGCCCTCCAGAAACTGGAAGCTTTATCTAAAATCCAGGTTCACCTTTGGGCAAGCAGAAGAGAAGCTGTGGCTGAGCATGCCCTGTTACGTCTGGCAGGAGGCTAGGAATTCCAGGCTGACCGCTACTGATGATAAAGGGTTTGATCACTTGGTTAAAAGGGAATAACCTCTGGATCTCTCTGTTGTGAAGATACATGGCCCTTGAAGGTCATCATGGAAACTTTGGGTAATACATTGGTGTCCACAGTAAACTGGCAGAAGTCTTATCCTCTAGCAGTTTCATCAGTTGAGTTAACATCTCTTGATGGTCCTTGTCTGAAACAGTTATTTCTTTGACTTGAGAGAAGGGTGTCTTCCTTCTTCTGAGAATTAAGACTCTTTGGCTTTTATCTAAGAATATTTGGAAGCCACTGAGGACATAGGTTCAGTGGAAGATTGAGGAAGTGTTGGTGCCTTGATCAGATTTGAAGAGGCCACTCTGAATGAAGTATGGGGATCAAGACGGACTAGAATGGTGATAGGTACATCGGTTAGCCTTTCCCTCCGAGAGTCCCAGTGAAAAATGATGACCAGTTATCCAAGTGGGTAGGGCCAGAGATGGACAGAAGCAGATGGTTTTATAACAAGAAGACTTTGCCTATGGAATGCGTTGATGGCTCTTATTAGAGCTGTTCCCTTATTATATGGAACATCTTGTGTACATTCTAACTAAAAATGCAGCAGGAATGGATTGATGTAAAATGATGAAAATTTCACAAAATGTGTATTAAATCCTCCAACTCCTCTTGTCAACTTGGAGATGGCAGTTGTAATAGCCTGTTCAGCCTCATCAGCCATTCCGGTAAATTCAGTGGTGGGGACCACCGCCATGGCTGGTAATTTATGCAGACCAACAGGGAAAGCCTTGAAAAACCTCATCTCCCACAATCTGCAGCATTTTGTTTGATCAGCAAAGTACCAACGTTTAATAGCTGAGCCATACTAATGAAGTATGGGACTGTGTTTCCTAGAGGAAAAAAAAAAAGAAGTTGGTGTGGGAAAATACGCTTCTCTTCCAGAATAATAAAAACCAGACCCTGTATCTCAATTATTAGGCTTTGAGGAGTAATCAGCAAGAAAGCCAGCAATTTCATGCAAATAGAGATGTGACTAAATTATGGCACTCAGCCTGCAAAGGGGGCAGCCTGGTCATTAAAGCGGGAAACTCTTGACAAAGTAGGGAAACTTGAGTAGCGAAATATGAATTTCAGGAATTAAACTGGGAAGAGAAAAGTGTTCCTCGTGTCAGGGGTCATCGAGAACACCTCTTGCTCGCAAGCCCTGCTGGTTGGGGCTCCTGGGGGCAGCGCTGGGGGGAAACAGGACTCACTTTTCCTTCTTGACTCTGCGTTCTATCCTAGCCTCTCCTGCGCTGGAGGCCCCTGTTGTAACCAGCGTGATCACGGTGGCTCCTGGGGTTTTTATTCAGGCGAGAGGCTCCACAAGGCCCTCCTGCAGCAGAAATGGCTCACTGTGACTCTGCAAGCTGGCCGTTGTCGGTGGCAGAGAAGGGGTCCTTAATCCTTGGCTTATTCCTGCCATCAAAGGGAACTTGTGTCTTTTTGCAAGAAGGTCCTGTGTAGGACTCTGTGCTGGGAATTGCTCTCTGGGCTGCTTAGATTCTGCTCACCACCTTGGTCTTCACAGCCATTGCACTTAATTATGAATCAGTAGATGAAATCAATGGGAAACATCCATTCACTTGCTCTTCTGTGACCGTGGCCTCATTTTCCTAACGTGACTTGTCAGTCGCTTGTCCCCTTGCTACCCAGATCTTGAGGGAGCGAGTGCCCTCTATTACTGGGGTGTGCGCTTTTAGGACACTGGCTTGTTTTGTTCAGGTGAGCTCAGAATAAGCACTGAACTGTCAGATTCAAGAAAATCTCCTGATTCTGACAGCACAGAGTGGACCCACTAGGAGTAGGGAACCCCCTCCCAACGCCAGGAGCATGCTGTCTAATCAGTGTGGAAGCAGGGTCGGGTTGCAGGCCGCCACTCTGAAATGCAGGGGACCATCTAGGAGACAAGGGAGCCATCACTCAGTAGCTTATGGATTTGATGATGCCACGTAAGAGACTTTGGCAAGTTGACCACGTGCTCGATTGGTTTACAGAGTGCTGACTAGGTGCAGATGGTCAGGAGTTCCTATCTGCCCCTTTCATTTGTTAAATTACGTAAGAAAAAGAGAAGGATGATAAAATACTGCAGATTGAATTTGATGGGCCCTGTTTATAACTAAAATGTAGGTAAATATGGCCTTCCCTGATAGCTCAGTTGGTAAAGAATCTGCCTGCAGTGCGGAAGACCTTGGCTCATCCCCTGGGTTGGAGCAATCCCCTGGAGAAGGGAAAGGCTACCCCCTCCAGTATTCTGGCCTGGAGAATTCCATGGACTGTATAGTCCATGGGTTGCAAAGAGTCAGACATGACCGAGCGACTTCCACTCACTCAGAGTAAATATATGATGTAGTTACAGACTGCATATTATATTTGATGTAAGATGTAGTTACAGCCTGCATATTATATTTGATTGAAAGTGTTTCCTTAAGCAGAAAGAGTGTGAATATATGTAACTTTCAGGGGTTTCTTCCTTGTATCTCTTAGAGGGACATGACGAGAGACTCTCTTTTAGTATATCCTTGACAAAGTTCTCCAGGACATGAGGTGCTCAGGTACACGGAAAGGCAGAAGGTGTCATACGCAGCTCTGTGAAATACATTTTCATTACTTTGTGCTATGTTTTCATCCAGCTAAAAAAAGAGTAATAATAATGAGGTCATTTATAAACTTATAATGCAGTTATTCTGGGGGTGGAGGTGGGCATTGGCTTTCACCTTTTTCTCGGTGGGCTGTTTGAACGTTCTGCTTTTATTTCAGGATTTCCTGATGGAGACATTCATCATGTTTAAGAACCTCATTGGGAAGAATGTCTACCCGTTCGACTGGGTGATCATGAACATGATGCAGAATAAGTGAGTACGGGGGAGGCTCTCCTCGAGGAGGTGCCCAGCTCACGGCTGGTGGCAACGGAGGCATTGCCTGGGTACCCCAGGGTGGCCCCGCTTCTGCGATGCACGTGGTTCTTTGGAAAAATGGGCTTGGAGATTGAGTGCCTTTCTTATGTCAGCACAGGGCTCTGGGGTTGAGAACTTGGGCTCTGCCCCCCAGAAAACGAACATGACTGTGATCCATCCTTTGCTCTGCCTTTGTCCGGGGCTTCTGTTTGCCGTCCAGTTTTAACCATATGTGTTTATTAGCCAAAGCGATTCTCAGTTCTATGGGAGGCTTTTGAAGAATGTTTGCATTTCACATATTTCAGCTTAAAAAAATCATGAGCATTTTCATTATACTTCTTAAATATTAAGCGTGTGCCGTGTTCATCATCTCCCTCTGAGGGCTGTTGGTTAATTTTCTAGTGCATGGGTTTTATAATTTCTGTAAGTGCCATCAAAGACCATGGGCTTCTCCATCACTTGTGGTTTCTAGAAGGAATGTCTGTTGATTCCTTTTTGCCCCTTCTTTCTTACTGAGAGCGTTATGGAGATGACTGCCGGTTTATAGTCAGCACAGTGGTAAGAAGTAAGACAGGAGAGCTTGTGTACCCTTGACCCAGGTAAAGTGTTGACAATAACATTTTGCAAAACTGCAGCACTGAACGGCAACCAGGGAACAGACGTTGATGCAGTTTAGCCATCTCATTCAGGTTTTCCCAGCTTGACTTGCATGCTTTAATGCTTGTGTTTCCTTTCTTACAATTGTTTTCCACGTGGTGCGAGTTCTCAAATCCGCCCCCATGCTAAGGACACCCTTCTTTCTCCGTAGGGATCCCTCTGGAACTCGTTTAAGTTGCTGTGTCAGTGGTTTGTTCCATTCCGCTGCTGCACAGCGGTCCACAGTGTGCATGGACCACAGATGCTTTAACCTTTTTTGTTTTAACCACTGAAGGACATCTAGTCTATTCTCAGTCTGGGGCTATTACAGATAGATCTGTTATAATTAGATCTGTTAGGAACATTCCTGTACAGGTTTTTGTGTGGACTTAAGTCTTCATTTCTCCGGCACAAATGTCCCAGGGGTGTAAATGCCGTGTTGTGCTAATTTGCTTCAGTCGTGTCAGACTCTGTGCGACCCCGTGGACTGCAGCTGTGTAAATGCCCTGTTTGTGCTAATTTTGCTTCAGTCGTGTCAGACTCTGTGCGACCCCGTGGGCTGCAGCTCACGGGGCTCCCCTGTCCACGAGACTCTCCAGGAACAAATAGTGGAGTGAGTAGCCATTCCCTTCTCCTGGGGATCTTCACGGCCCTGGATCGAACCTGCATCTCTTGCATCTCCTGCCTTGGCAGGCAGGTTCTTTAGTGTGGCCGATAAATGCTGATTGCGTGGTAATTGCGTGTCTAGTTTTATCAGGAACTGCCAGACTCTGGCTGCACTGTTCTCCATCCCCATTAGCCCTGGAAGAGATGTCCGTCTTCTCTGCCTCCTTAGCTGCATTTGCTGTCGTTGATGTTTTTATTCTGGCCCTTCTGGCATATGTGTACCATGTCTCACTGTGGTTTTCATTTGCATTTTCCCTGATAACTTGCCTCTTTTTGATGATTTTGCCCCCGCCATGAGCAGATTTGTAGCGACAAGAATCTTTTCCTTTGCCTTCTCTGGGTGATGCTACAATACTTTCTGGAATGAGCATGCTTAGTTCAGTCCTGTCTAACTCTTTGTGACCTCATGGACTGTAGCCCACCAGGCTCCTCTGTCCATAGGATTTTTCAGGCAAGAATACTGGAGTGGGTTTCTATTTCCTCCTCCAAGGGATCATCCCGACCCAAGGATTGAACTCATGTCTCCTGCACTGGCAGGCAGATTCTTTACCTGCTGAACCACCAGGGAAGTCCCACTTTCTGGGACAACAGGGATGAAATGGGCCCTGGGAACCAGCAGCTGCTGTTCTAAGCAGGCCCCTGCTAGGGCTGAGGCTGGGTGAGTGTCGTCTCTCTGAAGTCACCTGTTGCCGTGGCGGAAACCTCCTTCGGTGCATCTGAAGGCACCAGAGAAGTGGGGAGGCGCACGAGCTGCACCCGCAGCTGCAGAGATAAGGGCGGCCCGCGGCTCCGAGCAGGGGTCCTGGCCTCGGCTTCCTGGGTTTCCACCTGCTGCCTTTTGGGATCTGCATCGTTACCCAGAACGTAAGGAACTTACAGCACGAGGTTCTTCCTTTTTCTCTGTTGGGATTAACTGTTTTGAGTGATGGCTTAGCATGAGGCTCGAGAGCTGCAGTTTTCATGTCTTTAGTGGTCTATTTTCCCCAAAAAACAAACACACCGACAAACGGAGCCCACTGTCTTGGATGCACACGAAAACCTGGGTTCTCCTTACTCTGCTGGATGCTATAGCTGAAAAGGACTGGCCTGTTTTTCCCATCTAGCAGTGAAATAAGTAGGGGCCTATGTGTTTAGGGGCTTCCCAGGTGGCGCTAAGTGGTGAAGAACCCACCTGCCAACCCAGGAGACATGAGAGACTTGGATTCGATCCCTGGGTGGGGAAGATTCCCCTGGAGGAGCGCATGGCAGCCCACTCCNAGTCAGGGAATACAAGAAAAGATAAAGATCTACAAAAACAAACCCCAAACAATTAAGGAAATGCCAATAGGAACATATATATCAATAATTACTTTAAATGTAAATGGATTCAATGCTCCAACCAAAAGACAGACTGGATGAATGGATACAAAAATAAGACCCATATATATGCTGTCTACAAGAAACCCACTTCAGATCTAAAGACACATATAGACTAAAAGTGAAAGGATGGAAAAATATATTCCCTGTGAATGGAAATCCAAAGAAAGCTGGAGTAGCAATCCTCATAACAGACAAAATAGACCTTAAAATAAAGAAGGTTTCAAGAGATGAGGAAGGACACTACCTAATGAGGGAACAGCCCAAGAGGAAGACCTAGCAATTGTAAATATCTACGCACTCAACACAGGAGCACCTCAATACATAAGACAAACACTAACAAACATAAAAGGAAAAGTTTACAGTAACACAGTAATAGCAGGAGACTTTAATACCCCGTTTACACCAGTGGACAGATCGTCAAAACAGAAAATTAATACAAAAACACAAATCTTAAATGATACATTAGATGAGATGGATTTCATTGATATCTTCAGGACATTCCATCCAAATGCAGAAGAATACACCTTCTTCTCAAGTGCAGATGGAACATTCTCCAGGATAGACCACATCTTGGATCACAAATCAAACCTCAGTAAATTTAAGAAAATTGAAATCATATCAA
>SJYX01008372.1:198847-209638 GCA_006410675.1 Oreotragus oreotragus
GAATCTGGAAAGATGGTACTGAAGAATTTATTTTCAAGGCAGCAGTGGAGAATCAGAGAACAGAATTATGGACACAGGGAGAGGGGAGGAGAGGGTGAGATGTATGGAGAGAGTAACATGGAAACTTACATTATCATGTGTAAAATAGATAGCCAATGGGAATTTGCCATATGTCTCAGGGAACTCAAACAGGGGCTCTGTATCAACTTAGAGGGGTGGGATGGGGAGGGAGATGGGAGAGAGGTTCCAGAGGGAGGAGACATATGTACACCTATGACTGATTCATGTTGATGTTTGACACAAAACAACAAAATTTCTGTAAAGCAATTATGCTTCAATTTAAAAAAAAAGGCAGAGCCATTACTTTGCAAACAAAGGTCCATATAGTCAAATCTTTGTTTTTTCCAGTAGTCATGCATGTTCAGATGTGAGAATTGGACCAAAAAGAAGGCTGAGCGCCAAAGAACTGATGCTTTTGAATTGTGCTGGAGAAAATTTTGAGAGTCCCTTGGGCAGCACGGAGATCAAGCCAGTCAATATTAAAGGACATTAACCCTGAATGTCCACTGGAGGAATTGATGCTGAAACTCCATCATGTCCTTTGGCCACTTGATGTGAAGAGCCAACTCACTGGAAAAGACCATGATTCTGGGGAAGATTGAAGGCAAAAGGAGAAGGGAGTGGCAGAGGATGAGATGGNCATTAACCCTGAATGTCCACTGGAGGAATTGATGCTGAAACTCCATCATGTCCTTTGGCCACTTGATGTGAAGAGCCAACTCACTGGAAAAGACCATGATTCTGGGGAAGATTGAAGGCAAAAGGAGAAGGGAGTGGCAGAGGATGAGATGGTTAGATAGCATCACCAAGTCAAGAGACATGTTTGAGCAAATTCCAGGAGACGGCAGAGGCCAGAGGAGCGCAGTGTGCTGCCGTCCGTGGGGCCAGAGTCTCAGCAGCTGAGCAACGAGCGTGTTAGTGGGATCTCATCTTCTAAGAGTCAGTTCTGGGCTGCACTGGGCCCTCTCTGCTGCCTGTGGCCCTCCCTGGTTGTGGGGAGCAGGGGCCACTTTTGCTGCGGTGCGCAGGTTCTAGGTGTGTGGCCTCCAGTAGTCGTGGCTCATGGGCTTAGCTGCTCTACAGCATGTGGGCCCTTCCCGACCCAGGGATCGAACCTGTGTCTCTTACGTCTCCTGCATTGACAGGTGGGTTCTTTACCACTAGCACTGCCTGGGAAGCCCCAAGTCCTCTGTTAGGTATGTCTTTTGCAGATATTTTCTCTCAGTCTGTAGCTTTTCTTTGCGTTGTCTTTCACAGAGCAGAAACTTTTAGCCTAATGTATCAGTTGTTTCTTTCATGGATCATACTTTTGGAATTACTGCCAAACCCAAGCTCATCTCGATTTTCTCCTGTTTTTTTTTGATAGTTATTTATTCAGTTAACTGTTGCTGGGTCTTAGTTACAGCATGTGGGATCTGGTTCCCTGACTAGGGATTGAACCTGGGTCTCCTGAATTGGGAGCGTGGGGTCCTAGCCCTTGGACCACCAGGGAAGCCCTCTTCTGTGTTCTCTTCTAAGAGTTTTACACTTTTGTGTTTTACATTTAGGTCTGTGGTCCATTTTGAGGTAATTCTTGTGGAGGATAGAAGGTCTATATCTAGATTGACCTTTTTCTTAACGTGGATCTCCGGTTGTTCCAGCATCATTTATTAAAAGCACTGTCTTTGCCCCGTTTTATTGCCTTTGCTCCTTTGTTGAAGATTAGTCGGCTGTACCTGTGTAAGTCTTGTCTCCGGGCGCCCTGTTCCGTTCGATTGCTCTGCCTGTCCTTTTGCGGATGTCGCCTTGATTACTGAGGCTCTGTGCTGTGTCTTTAAGCCAGGTACTGGCAGCTCTTCAACTTCGTTCTTTTCCTTCAGTACTATGTCGTCTATTCTGAGCCTTTTATCCTCACTGTGTAACCTTTAAGGTAAGTTAATATCCACAAAACAATTTGCTGAGGTTCTGATTGGGCTTGTTTGAACCTGCAGAACAGGTTTGGAAGAACTGCCATCCTGACAGTGTTGTCTTTCTGTCCATTGACATGTGAAATACCTGTCCATTTCTTTAGTTCTTATTTGATTTCTTCTATCAAAGTTTTGTAGTTTTTCCCGTATAGGCCTTATACATATTTTATTAGATTTATACCTAAGTATTTCATTTTGGGGGGTGTTAATGTAAATAGTATTACATTTTCAGTTTAAAATTCTAGTTATTCATTGCTGTTATATTTGAAAGCAATTGACTTTTATATATCAACCTTGTATCCTACACCCTTGCTGTAATCACTTATTAATTACAGGAGTTTCTTTGTCAAATCTTTTGGATTTTCTACATAGATTATTGTGTCATCTGTAAGCAAAGAAAATTTTATTTCTTCCCTCTCAATCTGTGTACCTTTTATCTCCTTTTCTTGTTTTTAGCACTTAACAGTATGATGTTGAAAACTAGTGGGAACTCCCTGGAGGTCCATAGTTAGGACTCAGCACTCTCACGGCCGAGGCCCAGATTCAGTCCCTGGGACAGGAGCTAAGATTCCACGAGCCACAGAGCATGGCCAAAGGAAAAAAAAAAAGTCCACTCTTACCAGTTCCGTTTAATACTGTACAAAAAATCCTAGGCAGTACAATAAAGCAAGATAAAGACATACTTTAAAGAAAGATATAAAACTGTCTCTATTCACAAATGTCACTGTCTAGATAGAAACCGGCCCCCATCCCCCAGGAAAGTCTGTTTTAAAAGCTCCTAGAACTAATAACAGAGAAGGCAATGGCACCCCACTCCAGTGTTCTAGCCTGGAGAATCCCAGGGATGGGGGAGCCTGGTGGGCTGCAGTCCATGGGGTTGTGAAGAGTCGGACATGACTGAAGCGACTTAACAGCAGCAGCAGAACTACTAAGTGCATTTAGTATGATCCCAGGACAAAATTTCTCTTTTCATGTATTAGCCAAGAACAATTTAAACATTTAAAATACCTATAAGAGAAAAGAAAAAGTAGTAATTAGGTACAAATCTAAGAAAATATGTACATGGTCTCTGCCCAAAAGTACAAAACAGTGAAGGAAAAAAAATCAGACAACACTAACTGGAGATATATTGTATTTATGGGTTGGATGCCTCAATATTGTGGTCAGTACTTCCCCAGTTGGTCTACATATATTTTTAACACAACCCCAGTTAAAGTCCTAGAAGGATCTTTTGTAGATACAAACCAGATGATTCTAAAATTCCTATAGAAGGCAAAGGAACTGGAATGGCTAAATAATTTTGGGGGGAAAAAAAAACAAACTTGAATTCATACCACCTGATTTTAAGACTTATTATGAAGCTACAGTAATCAAGACAGTGGTTTTATTGAAAGGATAGACACATACAGACGAATGGAACACAGTCCATATCAAACCAGCTCTTTGAAAATTTGTTGAAAGTGACAGTCACTCAGTGGTGTCTGACTCTCTGCAACCCCCGTGGACTATCCAGTCCGTGGACTTCTCCAGGCCAGAACACTGGAGTGGGCAGCCTTTCCCTTCTCCAGGGGATCTTCCCCACCCCGGGATGGAGCCCAGGTCTCCTGCACTGCAGGCGGACTCTTCCGCAAGTGAGCCGGGAGGGAAGCCCTCAGAATTGGTGGGACTTACTTTATCGCCCATGTTATATGGTTCTACTTTCATAAATGATACTCACACATTATTTACAGCTGCATTTTCTACATCAAACTTCATTGATTAAAAGATGTATGTTTTCGACATTGAAACATCTCTGAAATCAGGATGCATCTGGCCATCAGTGGCATGGTATAGTTTAACTGGCAGTGGCTTTTCTGTCTTAGTGGTACTTAAGATAATAGCTTGTCTTATAATCAATCAGTGATGGCTTACAGATGATGAAATTCAGTTTGCTAGGTCAAGTTTTTTCATTGTTCAAGTGTCTATACTGATTACTTTCCTGCTTTTTGTATCAGATCATGAACTCCTTATCACCAAATTCAGACTTAAATTGAAGAAAGTAGGGAAAACCGCTAGACCATTCAGGTATGACCTAAATCAAATCCCTTATGATTATACAGTGGAAGTGAGAAATAGATTTAAGGGCCTAGATCTGATAGAGTGCCTGATGAACTATGGAATGAGGTTCGTGACATTGTACAGGAGACAGGGACCAAGGCCATCCCCATGGAAAAGAAATACAAAAAAGCAAAATGGCTGTCTGGGAGGCCTTACAAATAGCTGTGAAAAGAAGAGAAGCAAAAAGCAAAGGAGAAAAGGAAAGATATAAGCATCTGAATGCAGAGTTCCAAAGAATAGCAAGAAGAGATAAGGAAGCCTTCTTCAGTGATCAATGCAAAGAAATAGAGGAAAACAACAGAATGGGAAAGACTAGAGATCTCTTCAAGAAAATTGGAGATACCAAGGGAACATTTCATGCAAAGATGGGCTCGATAAAGGACAGAAATGGTATGGACCTAAGAGAAGCCGAAGATATTAAGAAGAGGTGGCAAGAATACACAGAAGAACTGTACAAAAAAGATCTTCACGACCTGGATAATCACGATGGTGTGATCACTCATCTAGAGCCAGACATCCTGGAGAGCCAGACATCCTGGAATGTGAAGACAAGTGGGCCTTAGAAAGCATCACTACGAACAAAGCTNAGATGACAGCTAAGATTAACCTCTACTTAATGATGGTGGAGCTTGGTGGGCTGCCGTCTATGGGGTCGCACAGCGTTGGACACGACTGAAGTGACTTAGCAGCAGCAGCAGCAATACCTTTTGGTAGCTTCCTGGCACTTTCAGGATATGAGTTTAAATCCTTAATATGTGCTGAAAGATCCTGCCTCATCTAGTCCCTGCCTTCCTCCCAGCCTCACCTCTATCCACTCTACCTCTTGTTCTTGGCACTGTGTGGATAGAGATGAGGAATGCTGAAAACATTCGACAGTGCACAGGATAGCTCCTGCAATGAAGAATTATCCTCAAATGTCAATAGAGCCAGTGCTGAAAACCCTGGTCTAACTCATCATTTCATCCCCCTTCCTCATGATTGGTTTAAAATTCCTGCAGCATGCCACGTTCTCCTGGCCACTATGATAGGTGCATGTGTATCCTGAATTGGCTCAATCTGATTGCACAGGTGGACTTTTCTTTCCATGGCTGGAGGGAAGTGTCTCTCTCTCCCACTTCTTTCCTTACCCCCTCCCTCGCCATTGGCTGGAAACAAGAAAGCATGGTGCTCTACCTACCACCGACAACACGTTATGACCACATGAAGAAGGCAGTCCAAAAACACAACTCACACAGCAATGGTGGCATAGCAGAGAGAGAAAGAGAATGAACCTGAACTTTATGACTGAGGCACTGGATCAACCAGACCTGAAGCCCATCTTTACTGTTACCTTCTTATTGTGTGTGTGCTCAGTCATGTCCAACTCTTCTTATTACGTAAGATAAATAACCGTCTGAGCTCTAGAAGTTCATTTGAAATGTGTTTTCTGTTGCTTGATACTTGAGACTTTCAATTCATCTGTATGGTCCCTTTCAGTCCTTAAGGATTCAATGATTTTATGATTCTAAAGTCATAAGACCTAAAGTAGCTAAGATCCTTCTAGCCCTGGACATTATTAAGAGGAAAGGTAAATAATTTTAAGGAGTACTGGTAAAAGATGGTGGGGAAGAGTACCTTTTCATCACATTAAAGAATACTTCTTTTCTTGTTTACCACTTGGGCCTCTCCACAATTTCCATTCCTATCAGATTTATCTCAGATATATTCAGGGCATGGCGAAAGGCAGACAATTTATTTTACTAAGATGCTGACAGGTGTGTTTGTGATCCCATCAACCTTGCCTTCTGCTTGTTCTTACAGCTCCAGCTCCAAACAGCTGCTTCTTCCCCCACTTCGGATGTGATAGACATTCAGAAAATATCTATCACCCATCACCACCACCACCACCATCACTATTATCACCCATCACAGCCACAGCTGTCTTAGTCACTTGTCATGACCATTGGGTACTTTCTTTAGGACAAACTAACCCAGACTGCTGACAGAATTTGAACAATACTAATGATAGCCAAGATGACTGGGAGCTTGTGATACCCAGGGCTTAGCATTTTATACACCTTCTAGCAGTGAACTCTCACAACCACTCTATGATGCAGACACTATTATTAAGCCTATTTTCCAGATAGGTAATGGACCACAGAAAGGCTAAATAAATTGCCTATGTCTACACATCTGACTTCCCTGGTGGCTCAGATGAATCCACCTGCAATGCAGGAGACCTGAGTTCAATCCCTGGGTTCAGAAGATTCCCTGGAGAAGGGAATGGCAACCCACTCCAGTATTCTTGCCTGGAAAATTATTCCAGGGACAGAGGAGCCTGGAGGGCTACAGTCCATGGACTTGAACACAGTTGGACACAACTAACACACACACACATCCGGTAAATGAGCCCCTTTTTCCCTGGATCATAGTGAATAAAGGTAGGATAGACAAAGCCCCTATGGTTTAGTTTGTTTAGGTTAAATTATTCTTTTCTAAAGACTTGGGTTAATAAACAGTAGACACATAAGATAACCTAACCAGACAATGTGGAGAATGATAAAATGAAAGTCAGAAGTCTTTTCTCCCTCACTTGCTTGTCCCTTTTTAGATATCCTGTCCACCTCTGTAAGGTCAACAACTGCTAAAAATTTCTGGAAATTTTTTGCTTTAATTCCCTTTGCATATGAAAAAAAGTAGTTTTTCCCTTAAATCATATTTTCTGACTCCTTCCCCACTTTCAGGGCAGCACTCTCTTGACACATACAATCCTTTGCGCTTCTCTGAGTCTTTCCCACCTCCCCTCAACCCCCAGGCTGTTTTGCCCCTTCCTTGAAGGCAGTAACCACTTGTTGCCAGCTTCAATACAGTCAAGTCATCTCAAGCACAATCGTGAATGAAAAGATCAGAGCTTGGAGACGAGCACCTTGTGATGAGAGAAAGGAAAAAAGAAAGATCAAAAAGGAAAACATCCTAAAAAGCAGAAATTTCTGGAAGAATCTCCCTGCAGCCCTATTGAGCAGTTTTCTCTTTCTCCTCTCTGAATGGTCACCCCAAATCCATGGACTCTGCCTCACTGCCGAAATGTCAGAGTGAAACTTTAGCTGGACAGTTAAATAAACACGAGGTCGCTAGCAAAGAAAGACCCTGCCAAGGATCTAAGCTCTCCAAAAGATCCCTGGTGAACGCAGCCCCAGTTTGGGAGACTACCCGTTCTGTTTTCACCCTGAGCTTGTTTATATTTTTGTTGCTGTTGAAATTCAAGTGAAGCTCTCCCAGAAAAACTCTAGGAAGTAACCTTTCTGACAGGGCCCTCCAAATACACTTGCTTCCAAATGCTTGCTCTGGCTAGAGATGGCACATAACCTCATCCACTGCTAATCTTAGCTCACTTTCCCTCTCTCTACAATATTTTTCAATAGCATCAGTCTAAGTATTCATCCTTAGAAAGCCAAATGGAACTTGGGCAGTGGACAGTGGATCTCTCCATAGCTCAATCAGTGATGCTCATGTTTGAAAAAGATGCACAGCAATAGCTCAGATAGGTAGAAGAAGACCTCTAAGCTCACACCTGGAAACCTCCACGACTTTGTGTTGACTGGATGGTGACTTTGAGAGGTTTCTTTGGCCCACAAGTAAGAGACTCAACAAGCTGGTGCAAAACAAGCACAAAGAAAGCTGCCTCATAATTATATACAAAGCATGAGCCCAGAGTTTGACATGAGTTTGAGCAAGCTCCAGAAGATGGTAAAGGACAGGGAAGCCTGGCGTGCTGCAGTCCATAGGGAAGCAAAGAGTCAGACACAGCTGAGCAACTGAACAACAAAAATGAACCCAGAAGCCACTCTTTGGTTTTGATTCAGGTAACTAAGGCATCTCCTTCCTTTATTCCATATGGTAGAAAATGTTAAGGTCCAATCTTGTTTTGGACACAGCAGCTCTGTGTCTCTTTCAATGTCCATCCTCTCCACTTTGGTGGCATCTACTTCCTTAGTCCGGATAAGGCAATGGCAGCCCACTCCAGTACTCTTGCCTGGAAAATCCCATGGACAGAGGAGCCTGGTGGGCTACAGTCCATGGGGTCACTAAGAGTTGGACACGGCTGAGTGACTTCACTCATACCCAACCCCCCAGCTGCCACCAGCATCACCAGACAAGGTACCTGGTCCTCTGCATTTGTATCACACCTGGACTGACATCCCAAGTTCCATCTTGTGCTTTTCTAGTCTCCAGACACCCTTCATTGATTGATAGTGCCTGATTGGTGAGTCTTGTTCATACTCAAGAGAAAACACTGATGTTTCTGACATGGGTACATAACTGGGGAGTTGGGTTCTGTGTACTTGCAACCCTAGCAAATCTTTCTTCTCCTATCAAATTAATGTGATATTTAGCACCTCTCAGGAACTGTATTAAGTTCATTTATTCATTCATTCACTCATTCCACACATATTCATTGAGCACATATTATGTGTTTGACACTATTGTTGGCTTTGAGATAATTTAGTGAATGATACAAAGACCGTGGCCCTTACACAGCTGACATTCTGCTGGGCTAGAGCATGGAAAAGAGTGAAGATAGATACAGAGAATAAACAATAAACATGAAAAATAAGCTAAATTATACAGTATGAGAAGTACTATGAAAAACTGAGAAAAGAATAAATCAGAATAAAAGAAATCAGAAGTGATGGAGGAGGGGTCAGATTGCTATCAAAATAAAGTGTCTAGGACAGGTCTCAGGGAGAGACCAAACAGGTGGCTCAAGAGTCCTTAAGACAGGTGACTCTTAAATGCTCCTGCAAGAGTGAGTACAGCTGAAGCCGAATGAAATGGAGGCCAGCGGTGGGAGATGAGGTGATGAGATATGGGGAGGGCAGATGGCATAGGCTCTCCCACTCTAAGGACCACAGGAACCACTGGACAGAGATAACCATTGCTTTGTTACCTGCCCAGCATATCTTCCATCTGTCATCACTCTTCAGTTTTCCCACTTCTCCCCAACTCTCAGTCCACATGACTTAGGTGATGCTGATCAAACCTCATGATCCAGGTTTAGACACTCATGTCTGGCAAATCACTATCCTCATCACAGTGACTGGCTCAGAGGTGAGCACTGCATCCATGTTAAGCCTGAAACTCAATTCCAAGATTTCACTGAACTAAAGGAAAAGAGGTATGGTTTTTCTATCTGGGTTGCCAAGTTGATAGAGTAAATTCAGAGCTTTCAGCAACCATTGTAGCATCATGAAGCAGCAGCTTGCCTCAGAATGATGCCAGCACAGAGCCTAGGAATGGAGAAACACAGATTCCTGTTGCCATCATATGAGCACCTGGATCCAAACCTGCCTGAATCTAGTCTTTCCAGCCTTTTAAGTTATTTTGATAATTTCCATTTTCAGCCTGAGCTAGTTCAAGTTGGGTTTCTCTTACTTAAATGGAAAAAACACTGACCACAAACTAGTACTGATAGAAGCAAATTAAAATTGTCATTTTATAATGGCCTCAGTGTCTTGCCTCTTCAACCAAAGAAGTAATTAATGGTGGGCATGACGGCAAGGAATACATGAGAGTCATGGATAAAATTTAAGAGAACTTCAAACTATACTCCTGCCCTCTAACTTTCACAGCTGAGACATTAAATCTCCACTTTAGTGCATGAAAACTTTTGGTGGCAAACATGGAAATGTTGGGATCACGGGTCAAATTAAAAATCAAATTACCCTTGAATCTGGATCCCTGTGACTTTTGTAGCCCAGCTCCCCAGGTTTTTGACTTTGGCTCCTCCTCCCCTTATGTCTTGGAGGAGGAAATGGCAACACACTCCAGTATTCTTGCCTGGAGAATCCCAGGGATGGAGGAGCTTGGTGGGCTACAGTCCACAGGTCGCAAAGAGTCAGACACAACTGAGCGACTTCACTTTCCCCTTATGTCTGAGTCCTTTCTGGGCTTGAAGGTGACAGGGGCTTCATCTCTTTCTTTTAATCCTCAGTTTGGCTGTGCTTGTCTATAGTAAACAGAATTGTTCACCCCAATTCTTCACACTTCCTTCACTCACAGCCTTGCATGCTTTCTTCATGGGTGTGATGTACTTCCCTACATTTTGACCTTGATTTTAGCTCTATGACTTGCTTTTCCAATAGCATGTAGGCAGAAATAAGAGTGTGCTAGTTCCAAGCTTGGGCCTTAAGAGGACTCATGTTTCCATTCACTCTCTTATGGCTTTGTTATCATCAGAAGTTATCCTACTGATCCCCTGAGACAGGTGAGACATTTGTGTCAGTCCCCTCTCCTGTACCTGCAATAGCCTGAGGCTGAGCTAACACAGTCTAACTACAGACCTTCAGTTAGAGATGGAGTTACCCACCCAAGTCCAGTCTAGGAGGATAACTCACAGCTAACCTACAAAAGCATTAGCAATTATAAATGATTATTTTAAGCCACGTAATTTTGGAGTGACTTGTTATGCAGTAGTTGTTAACTGATACACTGACTTCCTGACTTCTTTAAACTGGCTTCCAATATCACCCTCCTGGCCCATATTCTTGGACATTCCTTGACTACCTGTACCTCCAAAACATCCTGGGCATCCTTGAATAAAATATTTAGATTCAGTATATCTAAGAAGACCTCTCTTTTCTCCTCTGTAAAAGTATAGGATAAAATACAGGATGT
The DNA here is from genome assembly GCA_006410675.1 of Oreotragus oreotragus. Taxonomy (NCBI): domain Eukaryota; kingdom Metazoa; phylum Chordata; class Mammalia; order Artiodactyla; family Bovidae; genus Oreotragus; species Oreotragus oreotragus. The sequence continues at coordinate 209,605 of SJYX01008372.1, forward strand.
CTAGTTTAATTTGCATTTCAAATTTTAAAAAAAA
>SJYX01008372.1:216085-241492 GCA_006410675.1 Oreotragus oreotragus
TTTAAAGGCCATCAGTTTGTTCAAGTTGAAACAGACATATTAAGTTGGATAAATGTCTGGGGTAAGGTTCATCGACTTCAGGTTAAGAGCTCCTGATGTATGCTTAGACGCTTCAGTACTAGGTGGATGACTCTGACCCCAAATGATCAATGTCTCTGTTTGCTTTCTTGTTCTATTTTTGGATGTTGTATAAACACATCAATATCAAAGAGCAGTGTCGGAGTTGTGCTGTAACACTGGACTTTGCCATTGCCCAAAGCCCTTGGCTGGTGTTATCACTGATCATGACTAATTGTTGGCAAAGCTGCAAGGAAGAGTCCCTCTCATATCCAGCCTGAGGAAGTGTAACTTGAGAACACTTTTTGGAAGACAGTTTAAAAGTCCCATTAAAAACTCAGAAATGTATATAACTTGTATATTCGAAATTCGCCATTAAGAATATCTGGTGAGATGGATTTAGAGAACAAACTTATGGTTGCCAGGGAGGTAGAGAGGGGAAGGGAGAGTTAGGGAGTTTGGGATCGATGTGTACTCACTGCTGTGTTTCAAATGGATAGCCAACAAGGACCTGCTTTACAGCACAGGGAACTCTGCTCCATGTTATGTGGCAGCCTGGGTGAGAGGGGAGTTTAGGGGAGAATTGATACATATGTTTGTCTGAGTCCATGTGCTGAAACTATCACAGCATTGTTGGGCTTCATAAGCTATATTCCAATATAAAATTAAAAGCTTATAAAAATGAATATCTGGTGAGAAAGTAATTTATTAGATGTTTATAAAAACTTGAGAAAGATAGTGAAGTCGCTCTGTCATGTCTGACTCTTTGCGACCCCATGAACAGTAGCCTGCTCCAGGCTCTTCCATCCATGGGATTTTCTAGGCAAGAGTACTGGAGTGGGTTGCCATTTCCTTCTCCAGGGAATCTTCCTGACCCGGGGATTGAACCCAGGTCTCCCGCATTGTAGACAGATGCTTTACCATCTGAGCCACCAGGGAAGTAGGAACCCTCAATATCCAGTCAGAGGCTTAATTAAATCAGGTGTGATTACCTATAAAAAGTAATACAATTGGGCCCTCAGAAATCTCCCAATAAAATGAGAAAGTGCAATCCATTGCTAAGTGAAGAAAGCTGATTATAAAAAAGCACAGCACAGTGTTGTTGTTTTTTTTTTTAAATACCAAATACACCAAAAGTTTACCAGTCCTTATGTCCATGCTGTTGCTGCTGCTAAGTCGCTTCAGTCGTGTCCGACTCTGTGCGACCCCATAGACGGCAGCCCACCAGGCTTTCCCGTCCCTGGGATTCTCCAGGTAAGAACACTGGAGTGGGTTGCCATTTCCTTCTCCAATGCATGAAAGTGAAAAGTGAAAGTGAAGTCACTCAGTCGTGTCTGACTCTTAGTGACCACATGGACTGCAGCCCACCAGGCTCCTCAGTCCATGGGATTTTCCAGGCAAGAGGACTGGAGTGGGGTGCCATCGTCTTCTCCATAGGGGAGGATTATTGGTCATTTTTGTCATACTCTGTGCTTTTCTACATTTTCCAAATTTCTTGCAATCTATATGAAGTCCTTACAATACTTTTGAAGTTAGAGGGTTGGGGGAGGGATGTATCTTTTTGTTTCTAAGTAGTTAATTCAAAAACAACTCTTTAAATAGCACTTTAGGGGGTCCACCAGCTTCCCTGGTGGCTCAAAGGGTAAAGCTCCTGCCTGCAATGCAGGAGACCCAGTTCAATCCCTGAGTCAGGAAGATCCCCTGCAGAAGGAAATGACAACCCATTCTAGTATTCTTGCCTGGAAAATCCCATGGTCGGAGAGGCCTGATAGGTTACAGTCCACGGAGTTGCAAAGAGTCAGACACGACTAAGCGACTTCACTTTAGGGGGTCCAGTGGTCCCGTAGTGGTACAGTTGTTAAGATTTCACCTTTCAATACAGGACATGTAGGTTCTATCCCTGGTTGGGGAGCTAAGTTCCCACATGCCTCACAGCCATTAAAAAAGAAATATAGCACTTTACCATGGGGGAACAGGGCAGGGAGCAGGAAATTCTGAACTGATGGAGACAAAATGGCCACTGTTACATCATCATTATGAGAGACTTAAGAAATAGCCTTGTTGGTATTTCCATGTTCTATATTAGTACATGTTTAAAGGATTTTGTAGTGAGATTTCCAGGCTACATGTAAAAAAGATCATGACCAGTTGCATTCAACTCAGTGAAGTGGCTCAGATGGTTAAGAATCTGCCTGCAAAGTAGGAGACCTGGGTTTGAATCCTCAGTTGGGAAGATCCCCTGGAGAAGGAAATGGCAACCCACTCTAATATTCTTATCTGGAGAATCCCATGGACAGAGGAGCCTGGCAGACTACCATCAGACACAACAGAGTCAGACATAACTGAGCGACTAACACATACACAGTGAAGTGAAGTGAAGTGAAGTGAAGTCGCTCAGTCATGTCCGACTCTTTGCGACTNAGGGAGGCCTGGCGTGCTACAATTCATGGGGTCGCAAAGAGTTGGACACGACTGAGCGACTGAACTGAATTGAACTGAATATAACTAAATATCTGCATACCAACTCATGTGCAGCACAGACATGTACAAGTGTGTTCATTAAGCATAATTTACAATACCTAAAAACTGAGGGGGAAAAAGTCTAGGAGAGTAGATCCTTTTTTTTAAAAATCCAGTTATATAGCATTAACAAGAGATATAGCTAAAATCTAACTGAAAGACACAGAAAGACTGAAAGTAGAGATGCAGGAAAAAAGATTGCCATTAAGATACTAAAATTAATATCAAATTAGACTTTAAGGTAAAAGGTATTTCTAGAAATAAGCAAAAGGGATAATTCTCCAGGAATATACAGTTTTAAAATCTATATTCATTTAATAACAGGTTCACAGCAAACTTTCAATCACAATACACAACTACAATGGAAGATTAAATGCAATACTCTCAAATCAAAGAACAGACAAAAAGTGATAAAGTCATACAAGGTTTAACAAGACAACCTAAGCTGACCTAATATAGAACTTTGCATTCAAATGCAGAATATACCTTCTTTTCAAAAGCACACTAAACATTTTTAAAAGCTTACCATGGATTATGTGATAGCAAAGTTTACTGCAAATTAGTTTCTGAATTATTAATTTTGTGACCAAAATCGCATTCTATTACTTCATTAGGAGATATATCAAGAAACCACAGAATTGCTTCCCAAGAAAAAAAAACAGGTAATTCCCTGGTAGTCTAATGATTAGGATTTAGCACTTTCACTGCCAAGGCCTGGGTTCAATCCCTGATGGGGAACTAAGATCTCAAACATATAGCTACCAAAAAAAAATGGGTACTCGAAATTTTATCATTACTTAGCAAAATGCACTCAACATGAAAGTTTTGAAATACAAACTCAGTTTTTTTTGTTTTTTTTTTGTCTGTACTACACAGAAAAAATGCTGTATCTTAATTTCCTGACCAGGGACTGAACCTGTGCCCCTGACAGTGGAAGCAAGGCGTCCTAACCACTGAATCACCAGGGAATTCTCTGAAACTCAGTTTTTTTTTTTCTTTAATGAATTCAGCACAGTTGGAGTCTTAATAACCCTAAGGACAGAAACTTGCTGGTCACGGTTCCTCTGAATAGTTGTGTATGATATAATGTGCTGAGTCTTCTTCTAAGGTGTAACTGTTGTTCTTAGTCCTCTTACTACAAAAACCTCTTTTCATCAACAGAAAATGCTACTGTGTGTAGTCATTACTTCCGTTGAAAAAGCTCACAATACTCAAGACCTCTTGGGTTTCCAACATTTGGACATGTTCAGTGACCTCACCAAGTCTATTTTAACACATTACAGTAACTATTTTGCTACTACTGTACTTCAGATATAGATGAGAACATTTTGTTCTGATAGAATGATCTATTTTGGGGAACATTAATTTCTTACCATAAACTATTAAGTGAGACTTCTCATGTTAAAGTCCCTCCATATATACTGATTAACTTAAATTATAAACCTTTGGTCTATTAGTTCAGTCATATTACTTTATATAATTTTGGACTGTAATCCAACAGTTCTATAGGCCAAGTCCAGAGTATTAACACTATAGACAGTTGTTATGATAAAATGATGTATCTAAATTACCCTAAAATGTCTACTATAGGTAAAATTTTATTTTAGCATATTTGTAACTTATATCTACTCTCACATCCCACTGAAGAAATTAGCTGTTCTTTATACATTTTCTAATACTTTCTGTAGCTAAGAGTCATCCTCTTACAACAAAATCTTATTTTACTCTGTGCACAATGAATGGGTAGATGATGAGAAAATCTGAACTGTTCATAACTCTTAATCTGCTTTCAAAATGAAAGAATACAAATGAACCAGTTTCTTATACACATATAAAAACTTTAAAAAAAATTAGACTTAAGTGCAAGATCGGAAACCATAAAACTTCTACAGGGAAAGAGACAGTAGAAGTTGGACACTGGTCTTAGTAATATTTTTCTGGATCTGTTTCCTCAGATAAGGGCAAAAGTGAAGTAGAAGTGAAGTCGCTCAGTCGTGTCCAACTCTTTGCGACCCCATGGGCTGTAGACTACCAGGCTCCTCTGTCCATGGGATTTTCCAGGCAATAGTCCTGGAGTGGATTGCCATTTCCTTCTCCAGGGAATCTTTCCAACCCAGGGATTGAACCCGGGTTTCCCACATTGTAGACAGACGTTTTACCGTCTGAGCCACCAGGGAAGTCCAGATAAGGGCAACAAAAGCAAAAATAAACAAATGGTACTACATCAAGCTTAAATACTTTTAGCACAGTGAAAGATAATCTCAACAACAAAAAAAGGCAACCTACTAAATGGGAGGAAATATTTGCAAATGATATATCCAATAATAGGTTAATATCCAAAATACAAAAAGAACTCAAATAACACAAAATCGAAACACCCCAAACAATCCAAATGTTAAAACAGGCATAAGACCAGAATAGACAATTTTCTAAAAAAGACATACACATGGCCAACGGACACATGAAAAGATGCTCAATGTCACTTATCTCTAGGGAAATGCAAACCAAAACCACAATGAGATATCACCTCACATCTGTCAGAATGGCTATCATCAAAAAAACAACAAATAACAATAAATGAATGTTGGCAAGTTTGTGAGGAAAAGGGAAATCTTCATGCACTCTTGAGAACGTAAATTGGTCCAAACACAATGGAAAGCAGTACAGTGATTCCTCAGAAAATTAAAAATACAACTACCATAGGACCCAGCAATTCCACTTCTAGGTATTTACCAAACAAACCAAAACACTAGTTCAAAAGGATACATGTGTACTTCCCTGGTGGCCCAGTGGTTAAGAACCACCTGCCACAGCAGGGGACACAGCTGCGACCACTGGTGGGGAGATTCCTCAGGCTGCAGGGCAACTAAGCCCATGTCCACAACCACTGAAGCCCAAGTGCTCTAGAGCCCATGCTCCACAACAAGAAAAGCCACTGCAATGAGAAGCTCATGCACCGCAATGAAGAGCAGCCCCCACTCACCACCGCTAGAGAAAACCAGAGCACAGCAACAAAGACCCAGCACAGTCCAAAAGGAAATGAAAAGAGATATATGCACCTCTATATTGATGGCAGCATTATTTACAATTGCCAAGATATGGAAGCAATCTAAGTGTCCTTCAATAAATGAATGGAAAAGATGATGAACAATGGACTATTACTCGGCCATAAAAAAGAAGGAAATCTTGTGGTTTGCAACAACATGGAAAAGACCCTGATGCTGGGAAAGACTGAAGGCAGGAAAAGGGGATGATAGAGGATGAGATGGTTGCACAGCATCACTGACTCGATGGACATGAGTTTGAGTAAGCTCCGGGAATTGGTGATGGACAGGGAAGCCTGACGTGCTGCAGTCCATGGGGTCACAAAGAGTCAGACACGACTGAGCCACTGAACTGAACTGGATGTATCTAGAGGGTATTATGCTATGTGAAGTAAGTGGGACAGAGAAAAACAAACCCTATATAGTTTTACTTATATATGGAATCTACTTTTTTTAAATGAACAAACAAAAGATATAGACTCACATATACAGAGAACAAACAGATTTTCCAGAAAGGAAGGGAATGAAGGTTGGTTGAAATAAGTCAAGGAGATCAAGTGGTACAAACTTCCAGGTGTAAAATCCTCTGATCACACTACCTGGTAGAGAAAAAGCATCTGAAGCATCTGACAGATTTAATATCATTTCATGGGGAAAAAATCTCAGAAAACTTAGAAGGGAACCTCCTCAAACTCACAAACAGGATCTATAAAAACTTACACAGCTAATGTCAGATTTAATGATAAAAAATGAATGCTTTCCCTTTGAAACTGGGAAAAAAAAGGATGTCCATTTCATCACTCTATTCAAGAAAATTCTGGAAGCTCTATCCATTACAATCACACAAGAAAAAGAAACAAAATGCATACAGATTGGAAAATAAGAAATAAAACCAACTCTATTTGCAGCTGACACTACTAAACATACAAAATCCTAAGAAATATTGAAAACAAATGAAAACACTAAAATCATCCCTCCTAGAGTAAGTGTGTTCGGCAATGTTGCAAGGCTCAAGATCAATAACCAAAATCAACTGCACGTCTATGTCCTTACAATAACTGAAATCTAAAATTAATACAATATCACCTACAATAGCTCTAGAGAAAATATGCAATATTATCTACAACTGCTCCAAGGAAAATAAAATACTTAGCTATAAGACTAACAAAACAGATATGGGAATAGGATGTCAGTTCTCCCCAACTGAGCTACATGTTCATAGACACAGACAAGCTTCTTCTAAAATTTGTAAGGAAAAGGACCTAAAATAGCCAAAACAATTTTGAAAAAGAATAAAATGTGAGGAATCATCTTCCCAGTGTTAAGGCTTCCTACACATGGGACATAAGACAGTGAGGCACTGACAGACAGACAGCCATACAGATCAATGGAATGCAACAGCAAACTCAAAAGCAAATATCCCGAAACGATTTTGGATAAAAGGGCAAAAGGAGGAGGGTACTCTTTTCAACAAACAGTGCTATAGCAACTGTACATACATAGGCAAGCAGAAAACACAAACCCTCAAATCTATACAAAAATTATCTTAAAATGAATCATGGACTTAAACGTGAAATATAATACTATAAAACTTCAGGAAAAAATGGGGGAAAAGTCTTTGAAATTTAGGACTAAGCAAAGAGTTCTTACATAAAGTCAGCACAGTCCATAAAAGGAAAAATTTATAAACTAGACCTAACCAAAATTTAAAACTTTCAGCTCTGTGAAAGACCCTATTAAGCACATGAAAAAGGAAAGTTATCCTTCTAGTCCCCATACTATCCATACTGCTGCTGCTGCTATGTCGCTTCACACCTAAATAAACTTAGATTTCTAACTCTAGAGAAGAATCTTTCCTGAAAAGTAAAATCCAGATGACCAAGAACATTCAAGACATCAGACAGAGAGGATTACCAGAAACACTCAAGTGCACCTGTAAACACACTCTTAGCTTACCCTACCCTGGGTCAAGTTCTCAAGTCAAAAATATGAATGGAATGAAAACCAATCAGTTTTAAAAATGTTCTGGAGTCAAACTTATTTGGAATTTCTTAAATTAGCCTCATTTATCCTCATCCATTGCCTGGAGCCAACAAACAACTGTGGTGATCATAAAGTCTGCAGTTGTAACAGACACCATGATACAACAGCCAGAGCCCCTTTCTCTGGTAAAAGACTTCCTCCCCAGCCACTGGAGGACAGCTGCTGACAGTGGTCAGCCCTCTTTAGAAATACCCTGGCTGATTAGAGTCACCTTGCCTGAGGTCACACACACCCCTTCCCAGATCAGTCAAGACACAATACCTGGTGCAAGCAGGAATAAAAAGCCTGGCTGGTTCCTTACCCCAATTCTGAAGAGCAAACTAAGCTTCAAAGATCCCCACTGAGGTCCTCAGTGAGACTGAATCAAAGTCCGACTTTTCCCTCTGCCCAATCCTGCTTCCTTCTACTTCTTTCTTTCCCTTCCACAGGTGGTAATCCCAAAGGTCTTCCTAGTAAACTTCCTGCCTGCTAATGTCCATTGCACTGTCTGATACCCAGGAAACCCAAGCTGTGTAGGAAGTCAAACTGCTGGAATTCAAATTATATATCTAACCGTAATAGTTGTAAGAACCTCTAAAATGGGGATTAAAAAACCGCAATAGGTTGCTAAGAGGTTTGAAGGTGTTAAAACATGCTTAGAATACACTAGGCACACAGTGGACATTCAATACACGTTAGCTGTTGCTACTGTCACTGTTTCTCCACTCACACAAGGTTAAAGTGCATAAGTTTCTCTACAGTATGAGAGTTCTCTACAGCATGCTGCTGCTGCTGCTGCTGCTAAGTCACTTCAGTCGTGTCTGACTCTGTGTGACCCCATAGACGGCAGCCCACCAGGCTCCCCCATCCCTGGGATTCTCCAGGCAAGAATACTGGAGTGGGTTGCCATTTCCTTCTCCAATGCATGAAAGAGAAAAGTGAAGGTTAAGTCACTCAGTCTGTCCGACTGTTAGCGACCTCATGGACTGCAGCCCACCAGGCTACTCCGTCCATTGGATTTTCCAGGCAAGAGTACTGGGGTGGGGTGCCACTGCCTTCCCCCTCTACAGCATGAGAATTACTGAAATCTATGAGCTGAAAAAGGCCTTAGAAATCACCACATATGATGCCTTAATTTCCAGGTGCTGAGCATCACGCCTAAATAAGGTGACTCAAGCTAATGTTTCAGAATCACTAAATGACAAAACCAGGATTCAAACCAGGTCTTAAACAAGGCTGCTTCTCAATCTATGTATATTTTGTAATTAAATGAAACGCATCAAGTACTGAGCCCTTCCTCTTCACCTTTTTGCGTAAATGAACCTCTGCTCTCCTCTGGAGAGCACTATCTCTCTCCTCATCAGTTCAGTTCAGTCGCTGAGCCATATCCGACTCTTTGAGACTCCACGGACTCCAGGACACAGGCCTCCCTGTCCATTACCAACTCCCAGAGCTTACTCAAACTCATGTCCATTGAGGCAGTGATGCCATCCAGCCATCTCATCCTCTGTCGGCCCCTTCTCCTCTTGTCTTCAATCATTCCCAGCATTAGGGTCTTTTCCAATGAGTCAGTTCTTCACATCAGGTAGCCAAAGTACTGGAGTTTTATCAGTCCTTCCAATGAATATTCAGGGCTGATCTCCTTTAGTAAGGATTGGTTGGATCTCCTTGCTGTCCAAGGGACTCTCGAGTCTTTTCCAACATCACAATTCAAAAGCATTAATTCTTCGACACTCAACTTTCTTTATAGTCCAACTCTTAAATCCATACATGACTAATGGAAAAACCATAGCTTTGACTAGACAGTCCTTTGTTGATAATGTCTCTGCTTTTTAATATGCTGTTTAGGTTGCGCATAACTTTTCTTTGAAGGAGCAAGTGTCTTTTAATTTCATGGCTGCAGTCACCATCTGCAGTGATTTTGGAGCCCCTCAAAATAAAGTCTCTCACTGTTTCCATCGTTTCCCCACCTATTTGCCATGAAGTGATGGGACCAGATGCCATGATCTTAGTTTTCTGAATGTTGAGCTTTAAGTCAACTTTTTCACTCTCCTCTTCCACTTTCTTCCCTGGTGGCTCAGAGGTTAAAGCGTCTGCCTCCAATGCGGGAGACCTGGGTTCGATCCCTGGGTCGGGAAGATCCCCTGGAGAAGGAAATGGCAATCCACTCCAGTATTCTTGCCTGGAGAATCCCATGGACGGAGAAGCCTAGTACGTTACAGTCCATGGGGTCGCAAAGAGTCGGACACGACTGAGCGACTTCACCTTCACCTTCCACTTTCATCAAGAGGCTCTTTAATTCTTCACTTTCTGCCTTCATTAACTCTATTTGGAATCTCGACAATCCTTGGACTCCACAGAAACCTATAATCCATTGTATCTACTATCTTTTCCCTGCTTTCGACCCCATCAAGTCCCCACTTCTTCCTTACACAGCTTAAATTTCAAGGTCTAGCATTATTATCACAGTGTCACATACACCTATGTCCTTGTCTTTTCCTGCTTTGCTGTAGTCTCTGCACTAAACAGTAACCTGCTAACTCACATATTCTATGCCTGTAACTGGTATACAAGTATCTGAATCCAACTGGAGAAAAAAACAAGCTGAACTTAATGGTCTAACTTTAAGTTCATGATCACCAACCTCAAGTGGACTGTTAATGCTTTCCAACAATCCTATTGCATATCCCTAGTCTACCTATGTTCTCAAAATGTTCCCCATCTACCTACCTAAAAGCACTGGACCACCAAGGTATTCCCACAATGAAGTATTGTTTAATTAAAGTATGTTCACTATTTAAACAGAATGCTAAGGCACATTTTAACAGACTACAATACACTATAAATATAGCTTTTAAATGTACTGGGACACCAAAAACTTTGTGTGACTTGGGCTTTATTGCAATATCAGCTTTACTGTAGCAGTCTGGAACACAGTATTCATTAACACCAAACTTACAGTCAATAGCACTACAAATCATACCTGAATGACATTTATCTAACACATTTATTTTCTATACAAGGTACATCATAACCTTCTTGCACTAAACACTTAAGGTCTAGGCTTAGAACCCATGTTAAACAGCAAAATCACCAACAAAAAGCACAGTAACGTGAAAAATATGGCAATAACTAGACCACAAAGAGAACAGTTTATAGTACGAGAGCTAACATAAGACAAAATACTGCCATTATTCGGCCTCAACTGAGAAAGTGACTCATATTTTTCACTACAATACACATGTCCACTAATGACCATAAAAAGCACATACTGATTTGGGGGTTACAAACAAATTTTACTAAGTAGGTAAATTTGCAAATACAGAATCCTTGAAAAGTGAAAATCAACTACATTAATAGTTATTGTTACTCCTCATCTGACCTACCAGCAGCAATTTACATATAGAGACTGAGGAAACAGTATTTATGCCTAAAAATAGGCACACTACTTCTTTTTACTAGGCTTTTAGTGGAGGCAATGGGGGGGAGGATGAGTCAATCCATTCAGGAGTTGAAACCCTCCATTCAGGAACTTGGGCTCTGTTATGATTACCTTCAGTACACTTCCTGTGTTTAGTTGCTCAGTCCTGTCCGACTCTTTGAGACCCTCTGGACTGTAGCCCACCAGGCTCCTCTGTCCACAGGATTTTCCACACAAGAATACTGGAGTGGGTTACCATTTCCTTCTCCAAAGAATCTTCCAGACCCAGGGATCAAACCAGTATCTCTCGCACCGCTGGCGGATTCTTTACCTCTGAGACACTGGCTTTCCTTTAAGTGCCCTACCAGCTCCAAATTCCTCTGCTGTGACTTTCTGCTCAGGGTGGGGTCTGGTTTGCCAGAGGGTTTTTCTCCATGTTCTTGCTCCACCCTCAGCCTTAGGCTTTCTCTGTACACCTGACTCAGTGTCTCTCTAAACTCTTAGCACTCCCCAAGGCAGGGGATAGACTGCTATTGCTTTACATGCTTGGAGGAATGGGGGCAGATGCGGAAGTTCTCTGTTATCCTGGCCTAGTCTCAACTGACCTGTTCAAAATCGGAAAAGGAGTATGTGAAGGCTATATACTTGTCAACCCTGCTTATTCAACTTATATGCAGAATACATCATTCGAAATGCCAGGCTGGATACAGCACAAGCTGGAATCAAGATTGCCAGGAGAAATATCAAAAACCTCAGATATGCAGATGATACCACTCTAATGGCAGAAGAGGAAGTAAAGAGCCTCTTGATGAAAGTGAGAGAGTGAAAAAGCTGGCTTAAAACTCAACATTCAAAAAACTAAGATCACGCCATCCAGTCCCATCACAGCATAGCAAACAGATGTTGGGGGAAGTGGAAACAGTGACAAATTTTATTTTCTTGGGCTCCAAANGAGCCTCTTGATGAAAGTGAGAGAGTGAAAAAGCTGGCTTAAAACTCAACATTCAAAAAACTAAGATCACGCCATCCAGTCCCATCACAGCATAGCAAACACATGTTGGGGGAAGTGGAAACAGTGACAAATTTTATTTTCTTGGGCTCCAAAACTCTCACTGTGGACTGTGACTGCAGCCATGAAATTAAGAAAAGCTATGACAAACCTAGACAGCATATTAAAAACCAGACATCACACTGCAGACAAAGGTCCAGTCAAAGCTGTGGTTTTTCCAGTAGTCTCGTATAGATATGAAAGCTGGACTAGAAAGAAGGCTGAGCATCAAAGAATTGATGCTTTTGAACTGTGATGCTAGAGAAGATCTTGAGAGTCCCCTAGACAGCAATGAGATCAAACTAAAGGAGTCAATCCTAAAGGAAATTCTGAATATTCACTGGAAAGACTGATGCTGAAGCTCCAATCCTTTGGCCACCTGATGCCAAGGGCCAACTTATTGGAAAAGACCGTGATGCTGGGAAAGATTGAGGGCAGGAGGAGAAGGGGCCCACAGAGGATGAGATGGTTGGATGGCATCACCGACATGATGGGCGTGAATTTGAGTGAGCTCCGGGAGATAGTGAAGGACAGGGATGTCTGGTTCTGGTGTGCTGCAGTCCATGGGGTTGCAAAGTCAGACATGACCTAGTGACTGAATAAGTCTTAGTCTCAGGAAGTGAGGCTTTCTCCTAGTAGTAGGCAAACTAATGTCTGAACCTGGGAAGTTTTCTGCCCTTCCCTGAGGGTTTATGGATTTTCTTTTTCTTTTCACTTCTTCCATCCATAATGGAAAAACTGGGTTTACTCCCTTCCCCAAGTTGCTCAAAGCTTTTTTCCACAAGGATGAAGGGTCCAGGCAGGCCTGTACCACCTAGAGAGGCATTCTCTATACCCCTTGCTTCCCAATCTTTCTCATAAGCAATTCTTGGAGGTCCTTGGAGAAAAGCCTAAAATTGGGTGTTACCTACCCTTGTTTTGCAGCTCCCAAGGGGTCATTTCATGCTAGTCTATATTTGGACTTTGGCAATTCATTAGAAATTTCGCTAAATTTTCTGTTTCCCCATAGGAAAGCCCTACTTTCTTCCTGTGCTCTGCTACAGGTGAGCCATCCCACTTCTAATGCACTGAGAGGTTATGATTTTTTATATATTATAGCTTATTCTTGTTTCACAGTGGGAGCAATATGCTTCCTAACTTTCTATATCCTAAAAGGAAGCCAGAAATCACTCCATGAGTTCAAATATTACCTATGTATCTAGAACTTCTAAATTTATATTTCTAGTCTGGACCTCTCTTCTGGACTCCAGACCATATATATCCAATTACCCACTGGACAAGTCTACTTGTATAATTTGCCAGACAGATTCTAGGGTGGCCCCCATGGTTTCCACATTCTGGTGTATATGCCTTTGTGTGAGTGTTAGAGAGATCTGTAGCTTGCTTCAAGCCAAGAGAATAAGGCAAAGATGGTGGAATGTCATTCCTGTGATTATGTCACATTTTATGGGAAAGGAATAGGGTATCACCCTTGATTATGTTATATAAGGCCCTGTGTTGCCAGCTGACTCATTCTAATTCTCTTGCTGAACTTAAAGAGGCAAGCTGCCATGCTGTGAGCTGCAAACTGTAGGTGACCTCTAAGAGCTGAAGGTGGACCACAGTCAAAAAAGAAGTTCTCAGTCCTACAGCTGCAGCAAAATGAGTCCTGTCAACAAACTGAGTGGGCTTAGAAGTGAATTCTTCTCTGTGCTAGCCTCCAGATAAAAAGGCAGCCCTAGCCAACATCTTGATGCAGCTTGTGAAACTCTGAAGCAGAGAACCCAATTAAGAAGTGCCTGACCCTACAGAAACTGGGAGATAATCAATACGTGTTGTTTTAAGCCACTATATTTGTAGTGATTTGTTTTGCAACACAGAAAACTAATACAGATAGTACCATAAACTTAACGTGCCCAAAAGCCAAATTCCTGCAACATCTCCCCAAAAAGAAAGAAAAAAGTTCCAGTGTTGTCCATCTCAATAAATGGCAACTCCATTATTACAGTTATTCAAGTCAAAAACTGGAGAGTCAATCTTAACTCCTTTTTCCTCTAAACCCACATCCAATCCCAAAGCAAACACTGTTGGCTTCACAATCAAACTGCACCCAGAGTCTAACTATCTCACCACCCCCGCTTCCACCTTAGTCTGAGCCACAGCTGTCTTTCACACACGTTTAGTGTCTTTAACAGCCTCCTAACTGGTTTTCCTACTTCCACTCCACGAAGCAGACAGAATGATCCTATTAAAATATCAGTCAGATTATGTTTTACAAGCACCACTCCAAAACTTTCTCATCTTACCAAGATTAAAAGGCAGAACTCTTACAGTAGTACACAAGGTCTACACTATCGGCATCTCCCCTCCCAGCCCAGCCTCTCCGCCTCCCCCTGTGTCACCCACCTCTCCCACCACAGTGGCCGCCCTGCTACCCCATAACCATGCCCCAAGCAATTCAGTCTCCGAGTTTACAGTTGTTGGTCCATATAATTAAAGAGATATGTCCACAGATAGGAATTCTCTGACCAGTTTATATCAGACGGCAAGTCCCCATCCCCATGAACAATCCCCTATCCCTCCTATCCTGCTCTATCAGCCACACAGCACATATTACCAACTAATATGTTTTATTCTTTCCAATACTAGAATATATGTTCCATGAGAACGGAAACTTTTGTTCACTGCTATATCCCCACCTTATACTGAATTACTGAATAATTACTGTATTAGATACTTTTTCCTTACAGAATTTAGAGTCTAATAAAGCAGTCAAGCAACAAGGATTTGGATACAAAATCAGTGACATTATTTTTAAAAATCACTATAAAACTATTCATGATCTACAAGTGTACTTATTCTCTGTAAATGCGCTTCTAAAGAAACTTGGAAAACATTCACATCTAACCAAAATTACTGAAATNAGTCTAATAAAGCTGTCAAGCAACAAGGATTTGGATACAAAATCAGTGACATTATTTTTAAAAATCACTATAAAACTATTCATGATCTACAAGTGTACTTATTCTCTGTAAATGCGCTTCTAAAGAAACTTGGAAAACATTCACATCTAACCAAAATTACTGAAATATGTAAGTAAGTGAACTGAATTAAAACATTTGTGACAGGCTCTACTAACAGAAAGGTAACTGAAAGACTCTATCACTGTTTTTCCAGCCCTACATGGAGACAATACTATTATTCTTCACAGATATAGCCAAATAATAGAGAAGAATAAATCAAGCGTGAAGGAGTAATCTTTTAGATGCTTACTTTTCCCACTTTTTCATCTCTTTTTATTACTCTGAAAAATTATTGGGGAACTTTCATTTATGTCAGCTTTTAACCTAATACTTACATTTAAAATTTAAATGAAATTTTAAAAATATTTGATAGTTCATTTTAAAATAACAATCATAAATCCACTACATATTAACATAATATTTTAATTAATAAAACTAAATATTTCCCCCCAAGGTTACTGAGAGAAATGACATTGTTTTACATTTCTGTGTATCTCCTTAATGTTTGAGTTAATGGAAAATGGCTGAATTCTCTTTATCTGCTGCTACATTAAATATATGCCACATGTTGTTTTGGTGGAGGTATACGAAGAAAGATGCATGGATCAAACAATTTGAAATTTTAAAAATACAGTGGATAAGAATCTGCGTGCCAGTGCAGAGGACACAGGTTCAATCCCTGGTCCGGGAAGATCCCATATACCATGGGGCAACTAAGCCTGTGCACCACAATCACTGAAGCCAGAGCTCTAGAGCCCACCAGCTCCAACTACTGAGCCCACGAGCTGTAAAAACTGAAGCCTGCATGCCCTAGAGCCTGTGCTCCGCAACAAGAGAAACCACTGCAATGAGAAGCTCATGTACCACCACCTAAGTAGCCCCTAAATTTCCACAACTAGAGAAAAGGCGTGCAGCAATGAAGACCCAACACAATCAAAAATAAATAAACTAATTTTTAAAATATTATTAATTCTCGGGACTTCTCTGGCAGACCAGTGGTTAAAACTCTGTGCTTCCATTGCACGGGACACTGGTTCAACCCGTGATCAGGGAACTAAGGATCCCGCCTACCATGTAGCCAAAAAAAATTTTTTTTAACTTAAAACTTAAAACAAAAAAAATCATCAGTTCTGCAATGTACATGTCTGTCAATTTAAATTATCAAATGAATATACCTATTTTCCAGTTAAGCAAAAATATTTTCTATATATCCACAATACATATACTGAACTGAAGATGGTTTGAGTCCTGAAACTATTATTCTCTATTTCAAGTTAGCCTAAAGAACCAAATAATTTTTTCACTTGTCTTATGCAGCAACAAAATTAGTGTGGGGGGAAAAAAAAAACTAATCATGTACCACATAAAATGAAATCTATCAATATCTCCTCAAGTTCTAAGAAGTATGTACATATTAAAACAACACTAGGTATATTTTGGAGAAAAGATAATAAAATTGAATCATCTTGACAACATACATAAACATTCCTTCCTTTCATACATTTCAACATTTTAGTTTTTCTCTATTGCTTATTTTTTTGAATGTTAGTAATTACTGACTTCAAACAACAGATTCATCTGCAATAACGAACACTGCTAACTGGCTCAATATTTTGGCTGGTTCCTGCCTTACCTGTTGAGCAATATGAGAAATATGAGCTGCCTGAACTGTTGAACCAGACTGAGGTGCTGTCTCTGAAGTGTTACTCTTGTGCGAATCTTCCATAATCAACTGTAAGAAGAAAAGAAAATCAGTTAAAAGATGCTTTCTAACTTAATTTTCAAGAAATCTTATCACATTTCTCTTCTTAACATGCATACTTTTTCAGAAGAACAAAACAGAGAGCTTTTCTATACTAAAGGCTTAGTTCAGTTTATCCAGACTCATGTTCCTATACCTCTGCTCTTGGGTGTATAGTGACCTAATGATAAAATCTTTTAAAATGGCAAATACAAAGTGCTATAGAATATAACTTGGTTGCCTCCATGGAAGAGAATTGGTAGCTATGGTATAGAAAGAGAACAGAGATTTTCCTTGCATATTTTTAAAATTTTTTTTTTTGAGTTTTGATCCATACGATCATGTTTAAATTTAATAAATGGTAAACAAACATAAATTATCCTGACGTTTTCAAATGCTACCCCACTCAAGAAGTATGACAGGACTTCCCTGAGGTCCCGTGACTAAGAATCCGTCTGCCAATGCACCGGACACAGTCTAGGCAGATTCCACAGGCCATGGAGCAACTAAGCCCGTGTGCCACAACTACTGAACCCGGGCTCTGCTCTGCAACAAGAAGCCACTGCACCACCACGAGAGTAGCGCCGCCCACCCCCCCCCACACACCTGTCAGCAACAGAGAAAGCCTACATGCAATAACAAGACTCAGTACAGCCAAAAATAAATATTAATTTTTTTAAAGTATGATATGCAGGGACACAAGCATTCTTTTCTGCAGTCTAGGGAACAGTTTCTAATTGGATACATAGTTTAATATAGAGAATTTATTGAGCAAAGGTTGAACAGAATAAATGAATGAAATCATACCTAAGGACTTCCTAAAGATCTAGATGATCTAACCAACTGCAGGACATGTAGGCTGGATAAGAATGAGAATAAGTGGGTTATGAGAGATGGAATATGTCAAGTAGAACTACTTAGAGACTGGTAGAAGTTTTAGGCAGAATTTAAGGTTTTAATAATTATGTGGAAAGACATCAAAAGAGAAAAGGCTGGCCAGCAAAAAATTGAGAAAAGATACTCAATTTCATTTAGTATCAGAGAAATGCAAATCAAAGCTACAATAAGATACCACTTCACATC
This sequence comes from Oreotragus oreotragus, assembly GCA_006410675.1. Taxonomy (NCBI): domain Eukaryota; kingdom Metazoa; phylum Chordata; class Mammalia; order Artiodactyla; family Bovidae; genus Oreotragus; species Oreotragus oreotragus. Next base: position 234,024 of record SJYX01008372.1, read on the forward strand.
CATTATGATGGCTAATATTTATTAAAAAATAGAAAATAAGGGTTAGCAAGGATGTGGGGAAACTGAACATTTGTGCACTATAGTTGGGAATTTAGACTGGTGCAATCACTAGGAAGAACAACAGGGTAGTAACTCAAAAAATTAAAGATAGAATTACTATATGATCCAGCAATCCCATATTTGTGCCTCTATCCAAAGAACTGAAAGCAGGGTCTTACAGCGATATTTGTACAGCCCTGTACATGGCAGAATACAGCCCTGTATACAATAGGAAAAAGACAGAAGCAACTAAAATGTTCATCAATGGATGAGTGAATAAACAAAATGTGATATACGTATACAATGGTATATGACTCAACTTTAAAAAGGAAGGAAATTGTGATACATGCTATAATATAAATGAACTTTGAGGACATAATGCTAAGTGAAATAAACCAGTTCCCAAAAGACAAATATTGAATGCTTTCACATATTTAAGTTACTTAGGAATAATCAAACCCATAGAAACAAAGAATGGCGGTTAACAGGGACAGGAGGGAGAGATGGAGAGTTGAAGCTCTGTAGATTGGCTGCACAACAATGTAAGGTACTTAACACTACTGAATTGTATACTTCAAAATGCTTATGATGATTAAATCTTATTTTATGTGTATTTTTCCATAATTCAAAGAATTTTTAAAGAAAGAGAATTTCCTGATGGTCCCGTGTTTAGGATTTGGCACTTCAATGCTGGGGCCCAGGTTCAATCCCTGGTCAGGGAACTAAGATCCCACAAGTCGTGCAGCCTAATTAATTGATTAAAAAATTAAAATAAACATAACAAAATCATTTCCACTGTATATATTCTAAAAAGGAGAACTACTTGGTTAAGAAGTATGAATATTTAAAGCTTTCTGAAAGAACTGTAGTCTACCAGAAGCACATGAGACGGCGACAGGAATTTTTTAAAGCCATTACTAATGCAATAGATGGAAAATGGTACACTGTCATACATTTTAAAAATTCTCCATTAATTGCGAGAGCTCTTTTTATATTATTTGTCCATTCATCAGATCTTAGTGTTGTTCCTACTACCTTATATTATTTTTTCACATAAATTTTACTTCTATCATGTTAATACAAATACTCTTCCAATATGATTTAATTATGATTATTTAAAAATTTTGATAAATTCATCTGGTGTTTAGGGGAAGGCAATGGCACCCCACCCCAGTACTCTTGCCTGGAAAATCCAATGGACGGAGTAGCCTGGTGGGCTGCAGTCCACGGGGTCACTAACAGTCGGACAGACTGAGCGACTTAACCTTCACTTTTCTCTTTCATGCATTGGAGAAGGAAATGGCAACCCACTCCAGTATCCTTGCCTGGAGAATCCCAGGGATGGGGGAGCCTGGTGGGCTGCCGTCTATGGGGTCACACAGAGTCGGACACGACTGAAGTGACTTAGCAGCAGCAGCAGCAGCATCTGGTGCTTCCCTGTTGTTTCTTGAACTGCTTTTGAAGCTACATATGGACTCTTCTTTAGGAAGAGTGCAGTGATTTTTAATCTACACTAAGAGAAGTGATAATTCCACAGATTAAACATACAGATAGCATCAAAGATGGGATTTTATACTTTCTACATATTATTGCTACTGAAAATGCCTTTTTAAACACTCCGTTTCAGAAGACACAAGAATACAGAGCAGAAAACAAAAAGAATAAAATACCTAAGAATAAACTTACCTAAGGAGACAAAAGAGCTGTATACAGAAAACTATTAAGACACTGATGAAAGAAACCAAAGCTGACATAAACATGGAGAGATATACCATGTTCCTGGGGAGGAGGAATCAACCTTGTGACAATGCTTCTACTACCAAAAGAAATCAACAGATTCAATGCAGTCTCTATCAAATTACCAATGGCATTTTTCACACAGCTACAACAAAAGTTTACAGAAAACTATTAAGACACTGATGAAAGAAACCAAAGCTGACATAAACATGGAGAGATATACCATGTTCCTGGGGAGGAGGAATCAACCTTGTGACAATGCTTCTACTACCAAAAGAAATCAACAGATTCAATGCAGTCTCTATCAAATTACCAATGGCATTTTTCACACAGCTACAACAAAAGTTTCACAATTCGTAGGGAAACACAAAAGATCCCAAATAGCCAAAGCAATCTTGAGAAAGAAGAATGGAGCTGGAGGAATCAACCTTCCTGACTTCAGACTATACAACAAAGCTACCATCATCAACAAAGTATGGTACTGGAACAAAAACAGAAATACAGACCAAAAGAATAACATAGAAAGCCCAGAGATAAACTCATGCACCTATGGGCACCTTAGCTTTGGCAAAGGAGGCAAGAACATACAGTGGAGAAAAGATAGTCTCTTCAATAAGTGGTGCTAGGAAAACTGGACAGTTACATGTAAAAGAATGGCATTAGAACACTTCCTAACACCAACACAAAGATAAACTCAAAATGGATTAAATACCTAAATGTAAGACCAGAAACTATAAAATTTTGAAGGAAAACACAGGCAGAACACCCTCTGACATAAATCATAGCAAGATTCTCTATGACCATCAGAAGACCTAAATTTTTTCACTCTCTTCTTTCACTTTCATCAAGAGGCTCTTTAGTTCTTCACTTTCTGCCATAAGGGTGTTGTCATCTGCCTATCTGAGGTTATTGATATTTCTCCTGGCAATCTTGATTCCAGCTTGTGTTTCTTCCAGTCCAGCATTTCTCATGATGTACTCTGCATATAAGTTAGATCAGCAGGGTGACAACATACAGCCTTGATGTACTCCTTTTCCTGTTTGGAACCAGTCTGTTGTTCCATGTCCAGTTCTAACCGTTGCTTCCTGACCTGCATACAGGTTTCTCAAGGCAGGTCAGGTGGTCTGGTATGCCCATCTCTCTCAGAATTTTCCAGTTTGTGATCCACACAGTCATAGGCTTTGGCATAGTCAATAAAGCAGAAATAGATGTTTTTCTGGAACTCTTGCTTTTTCGATGATCCAGCAGATGTTGGCAATTTGATCTCTGGTTCCTCTTCCTTTTCTAAATCCAGCTTGAACATCTGGTAGTTCACGGTTCATGTACTGCTGAAGCCTGGCTTCGAGAATTTTAAGTATTACTTTACTAGAGTGTGAGTTCAGTTGTGCAGTAGTTTGAACATTCTTTAGCATTGCCTTTCTTTGAGATTGGAATGAGAACTGACCTTTTCCAGTCCTGTGGCCACTGCTAAGTTTTCCAAATTTGCTGACATATTGAGTGTAGCACTTTCACAGCATCGTCTTTCAGGATTTGAAATAGCTCAACTGGAACTCCATCAACTCCACTAGCTTTGCTTGTAGTGATGCTTCCTAAGGCCCACTTGACTTCACATTCCAGGATGTCTGGCTCCGGGTGAGTGATCACACCATTGTGATTATCTGGGTCATATGACAGTTTTATTCCTAGTTTTTCAAGAAATCGTCATACCGTTCTCCTTAGTGGCTGTATTAATTCACATTCCTGCAGTGCAAGAGGGTTCCCTTTTCTCCACACCCTCTCCACCATTTATTGTTTGTACATTTTTTGATGATGGCCATTCTGACTGGTGTGAGGTGTTAACTCATTGTAGTTTTGACTTGCATTTCTCTAATAATCAGAGATGTTGAGCATTTTTTCATGTGGTCATGTATGCATGTGAGAGTTGGACTATAAACAAAGCTGAAGGCCGAAGAATTGATGCTTTTGAATGTGGTGTTGGAGAAGACTCTTTGAGAGTCCCTTGGACTGCAAGGAGATCCAACCAGTCCAGCCTAAAGGAGATCAGTCCTGGGTGTTCATTGGAAGGACTGATGTTGAAGCTGAAACTCCAATACTTTGGCCACCTGATGCGAAGAGCTGACTCATTGGAAAAGACCCTGATGCTGGCAAAGATTGAGGGCAGGAGGAGGAGATGACAGAGGATGAGATGGTTGGATGGCATCAACTCCATGGACATGGGTTTGGGTGGACTCTGGGAGTTGGTGATGGACAGGGAGGCTGGCGTGCTGCAATTCATGGGGTCGCAGAGTCGGATACGACTGTGCTACTGAACTGAATTAAAACAGAGGTTCAAAGAAATTGCCATTTCTATGGATCTCACTTAAGATGTGAATTTAAGATCTGAAGCCAGAACTGTTTTAACCCCAAATCCATGTTCTTTCATTCTACACTGCCCCTCTTCCTGGAATACCTTCACCTCGCCAACTTATCCACCTGGTAAACTCATTTTCTAGTTTCATCCCAAACTCAACTGCTCTGGATCCTTCCTTCCTTGTTCCACTGTACCTTGTTATTTATAACGAGGTTATTTAACTTTTTAAATTGTTTTTATTGACATGTCTGTTTCCCTCAGTCTCAAGGTGCCTAAGAACAGGGCCTCTGTCTTGTGAACATATGCTCTGTGTCCAGCAAAGACCATCAGGTATGTGGTAAAACAGTAAACATCAATAAACATAGTATTATGAAGTGGGTCTTAAGTTTCTCCACCTGTAGATGGACAAGTGTGAGGACCAGAAGTCTACTGCTCAACATTTCCACAACTCAACTCATGATATCCCCTCAAAATTGCTGTTGCTGCTGCTAAGTTGCTTCAGTCGTGTCCGACTGTGCGACCCCAGAGACGGCAGCCTTCCAGGCTCCCCCGTCCCTGGGATTCTCCAGGCAAGAACACTGGAGTGGGTTGCCATTTCCTTCTCCCAAAACTGCTGTTAGTCATACTTGTTTCAGATTTTCAAATGTGCCTGCGATGCTTCCTCTCACCTTCCAGCTTTTATGTATACTGCTTCCTATGCCAAAAACACTATCCTTCCTCATGTGACCTATTCCTATGAGTTATTCTTACAGGCAAACTTTCCTGCCTCCCTTAGACCGGTCTAGATGAACTCTAGAAGCTTCAGCTGTATCCCCATGGCACAAGTTTCCTCTACCTTTCATGGCACTCATCACAGAATTGAAATGATCTGATTTCTGTCTCCCTACCAGAAGGCAAGCTCTAGGGAGTCAAAGACCACATTCTACTCCCAAAATAATACCTTGCACTTACTACTACTCAATAAAACGTGTTTAGTCGGGTTTACCTACCTAAAACTGATAAACAATGATATCTTCAAATACTTTATCAAACAAGGTATCTTCAGAAAATTACTTCAACCCAGCTTTAGAAACAGGAAAATTCAGGCACAAGAGAACACCCTATTTTAGAGCTGAAAATTCAGTAGTATCAATATAAATAAATGGGATGACATGTGAAGAGAAAAAAACATGTTAAGGGTACTACCACCTACTGCTGATATAGCAGTACTGCACTAATGTACCAGACAAACCGTAAAAGTTAATCGCAAATTCAATAGAACATATTCGGCTTTAAGAACACCGTACTGATTCTAATTGAGACAGAGGAAAACTGCGTATTATACAGTCTATAGGAAAAACAGCATTTACATAAAACTGCATACATCTGTTCATAATGAAATTTTCGGGGTAAAATGATTTTTGCAAACATAAGCAAAAATACTTTGCTATGATAAAACAAATACATCACAAAAGAGACCAGTTTGGCGAAGATGCTTGCCAAATTTATGCTGAATTAAGCCTCAGAAACGGAAAGGATCCGGATGATATTAGCCCATTACACCTCAAAAGTTGACAAAACTACTAGTCATTGACATCTACAATAATAGTAGAGAGATCAAGCGGGATGTTCCACGGCGAAGTGGACGCTCTGAAATACCATGCTTAATTTCGTGATACAGGAGGAAATAGAAGAGAACGTTTTCTCCGTTTGAACGTCTGTCCAGTTGGTAAACAGACGAGTTCTGTCACTCCACACTACCTTCCCATGACTGCTTCGTGTATGATTATTCTACCGTATGTCTCCCCACTCGACTGGAAGCTCCCGGACGGTAAGGGCTGGCTCTGCCCCAACAGCGAGCGGTCCGGCCCCCGCACCCCGAGGGCGCCGGGCACGCTCTACGGTCTTCGGCGAAGATAACCGGTCTCTGGCGGCGCTCGGCGGACGACGCGCGGAGGCCAAGGCCATGCTGCCCTCCCCACGGCTCCCGTCCCAACCCCGAGACCTTCGACAGAGGGCTCTCGCCTTGGGCCGCGGAGGCGGCTTCAGAGGCGACAACCTCCCCGCGGCGGGAGGTCTTCGTTTTAATTTTCATTGGGGGACAGCAGGCGGGAGGGAGGGAGGAAGACACCGCCGACTGAAGAGGCGCAGCAGGCCAGGCGACGAGAACCGGAAGCGCGCCCCGCCGGGGGAGAGCGAGCAGCCCCTCCCCCTTCCGCCAAGCGCCCTCCGCACCCCTCCCCCACCGCAGCCGCCCCGCGCGACCCCCACCAGACGCGCGACCCGCCTCGGCGTCCCCGCGGGGGCCGCGTCCCCGCGCCCTCCTCTTGCCCGGGGACACGGGAGCACGTCCCCACCCGCCTCCCCCGCCCCTGCTTACCTGTGGCTGCTGCCTTGCCGCTGTCCGGGGCGGGGAACTTCCACTCCCCCCTCCCAGGTGGATCCGAATTCACTACCCACTTCCCCACCCCCTCACGCGGCGGGGGACGTGCCTCTTTCTTAGGGGTCAGGCGGGGCGGGGAGAATCAGTGTCACTTAACAGCCAACAGTTCTAAGCTACCGTTTCCTCGGCAGTCAGGGCCGCCACTGGCGGCATGATCTACACCAGGCCAGGGGCGGGGGCGTGAAGGGGGGCAAAACTGAGTAACAGAGCGTGGGGGGTGAGGTTAGGGCGGTCCTTCCGTGAGGGCGCCGTCCTACGTCACCGCGTTGCGCACGTGATGCGCCGCCATCTTGTGCCGGGGTATCCCGGGATGTCGCGAAGGTGTTCTTCTGGCGAGAGTTGGGCGTGGCGTTACCTGCAGTTCCTTTTAGCTTCAGGAGCTGTCTTCACTGCTCCTACACGTCTGTTTTCAGAGGCCAGCACCCGCTCGGGGGCTCAAGAGGCCGCTCGGCCTGAGGCAGTTTTCTTCGGTTCGTGGCGTCAGTCTCAGCTCAGCTCCTACTTGGTGCGGCCCAGAGCTGTCGTCCCGGCTTTGACCCACGCCTGACCTGCCGCCTTTTGTAGACTGAGTGACTTGAAGCCTGAAGGCTTGTCCTCAGTTTTTCTTACCACCCAAAGTAATGTTAATCCCATAAAACTGCGTTGAGTTGTATCTTTAATCACACATGAAAGGATTAAAGCCACACCCACAAGGTGTCGGTAGGGTGTGTTAGTGTGTCACGCTGAAGCACAGATTTAGCCCAACTTAAACTACAGAAAAGTTATAATACAATCGATTGTGGTAAAATAAAATCACACTGGGAATTTCCTGGCGGTGCAATGGTTAGGATTACGCGCTTCCACTGCAGGGGAAGCAGGGCTCCATCTCCGGTCTGGGATCTAAGATCGCGCAAGCCGCACAACCCGGCCAAAAAAAAAAAT
>SJYX01008374.1:40-39838 GCA_006410675.1 Oreotragus oreotragus
ATTCTTCACTGCTCAGCTTTCTTTATAGTCCAACTCTCACAACTGTACATGACCACTGGAAAAACCATAGCCTTGACTAGATGGACCTTTGTTGTAAGAGGGTTTATCCCATGTCCAAGAGCAAAGGGAATTCCTTATACTTCAACAAATCAATCAATGGGGGGGGGGGGAGGAAAAATTAAAATGGCTTTTAGCAAAATAATGTGTGGGAAGAACAAGAAAAGAGGATTTCTATCTGGGTAAATAATTTAATATTAGTAGCAAACTAAAACAAAGTAAAACTATTTGAATTTTCCTTAACTTTTAATACCTTCGTTCAAGGAGAATGATCTTCAGAGAACATCCCAGAAGATTCATCTTCCATGTGATGAAACTTTTAAGTGCTTAATACACTGAAGTGTGGAGTTGATGCCTGGTCTAAGACTCTGGGAGGAGTCAGTAGTAGATACGGTAACATTTCTAGTTCCACCATAGACTGGGTGGTTTAAACAGCAAACAGTTACATCTCATAGTTGTTGAGGTTAGAAGACAAAGATTAGAACGCTGGCAGGGTCAAGTTCTGGTGAAGACTCTCTTCCTTGCTTATAGATGGTGATCTTGATGTATCTTTACAAGGCACAGGGAGAGGGGGCCAGTTCTTGCTCTTCTAAGGACACTTATGCCATCATGGGGTTTTACCTTCATGACCTAATCACCTCTCAGGGGCCCCAACTCCTAATACCACCCTCTTGGGGGTTGGATATTCAACATGGAAACACAAATGTGCCGTCCATAACACACTTGGAGAACTAAAACGTTCAGTATTCTAAAAAAGGAGAAGCTGAAAAAAAAAAAAAAGAGAGAGAGAGAGAGAGGTGGGTGGGAGGTAGGTCAATGACATAAGAATTTTTGTTGTTGTTTTAGAAGAAAAGTGAATAAAGTATTTCAAAAAGGATGTAGTCCTCAAATACTGGGGAGGGTTCCAGTAAGTTGGAAACTGAAAATGGACCATTGGATTTGACAAGACAGAAGTCACTGAAGACTTTGGTAAGTGCCATTTCAAGTGACCTTGATGAGAGAGCAACCGCAGTGCCCTGAGGTGAGTATAGGAAGCGTAGGAGTGGAGACAGCGACTGCAGGAAACTCTGAGGGGTTTTACTATGAATAATAGCTGAAACGTGGCAATAATTGAAGAAAGATGTGAAGTCAAGAGAAGGAGGTTTAAGTTGGAACACTGAGACGTATTTACTGAAGCAAATGATCCAGCAAAAGGAAAGAAACGGATAAAAAACAGCGGTGATAATTTGAAAAACCGTCTTTGGAAAGCTGAATGGGAATATGGTTATCTTTAAATAGAAGCAAGGACACATCCTCCATCATTACTCAAGAGAAAGGAGGGAACATGGCCACTGGCATAGATACCTTGTTGGGATTAGGGGTGCAACAGGCCAAAGATATAATGATGTCTGTTTTCTCATGAAGAATGAGATGAGACCAGTGGAGGGTGAAGGAAATTTGGGGAGAGAGGAGAAGATGTCAAATAATTGAGAATGGAAAAGTGGCTTTACTGTGAACATACATTGATGGGTACCATACTGTTAGATGCACATTTGAGATTCATGATCACACATTTGACACGAGCTTAGGTAGTAGTCAGGTGTGTGATATTCTCCAGCAATGGCCAGCTGTTTGGCTACAGGTGCAGAGTATGTGAATGGGTAGCTGCAAGACTAGAAGAAACAATCACTACAAAGGTTGGAAGTGGGAGAACTCTTTAATGAGTTTCTGCAAGCCCCAGAAACTATAGGGATTGGCCCAAAGTTTAGGCCACCTGCTTGCCTAGATCCTGGACCCAGACATTTGCCACTGGGGTGGGTGGAATGCAGAGAGTGCCTCTTTAGGGACAGAGAAGTTGGGAGCATGGAGTCAGGTCAGGGTCACCACAGTTGCTCACTCTCTGGTGATGCTGGAAAATGGCACCCCCAGGAGACATATAGACTCCAAATGGAGAATTCCTGTTTTAGTGGACATCAGTACTTGATGGGAATGGATCAAATCTCTCAAGTTGACAGAATGGAAAGAACAGACTGTAAATAACTGGCATAGTTTATAAGTACCTAGAAGATAAAGAAGTGACCATGAGGATACCGTGTGGGCTCAGTAATAAAAAGTCAGACCCAGCCACTCACTTCTTTTCCTGATTGTATTAAAACACTGTTAGATCAGTACAGGTGGGTGAGCATAAGGGTTTTGTTCTATGGAGAATGAGAAAGAGAGCTGTCCAGAAATAGGTGAAAGCATTATTGAGTATTATTAAGAGTCCAGTGGGTGCTGAAAGTCAGACATGGCACTAAACTGAATTGTTGGGTAAAGGTTCTCAGTTCTAAAGAGCACAAGATTGAAAATGTGCTATTCACGTTGACTCTTAGTTAGAGGTCCACCTGAGGTATACGGCAGAAAGATGTAGGGGTAAAGAAGCTGAAGGTCCTGATAGGAGGACTGAAGTAATGATCCCAGGGTATTAGGTTAGCTGGGGAAATAAAAAGATATGAGGAAGAGGCAGATGGACTGAGATAATAGGAGACATACAAATAAGCAAATGCAAGTCTTGGAGTAAAGAACTGGTGTGGTAGAAATCAAGATTTGGGTTACCTGGCAGGGTTAAGGGTTGTGATTATATAGTAAAAGGATAGTTTTCATGCAGGTTTCCTGGAGAGGAATCAGACACTTCTGAAAATTATGAGTTGTGTGCCAGCCTAGGAAGTTCATCCTTTGGTCTTTTGGAGATGGAATAAGGGAGGGAAATTACTTGTTAAATTACCCCTGAAACTCAATGTCTTTCTTTCTTAGAACTGTGGAAGTTAAATTTTTATTAGGGCATTTGGGACTTCTAATCCACTTAGTACCTCATGTTTTTAATTTTCCTTTGGGATTTTTAAATACTTCTCCATGGAAGAGCAAGACAACCTTGCCTTTTTTCCCCCCATGAATATAATTAAAAGAGACAGGCTTGCAAAGACCTACTGACGGGTCACACTGGGCCCTGCCAAAGTATGGGATCAGGATATGAAGCAAATCCCATTAATTATAGCAATCAATGATTCTTCCAGAGAGGAAGGCTTACAATTAGAGCTTCTCAAAAACTTTTGAGGCCACTGGAGAGACTATAAAATAGAATCAAAGAGATCAGCACCCATTCAAACAAAGACTTGCTTGATATTGGGCAATTTCTAATTTTGTATGGATAGGCCAGGCCCCACTTGACATCTGTGAAATTCAGTTCCACAAAAGTTCATCAGGGCTTTTGATAGAATATCTATGTCCTTAATTATAAACACATATTTCCTCTCTATTGCAAGGTTCCTCCTTTACTTCACAGATCTGTCAGTGGATCTGACGGAAGGAAGAAACTTGGATACCACATGTGGAAATGACAGAAGCAGCACATGCTGAATGCACTTGCGTATAAAGGGTGTTGTTCCTTTAAAGAGCTGTTCAATTCGTTTAGGTAATCATCTTTTGATGAAGGCACTTGCTAGCACAATCTTCTGCTTATCAAGGAGTTATAAATCAGAACTGGGAAAGACATCTGGGAACATCTGGCCCCTTCCAAAGCAATAACATTCCAATGTATTTCCTGACATACTACACAGACTCTTCCTATCATTTGGTGTCGCTCTTACACATTAATAAGAGGAGGTTCTGGTTTGACTTTTTACGTTATATTTTCCCCAAAAGAGCAATCAAATAGCTAGACATACACATTTTGCTTTTATAATCAATTCTCATGTTATATTCCAATTATTTGTTTAGATGTCTCTCTCCTCTCTGGGTTAGAATTTCAAGAAAGTAAAGATGTATTCATTTCTTTAACCCCCACATGAAGATGAATATATGTTCTGGGATTCTATCCTATAGAAACAAGGGTACTAATAAGTGAGTAGCTTTGTATAAGAAGGTGTATTGCAGTGTTGTTAAAACAAGAATAAACTGGAACTAACATGAATGTCCATCAACTCAGGAATAATAGTAATAGAAAAAGTTATTGTGAGTCTCTGTGATGGAGTGTCATTTAGCTTTGAAGAAGAATGAGCTTGTGCTACATCCATTGACTTGGAGGGGATGTCCATGATGTACTGCCACGTGAGAAAATCAACCAGCAAACAAAAGTATAGAGTACGATTTCAAACTGTAAAAATAAATGACACCCTGTGAAAAACAGATGTTTATATCTGTGGAGGAAAAATCGTTAGGGGTTATCTTGAGGATGATGAGAAAGTATAAGAAAAAGAGTGTGCAAGGAGATAAAAATAGTCTAGAAAAATGCAAAAATACGCCATAACGCTAACAGAAAAGTCAGAATGCATGTTTATAGTAATAATATATTAAAAATAAATATTTATTGATGTCTTCATTGGTATCAGGCATAATTCTTAAGAGACTATTTCAGTTGATGCCTCCACCAACACTGTGAGGTCAGGATTGTTATTTTCCTCATTTCACAGATGAGGAAACTGTAGCCCAGAGATGTTTATAAATTGACCCATGGTCACACAGTAAATAGCAAAGCTGAGGAAATCCCCAGTGGCTCAGTGGTAAAGAATCTGCCTGCAGTGCAGGAGACACAGGAGAGAAGGGTCCAGTCCCTGGGTCAGGAAGATCCTCTGGAGAAGGATACGGCAACCCACTCCAGTATTCTTGCCAGGAAAATCCTATGGACAGAACAGCCTAGAGGACTACAGTCCATCCATAGTGCCACAAAAACTGGGGCACGACTGAGTGACTAAACACAGCAGAAAAATAATAGTAGACAAATAGGCAAAAAAAAAAAAAAAAGAAACTGCATTTTTTCCCTACAAATTAGTCTGGTTAAATGGCAATAACCAATTTAATGAAGTGATAGAATTATGAGTTTTTGTTTTAAATATTTGTTATTATTTATTATTGCCACTCAGTGATGTCCGACTCTTTGCAACCTCATGGACTGCCAGGCTTCTCTGTCCATGGGGATTCTCCAGGCAAGAATACTTTTAAATAAAGTAAAATTATTAAAAATAAAGGGAAGAAATGGGAAGGATGGTGGTTTTAAAACAAGTCCTCAAACACTTTGCCATTCCTCTCTGAGAGAAGAGCTCCATGTTTCCGCCCTTTGAATGTGAGTGGGGCTATGACAGCTCTCATCAACCCTATAGCAGAAGGGGGTGTGCGTCTTTGGTGGCTGGATCAAAAAGGGTGACACAGCTTCCTCCTGGCTTCCTGTTTTGGGACTCTTGCTCTGGGGAATGCTAGCCACCAAGCTGTGAGTCCTACTTGGAGAGAAACACAGGCCCCTGTCAACAGGCACAATCTACTGCCAGATTTCAGATGGTTCCAGCCCAGAACCTTAGAACCTTCCAGCAGAGGCCCCTGACATTGCCAAGCAGAGACAAACCACGAGCTATGTCCTGTCTGGATGTCTAACTTCCAGAATTCTCCATGGACATAAAAAATGGTTGGATTTCATTGTTGTTGCTACTGTTGTTATTACTTGGTTAGGGTTTTGGGTTTGGTTTTTTGTTTTTTTTTTTTTGCTCAAAAATTATGTAATAATCTAAACCAACAAGGACCTTCTTCAGGGATGTTTGTCAATTTGACAGAGGTTTCCCATTGATCTTATTTTTCTGCTCCTCTTAGGTATATTTTGATGATTAATTTTATGTGCCAACTGGCTGGACCATGGTGCCCCAACATCTGGCAGACCACCCTCCACAATGCAGGTGGGCCTTACCAGATCATTTGGAGACCTTCATAGAACAAAGACTGATTCCCTTCCAAAGCAAGACAGAGTTGCCAGCCAGCACACTGCGTTTGGACTTTTACTGCGCCTCTTAGCCGAGCCTCCTGCATGTCTGCCATCCCTTCAGACTTTAGATTCACCAAACCTCCAGTAACATTTGCCAATTCCCTGAAAACTCTTTCTCTCATTGATCTGTTTCTCTGGGCAACCCTGACTAATACACATATTTTCTCTTTTACTTTGCTTCCCAAACTCACCAATTCCTCTAGCCTCCTAATGTCACTATAGTATCCAAGTAAATCCCCACTGTTTAACTTCATATGCATTTGATGTCTTTAAGAGGGCTAGAAAAGAGACTAATGCTGGCTGAAGAGTCAGTCTTCTTTATTTCCTCCTGCCCCTCCCTCTTCAGGACATAAATCATAATTAATATACATCTATTGCCTATAAATGAGCATGATAACACCAAGGGCAGAAAAATCTAAGCAGATAAAGGCCTGGGAAGGAGATCAACTGTGACTTCTGCACTGAATTACAAAATGACCTATGCCATTAAGAATGCCCAAATGACGAAAGATCAGATCCAGGCAAAGCAAAAGAAAAGGTGCAGCTTACCCCTCGAAGCAGTGGGCGACCGTCAGAACCCATTTCTTGGCAATGAGGACACAACCACAAATGTGCCCACTGGGTTCACTCTGCAGGGAACACTGCCAGGGCCACCTTCCTGGGCGACTCGTCCGGCCCCCTAGAATCCTCTTGTTCATCCGGGCAGCAGGGCGGCGCCCACAGTCTACCAAGGAGCAGGACAGAGGACAGACAGATGTGACTCACCGCCAAACCCAACTGGGTGCCTGCATCTTCGCTGTCATGTACACGAGATCATTTCTCCCCCGAGCCAATCCAGTTAGGTTCAGATACCGTTGTTATACCACGAATTCTCTCACCTTGTTTAGTACACAGAAGAGAAATCTTACTTCTGCTGTAACAGGACTGCCTAGATATGGAAACAAAAAAATGGCGTAATATTAAGTTACGTATTTATTGTTTGATCCCTGGGTCGGGAAGATCCCCTGGAGAAGGAAATGGCAACCCACTTCAGTATTCTTGCCTGGAGAATCCCGTGGACAGAGAAGCCTAGTAGGTTACAGTCCATGGGGTCGCAAAGAGTCGGACACGACTGAGCGACTTCACCTTCACCTTCAAACACTTTACCAGTGGAAAGCAGGACACAGGTTGTACTTAAGACAGGAACTCTCAAGGAAGGGCTATAGTCAGCTATCACTTTGGGATGGCGGTATAGAAAGGATACTTTTTTAGTGTATTTAACATCATGATAATATAGTTTCACATTTGTGGGAAGAGAAACTACAGCTAGCCAGGTTTCTCATATCACCTTAGCTGTTTGCACCAGCCAGAATATAAACTCAATGATTTTCAAAGTAGGGAGAGGAAAAGGAAAGGAACTAGTCTGCTTCTCAGAACGTGTGGTGAGGAGGGAGCATGTCAGGTCTTTATGCTTATGGAGAGGGCGTGTATGTCCAAAAGAAACAGAAATGGTTTGAGAGAAATAATTAATTACTTCAAAAAGTTAGAGAACAGACAAAGGAACTGAATATTTAGACTAGAAGAGAATCTTGTAGAGACCTTATTATCTTTTAAAAAACTGTAATTGATTTATAATATTGTGTTAGTTTCAAGTATACAGCACTGTAATTCAGCTATTTTTCTGAATATAGCTTATAGCTTATGATAAGATGAATATAATCCCTCATGCTATACAGTAGGTCTTTGTTGCTTATCTGTTTTATGTACAGTAGTTTGTACCTATTAATCCCATATTCCTAATTTGTCTCTCCCTGCTTCCCTTTCGCCTTTAGTAACCATACATTTGTTTTCTATGTTGCTGAGAACTTTCAGTGTTAAACTATGTATCTATGATTATCTGACAGAAAGAAGGGGGATTAAATTCATGCCATGTTACTCTAGGTGGCAGGATCAGAATCAATAGGTGGAACTTATAGAAACAGTGCATTCAGGAAAGCAAAGCTTTTTAAAAATCAGTTAAGTTTTGAAGGAAAACACATGGCCATGTTTAAGCATCTATCAATGTGGCTGCACAATATCAATGTGGCTGCACATGAGAATTCAGCTCAGGGTGTGATAAGTTTATATCACAAGGTTCTCTGCTAAGCATTTATTCTACAATGCAGATTTAAAGGAAAAAAAAAACACTTTGAGACTATCAAATATACTAGGATGTGCTTAGAATCCTTGATCTGTCAGAAAAAAAAAAACAAAAAAACCCTAAGTATTAATTTCCACATTCCTTTTTGAAGACCTGCTATATTTTCTTTTGCTGCTAAATTTGCATGGGGATCTGTGTATACAATAAATCATATAATACAGAACAAGCACATACATGTTAAATAACCTGAAGTCCTATCTCTTCCTCACTCTCGTCTCATTATCCTTAGTTTCTTTGTAGCACTTCCAAATATGTGAAATTCATTGTTTCTCATTGCTTATACTCTCTCTTTTCACCTCTAAAGTGTATGTTTCCTGAGACCAGGGTTCTTGTCCCCCTTATCACTTCTACATCCCCTCAGAGCTCAACAATAAACCTGGCATAGAAAAGATAGCAATAATTAGCTGTTATCTCTTAGATCTTAAAATCATAGCTTTTAGGAATAGGGAAAGATCAAAGACTATCTGTCTTAACTCTTATTTTAAAAGGAAATTGAGGTTGTGTGGGATCACACATCTAGGTAGTAAGGCAGGACTAGAATTAGATCCACTGACTCCCCATTTCAAGTGATTTTATCCATCTATCCATCAATTACCAACCTAGAAGGGCTTTCCTGGAAGTTCCAGTTTGGGGAAATAAGCCACCCTGTTGAAAGATTCAGGTCATTGTTTTGGAGAAAGTGCTTCAGTTGACAGCTTTTCAGAAATTTGGACACAATTTTCTGAAAATGTCAAGACATCTAAAGAAAAATGACCCATCTTTTAATTTTCTTCTTTGAAATTCTTAAGAGGTGGTTTCTCTAGCACTAATTAAAAGCTTTGGAGTCATAAAAACTTGTTTTGAGTTCAGAGAATAGCACTTACCATTTGTGGGCTGTGAATCTGAGCAAGTTTTATGTACATATTCTATAGCTAGGTCCCTATAATGTCATAATCACTAAATGTGTTAGTTCTCTCAATGTATCTTTCTCCTGCACCCCTGCCCATAGATGAGGGAGGCAACGCTTAACATTGCACCATTTTTTTTAGGGGAAATTTTTCAGAAGTGAATTTTCGAGGTTATTTGATTACAATTTCTTTGTGTGTCTGTTTTTTATCTCAGACTCTCTTGAGTTTTATCAGCTGTCATGACTTCAATTTCCTCTATTAACTAGTTCCATGTAGCATCTGTAGGAAGTGTAGACATTAAGAATTTATTTCAAACAGGATGTGAAAAACACTCCAAGATTAGAACCCAAGTTCCTCATCCTACACTATGATAGTTTCTGTAATCATAATAAAAAAATGCAATTAGCCAAAAGAAAAAGATGTATGTCTACAAAGAAGGAAAAAAGCCAAATGATGTTGAAATACAAATGTCGTTAGGTAGTCTACGGAAGTTCCTCTTTGATGTGACACATTTAGAATACCTTAGATTTGAAACAGAAGCAGGGCCCTGATGATAGACTTTTGCCCCATAATCCACTCTACGCAGCTCTAGTGATGGGTTGTCTTACCCTTTTACCAGTAGTTCATGCAAAGTGGTTGCATTAAGGCTCTCCCAGTTGGAGCGTAATGTAAGCCACTGTTGGTCTTGCTCCTGTTCCTCTATCAATTTGGTCACAGATGGTTCCCTAATAGAAAGACAAATACCAGATAAATATTCTAGTACAATGATCTTTGACCAAGCAATATCATTATTGAGCACTTACTTTCAGTGGTAAAGTTTCTGCCTGCCAATGCAGAAGATGTGGGCTCAATCTCTGGGTCAGGAAGATGCCCTGTAGAAGGAAATGGCAACCCACTCCAGTATTCTTGCCTGGAGAATTCCAGGGACAGAGGAGCCTGGGGGGTTACGTCCATGAGGTCATAAAGGAGTCAGATAAGCCTCAGTGAGTAAACAACAACTATAACAACTCTTAAAACAGAGCAGCATTAAGTTAACAGTCAATATTTCAGGAAGGGGATTAGTATTCAACAAAGTTTGTTATGGAATGTGATCAGCAAGAGAAGTTACTAAACGTATCCTGAAGCAATAAAGACCCACAATGTTACAGCTATTTTAGTCACTGTCTGCCGAAATATACTTGTACATCTAAGGTGCTGGAATTCTAACATATGCCATGTAAAAGCCAATACCTGAAAAACAAGAGCAAGTTTAGGCAGGAATCAAAAGTAAATAAAACTTAATTGCCTGGAGTATTTTTTCATCTTTTCTTATCTAGTGTAATCTTATAATAAAGCAATATCTTATAATAAGTAGAGAAAATCAATGACTATTTAGTGTCTGTTTAGACAGTATAAAATTGTAAGTGGAATTTTTTCAACATACTGCAAAATCTTTATGCACTGAAAATTAGGAAAGACTCTAGAAAGCTGAGATAGGGGTGAGCATCATTTTGCTGTTTACCTATATTCTCACTCAGCCTCCACCACTACTTGCTTTGAATGCCTCATTCAGGTATCACATAAATGCAGTTGCCCTGTAGCCAAGCTTTAAAATTTTAAATTTCAAAAATGTCTGGGTTTTTATGTAAAATATCCTAGACTTCAAGAAATAGTTGGTTCACTTAGGCAATCCATATTTGAAGAAAATCTTTTGGATCTTTTTCACATAATGTTATCACAGGTTGATGAGGTGGTGGAATTCATTTTAGACAGGAGAAAGTGGGGAGAGGTTCCTTCTGAATCTGGAAGAAAGTAGGAGAGAAGGAAGTAGGTACTTGGATTTGGAGATGGGGAGAGAATTCAAGAGAATTCATGAGAGAATGTAAATCAGATAACCAGATCAGTTCAGTTCAGTTCAGTGCCCCAGTTGTATCCAGCTCTTGTGACCCCATGGACTGCAGCATGCCAGGCTTCTCCATCACCAACTCCAGGAGTTTACTCAAACTCACGTCCATAGAGTCAGTGATGCCATCCAACCATCTTATCCCCTCTCGTGCCCTTCTCCTCCCACCTTCAATCTTTCCCAGCATCAGGGTCTTTTCAAATGAGTCAATTTTTCGCATCAGTTGGCCAAAGTATTGGAGTTGCAACTTCAGCATCAATCTTTCCAATGAATATTCAGGACTGATTTTCTTTAGGATGGACTGGCTGGATCTCCTTGAAGTCCAAGGGACTGTCAAGAGTCTTCTCCAACAACATAGTTCAAAAGCATCAATACTTTGGTGCTCAGCTTTCTTCACAGTCCAACTCTCACATCCATACTTGACTACTGGGAAAACCATAGCTTTGACTAGGTGGATCTTTGTTGACAAAGTAATGTCTCGGCTTTTTAATATGCTATCTAGGTTGGTCATAACCTTTCTTCCAAGGAGCAGGTGTCTTTTAATTTCATGGCTGCAGTCACCATCTGCAGTGATTTTGGAGCCCCAAAAAATAAAGTCTGTCACTATTTCCACCGTTTTCCTGTCTATTTGCCATAAAGTGATAGGACCAGATGACATGATCTTTGTTTTCTGAATGTTGAGTTTTAAGTCAACTTTTTCACTCTCTTATTTCACTTTCATCAAGAGACTTTTTAGTTCTTCACTTTCTGCAATAAGGATGTCGAGATCTGCATATTTGAGGTTACTGATATTCCTCCCAGTAATCTTGATTCCAGCTTCTGCTTCCTCCAGCCCAACATTTTGCATGATGTACTCTGCATATAAGTTAAATAAGAATGATGATAATATACGTCCTTGATGTACTCCTTTCCCGATTTGGAACTAGTCTGTTGTTTCGTGTCCAGTTCTAACTGTTGCTTCTTGACCTATAGACAAATTTCTCATGAGGCAGGTCAGGTGGTATGGTATTCCCATATCTACGTATTTTCCACAGTGTATTGTGATCCACACAGTTAAATGCTTTGGCATAGTCAATAAAGCAGAAGTAGATGTTTTTTCTGGAGCTCTCTTGCTTTTTCAATGACCCAATGGATGTTGGCAATTTGATCTCTGGTTCCTCTGCCTTTTCTAAAACCAGCTTGAACATCTGAAAGTTCACGGTTCATGTACTGTTGAAGCCTGACTTGAAGAACTCTGAGTATTACTTCACTAGCGTGTGAGATAAGTACAACTGCGTGGTAGTTTAAGCATTCTTTGGCATTGCCTTTCTTTGGGATTGGAATGAAAATTGACCTTTTACAGTCCTGTGGCCACTGCTGAGTTTTCCAAATTTGCTGGCATATCGAGCTCAGCACTTTCACAGCATCATCTTTCAGGATTTGAAATAGCTCAACTGGAATCCCTTTACCTCCACTAGCTTTGCTCATAGTGATGCTTCCTAAAGCCCATTTAACTTTCCATTCCAGGATGTCTGGCTCTAGGTAAGTGTTCATACCATCGTGGTTATCTGGATCATGAAGATCTTTTTTGCATAGTTCTTCAGTGTATTCTTGCCACCTCTTCTTAATATCTTCTGCTTCTGTTAGGTCCATACTATTTCTGTCCTTATTGTACCCATCTCTGCATGAAATGTTCCCTTGGTATCTATCTCTAATTTTCTTGAAGAGATCTCTAGTCTTTCCCATTCTATTGTTTTCCTCTATTTCTTTGCACTGACCACTGAGGAAGGCTTTCTTATTTCTCCTTGCTATTCTTTGGAACTCTGCATTCAAACGGATATAGCTTTCTTTTCTCCTTTGCCTTTTGCTTCTCTTTCTTTTCATAGCTATTTGTAAAGCCTCCTTAGACAACCATTTTGCCTTTTTGCATTTCTTTTTCTTGGGGATGGTCTTGATCACTGCTCCCTGTACAATGTCATGAACCTCCATCCATCGTTCTTCAGGCACTCTATCAGATCTAATTCATTGAATCTATTTGTCACTTCTACTGTATAATCGTAAAGAGATTTATTTAGGTCATACTTGAATGGTCTAGTGGTTTTCCCTGCTTTCTTCAATTTAGGTCTGAATTTGACAATAAGGAGTTCATGATCTGAGCCACAGTCAGCTCCCAGTCTTGTTTTTGCTGACTGTATAGAGCTTCTCCATCTTTGGCTGTAAATGATATAATCAATCTGATTTTGCTGTTGGCCGTCTGGTGATATCCATGTGTAGAGTCTTCTCTTGTGTTGTTGGAAGAGAGTGTTTGCTATGACCAGTGCGTTCTCTTGGCAAAACTCTATTAGCCTTTGCCCTGCTTCATTCTGTACTCCAAGGCCAAATTTGCCTGTTACTCCGGGTATTTCTTGACTTCCTACTTTTGCATTGTGGTCCCCTATAATGTGAGAAGGACATCTTTTGCAGGGGGGTTAGTTCTTGAAGGTCTTGTAGGTCTTCATCAGTTCAGTTCAGTTCAGTCACTCAGTTGTGTCTGACTCTTTGCGACCCCATGAATCACAGCACGCCAGGCCTCCCTGTCCATCACCAACTCCCGGAGTTCACTCAACTCATGTTCATCGAGTCAGTGATGCCATCCGCTATCTCGTCCTCTGTTGTCCCATTCTCCTCCTGTCCCCAGTCCCTCTCAGCATCAGGGTCTTTTCCAATGAGTCAACTCTTTGCATGAGGTGGCCAAAGTATTGGAGTTTCTGCTTCAGCATCAGTCCTTCCAATGAACACCCCAGACTGATCTCCTTTAGGATGGACTGGTTGGATCTCTTTGCAGTCCAAGGGACTCTCAAGAGTCTTCTCCAACACCACAGATCAAAAGCATCAATTCTTCAGTGCTCAGCTTTCTTCACAGTCCAACTCTCACATCCAGATGCTGTAAAGAGTAATATTGCATAGGAACCAACAGTGTTAGGTCCATGAATCAAGGCAAATTAGAAGTGGTCAAACAAGAGATGGCAAGATGAATGTCAACATTTTAGGAATCAGTGAACTAAAATGGACTGGAATGGGTGAATTTAACTCAGATGACCATTATATCTTCTACTGTAGGCAAGAATCCCATAGAAGAAATGGAGTAGCCATAATAGTCAACAAAAAAGTCCGAAATCCAGTACTTGGATGCAATCTCAAAAATAACAGAATGATCTCTGTTCGATTCCAAGGCAAAACATTCAATATCACTGTATTCCAACTCTATGTCCCAACAAGTAATGCTGAAGCAACTGAACTTAAACTGTGGAAAATTCTTACAGAGATGGGAAAACCAGACCACCTGACCTGCCTCTTGAGAAACCTATATGCAGGTCAGGAAGCAACTGTTAGAACTGGACATGGAACAACAGACTGCTTCCAAATAGGAAAAGGAGTACGTCAAGGCTGTATATTGTCACCCTGCTTATTTAACTTATATGCAGAGTACATCATAAGAAACACTGGGCTGGAAGAAGCACAAGCTGGAATGAAGATTGCTGGGAGAAATATCAATAACCTCAGATATGCAGATGACACCACTCTTGTGGCACAAAGTGAAGAAGAACTAAAGAGCCTCTTGATGAAAGTGAAAGAGGAGAGTGAAAAAGTTGGCTTAAAGCTCAACATTCAGAAAACAAAGATCATGGCATCTGGTCCCATCACTTCATGGGAAATAGATGGGGAAACAGTGGAAATTTCCACTGTTTCCCCATCTATTTCCCATGAAGTGATGGGACCAGATGCCATGATCTTTGTTTTCTGAATGTTGAGCTTTAAGCCAACTTTTTCACTCTCCTCTTTCACTTTCATCAAGAGGCTCTTTAGTTCTTCTTCACTTTGTGCCACAAGAGTGGTGTCATCTGCATATCTGAGGTTATTGATATTTCTCCCAGCAATCTTCATTCCAGCTTGTGCTTCTTCCAGCCCAGTGTTTCTCATGATGTACTCTGCATATAAGTTAAATAAGCAGGGTGACAATATACAGCCTTGACGTACTCCTTTTCCTATTTGGAAGCAGTCTGTTGTTCCATGTCCAGTTCTAACAGTTGCTTCCTGACCTGCATATAGGTTTCTCAAGAGGCAGGTCAGGTGGTCTGGTTTTCCCATCTCTTTAAGAATTTTCCACAGTTTAAGTTCAGTTGCTTCAGCATTACTTGTTGGGACATAGAGTTGGAATACAGTGATATTGAATGTTTTGCCTTGGAATCGAACAGAGATCATTCTGTTATTTTTGAGATTGCATCCAAGTACTGGATTTCGGACTTTTTTGTTGACTATTATGGCTACTCCATTTCTTCTATGGGATTCTTGCCTACAGTAGAAGATATAATGGTCATCTGAGTTAAATTCACCCATTCCAGTCCATTTTAGTTCACTGATTCCTAAAATGTTGACATTCATCTTGCCATCTCTTGTTTGACCACTTCTAATTTGCCTTGATTCATGGACCTAACATTGTTGGTTCCTATGCAATATTACTCTTTACAGCATCGGACTTTACTTCCATCACCAGTTACATCCACAACCGGGTGTTGCTTTTGCTTTGGCTCTATCCCTTCATTCTTTCTGAAGTTATCTCTCCACTGATCTCCAGTAGCATACTGGGCACCTTCCGACCTGGGGAGGTCATCTTTGAGTGTCCTATCTTTTTGCCTTTTCATACTGTTCATGTCTGGGTGTCTCCTGAGGAGGTACAGGTCAGCAGGGGACTGCTGCGGGGGCAGGGCCTCTGGGTGCAGTAGACATGGGCATAGCATAAGCCCTCTTGGAGGAGGTCTCCATTAACCCCACCAGAGCCACCAGAACTTACACAGGACTGGGGAAACAGATTCTTGGAGGGCACAAACAGAATCTTGTGTGCACCAGGACCCAGGAGAAAGAAGCAGTGACCCCACAAGAGACTGACCCAGAATTGCCCATAAGTGTCCAAGAGTCTTTCACAGAGGTGTGGGTTGAGGGCATTGAGTGTAGCAGTGCCTGCATGGGACCTTTTGAAGGAGGTCGCCATTATCTTCATTACCTCTACCATAGTTTGGCCTCAGATTAAATAACAGGGAGGGAACATGGCTCCACCCTTCAACAGAAAATTGGATTAAAGATTTACTGAGCCCATCAGAACAAGACCCAGTTTCCCCCTCAGTCAGTCTCTCCCATCAGGAAGCTTCCATAAGCCTCTGATCCTTCTCCATCAGAGGGCAGACAGACTGTAAACACACAATCACAGAAAACTAACCATTCTGATCACATGGACCACAGTCTTGTCCAATTCAATGAAACTATGAGCCATGCCGTGTAGGGCCATCCAAGTCAGACAGGTCATGGTGGAGGGTTCTGACAAAAACGTGGTCCACTGGAAAACGGAATGGCAAACCACTTCAATATTCTTGCCTTGAGAACCCCATGAACAGTATGATAATCAGATAGCCTCTACTTTTCATTTCAAGAAGGAGGGGAGCTCCTCAGATGAAAGGTGTGGGGGAGGAGCAGTGGCAGTGGCACGCAATGGTGAGGAAAGTGACGTGTATATGAAGTTGCTCCCTGATGGAGGTATTTGGAAAAACATATCAAAGATAAAAGTATGGTGAGCAGCATGAGGATTCAAATGAACCTGGAAACCTTGAGGTGGTAGTAGCACTAAGTCTGTGAGCTTAGCGACTTGCTCTTTTGATAATGGAATGTCTTTTTTTTTTTTTTTTTTCTTCTGCAGAAACAGAGAGAGAGCACAGAAAGGGAAGGAAAGTTAGATTCGGTGGCATTGAAAGAAAAGTTACCATTTCACCTAGTTATCCTTATTTAAAACAACTGTGATCACAAAATAGAAAAAAAATTTTTTTTTAAAAACCTCATCAAATGCAGTTATTTTAAATAAAACCCTCTAACGACTTGAGGAAAGAATAAGAGCCAAAAAATTAAAAACAAAACAGAGTTCTTCATAAAAGAGGAACTCTAATCATTTGATTTTTTTTTTAAATGGCATAACCCCTCCCATACTTTAAGAAGCATTGCACAAGCTTTAATTGATTTAGGATCTTGAATGAACTATTATATAATCTAATATGCCACAAAACTGACTGGAAAATGGGAAAGTTTTTCCTTCATCAAAATGAGGCTGTGGCTTTCCCGTAATCCCAAAAGTGCTGTATGTGGAGGCACAGTGGGATGGGAAGTAGAGAAATCAGAGGTCATGCATACCACTCAAGGTTTCAAGGTTTCAAGGTTTCTCTTAATACCTGCATCCTGAGAATTTCTGTCTGCAATAGAACAATCTGTGGCCTCCTAAATCCATGCATTTTATTGGCAAACAGCCAAAGGAAGATCAGCTTCAGATCTGTTATTTAATGAAAACAGTCCTTAGGCAGATTCACAGGGCAACAGGGACTCACATGAGGATGGTTCGGCATAAGCATAGGATTCACACTGAGGCTGGTTAGGAAAATCACCACAAAGGAACCAAGGTCCCTTCAATCACCTTGAGGGATGTTTTTGCATTTTATTCAATAAGCTTCCAAGAAAGGCAATTTAGCCTGAACCTCTCAGTTACGTCAAGTGGAAAACCTAAGAAATTCATCAAAAAGAAAGGAGTATCATAATGAAAATTAGTTTTCCATGAAACTCTTAAACACTAGCACACTTCTCAACACTAGAAATGTCATCTTATCACCCATTAAAAAAAAAATCCGGTGAATCCATATGGCTCAACTTCTGCCATCATACAGAATCTGAGCATCTGTGTGGTTTCAACATTTTTTCTTTAAATAATTTTAAAAATCATAAAAGTAACACACATGGAAAAAATCCAAACATTATACAATGAAAAAATATTCTTTCCATCCAAGATGTATGAAATCACCACTGTAAATAGCATTTCAGTATCCTTGCCAAGCACTGTCTATAACGCTTGTATCCCTGTTTTTAGTCTATATACATTTCTGGGAGATAGTGATAGACAGGAAAGCCTGGTGTGCTTCAGTTCATGGGGTCGCAAAGGGTCGGACATGACTCAGTGACTGAACAACAATATTGTTCTGTATGGTGTTGATGTTTTCATTTAGGGACCTATCTTGGAAGTCTTTGCATAGTAATAGCTAGATAATATTAGTAATGATGATATTAATAACTATTACTTATTGTCTATAGGCAACACACTATAAGATTAACTTGTTTTATATTATTTAATCCTCTCAGCTTTGTGACGTATGTATATGTACATGTGAAAGTCACTCGATAGTGTCTGACTCTTTGCAATCCCATGGACTGTAGCCTGCCAGGCTCCTCTTGCCGTGGGATTCTCCAGGCAAGAATGCTGGAGCGGGTTGCCATTTCCTCCTCCAGGGGATCTCCAGACCCAGGGGTTGAATCCAGGTCTCCCACATTGCAGGTGGATTATTTACCATCCCAGCCACCAGGGAAGTATGTTTTATTGGTATTCACCATTTTGGAGATGAAAAAATTGAGGCAAAGAGAGAATACAAAATTTTCCGCAGGTCACACAGCTCTGATATTGCATTCCTTTGTCTGAGGTCAGAGTACCTCTTCTAACACTGTAAGCAGCATGCAGCCCTCCTCTTATTCAGAGCACACACCACGTTCTTTCCATAGCTGCACAGTGTTCCGTTACATGCACGTACATTTATTTCACCAGTCCTCTATTGAGACCATTTCCAATTTGGAGTTATAATGAAAAAGCAGCAGTTAACACCTTAACCACTCACTTTTGCCCACATGCACAAGTGTGACTTGAGAATAAATACCTAGAAATAAAACCATTGAATCAAAATGTAAATTTTTGATGAATAGTATGAATTTCCCCTTCAGAAAGTAATGCCAGTTTACATACTTATCAAGATTAGGTATGCCTATACATCTTAATTTTTATAACTATGCATATAATGTAAGCCGTGTTATGAAAATATGTCTGGAACTTAACTACTCAAATTTTGTTTACCCATTGGTAATTAGTTTGATGTATATCAAGAGAAAAAGAAATCCTCTTGGGTAGGGACCAAAAGAGCAAAACAACACCTTTCTAGTAATGAAACATCAGAGTCACTATATCTTAAGGTGTCTATGCAGGGAATGAAGTCACATGCTTCTAGAACAACCATGAAATCATATGCAGAGAAGAAAATTCAAGCCACAATCTAATCCAATGCGCTTTTTTGACTGTGTGAGAAAATAAGACCCAGATATAGACCTTTCCCAAACACTTGAGGGGCCCAGAGCAACAGTATAGATAGAGGCCAATATACTATATCATTCTCAAAAATTCTCCAAGCGAGGCTTCAGCAGTATGTGAACCAAGAAATTCCAGATGTTCAAGCTGGATTTAGAAAAGGCAGAGGAACCAGAGATAAAATTGCCAACATCCACTGGATCATAGAAAAAGGAAAACAGTTTAAGAAAAACATCTGCTTTATTGACTATGCCAAAGCCTTTGACTGTGTGGGTCACAACACACTGTGGAAAATTCTTAAAAAGATGGGAATACCAGATCACCTTACCTGCCTCCTGAGAAATCTGTATGCAGGTCAAAAAGCAATAGTTAGAACTGGACATGAACAACAGATTAGTTCCAATTTGGGAAAGGAGTATGTCAAGGCTGCATGTTGTCACCCTGTTTATTTAACTTATGTACAGAGTACATCATGAGAAATGCCAGGCTGGATGAAGCACAAGCTGGAATCAAGATTGCTGGGAGGAACATCAGTAACCTCAGATGGCAGAAAGTGAAGAGGAACTAAAAAGCCTCTTGATGAGAGTGGAAAAGTTGGCTTAAAACTCAACTTTCAGAAAACTAAGATCATGGCATCTAGTCCCATCGCATCATGGCAAATAGATGGAGAAACAATGGAAACCATCACAGACTTTATTTTGGGGGGCTTCAAAATCACCACAGATGGTGACTGCAGCCATGAAATTAAAAGACACCTGCTCCTTGGAAGAAAAGCTATGACCAACCTAGACAGCATATTAAAAAGCAGAGACATTACTTTGCCAACAATGGTCCATCTAGTCAAATCTATGGTTTTTCCAGTAGTCATGAATGGATGTGAGAGTTGAACCACAAAGAAAGCCAAGCACCAAAGAATTGATGCTTTTGAACTGTGGTGTTGGAGAAGACTCTTGACAGTCCCTTGGACTGCAAGGAGATCCAACCAGTCAATCCTAAAATAAATCCGTCCTGAAAGGACTGAAGCTGAAGCTCCAATACTTTGCCATCTGATGCAAAGAACTGACCCATCGGAAAAGACTCTGAACTGGGAAAGATTGAAGGTGGAAGGAGAAGAGGATGACAGAGGATGAGATGGTTGGATGGCATCACCAACCTGATGGACATGAATTTGAGCAAGCTCTGGGAGTTGGGGATGGAAAAGGAAGCCTGGCGTGTTGTAGTCCATGGGGTTGTAAAGAGTCAGACATGACTGAGTGACTGAACTGAACTAATACTATATCATATTAGATAATATATTAGATATTATAATTTGAGTTAACAAGCTATTAAAGAAAATTATTCTATCTTCCCATTTTGATGAGGATAACTTTCAAGTCAAATATAGAAAGAAAGCTTGGACTCCTTAAATCAGAGGTTTTCAAACCTTAGGATTCATTAGAATCACTGGAGGACCAGTGACAACAGTGGTTGTTGACCCCACACCTAGATTTCCAGGTTTGATAAGTCTGAGATGAGGCTCCTAAATTGCCCTATCTAACTTGACCTCAGGTGATACAGGTGCCGTGGCCTGAGACCATACTTTGAATACAGTGCACCAGACTCCCAGTGAGCACACCTCTTGATGGACAGACTCTTTGCCCTATGAGGTGAGACATAGCTGAGGAGAAAGACCACAGTGGTCCCTCTAAATCAGGCTTTCTCACCCTTGGCACTATTGACATTTGATGCCAGATACCATGAAATTAAAAGATGCTTACTCCTTGGAAGAAAAGTTATGACCAACCTAGATAGCATATTCAAAAGCAGAGACGTTACTTTGCCAACAAAGGTCCGTCTAGTCAAGGCTTTGGTTTTTCCAGTGGTCATGTATGGATGTGAGAATTGGACTGTGAAGTAGGCTGAGGGCCAAAGAATTGATGCTTTTGAACTGTGGTGTTGGAGAAGACTCTTGAGAGTCCCTTGGACTGCCAGGAGATCCAACCAGTCCATTCCGAGAGAGATCAGCCCTGGGATTTCTTTGGAAGGAATGATGCTAAAGCTGAAACTCCAGTACTTTGGCCACCTCATGTGAAGCGTTGACTCATTGGAGAAGACTCTGATGCTGGGAGGGATTGGGGGCAGGAGGAGAAGGGGACAACTGAGGATGAGATGGCTGGATGGCATCACTGATTCGATGGACGTGAGTCTGAGTGAACTCCGGGAGTTTGTGGTGGACAGGGAGGCCTGGCGTGCTGTGATTCATGGGGTCGCAAAGAGTCGGATACGACTGAGTGACTGAACTGACTGAATTATTTGCTATATGGGGCTGTCCTGGGCACTGTAGGGTGTTCAGCATCAGCCCTGGTTTCTACCCACAAGATGCCAATATCTCCACACCACTCCTGGACTGCCAATCGAAAGGTCTACTGGCAATTCCAAATGTTGTCTTGGGGCAAAGTCACTGCTGGTTGAGAAACACTGCTCTAAGTCTGGGGGTCCAGCACAAGGCCCCTCTGCTCTGGATCTAAAGGTAGCACTGCACACAGATGCAAGAGATTTTCACTCCAATTTGCTTCTTGAAATGTGTGGCCATAAGACACAGATAAAAAATGTATAACATAATCCCACCCCACCTCTATTGAAATGAGAAGAAAGAACATACCTAGGATTCCAAATCATCCTGATATTCTGAAAGGAATTCTGTAAGGCTTAGATGAATAATCAGATCTCTAGATAATGTGGCCTATTTTTATCACATTCTCAGGTTACTTGGCATTTAGTAATAAGGCGTATCATCCTTGTGTCACAATTATGCTAGGACTGATTACCTAAAAAATGAACTCAGCACAAACCCATCAAAGTCGAGGGCTTCTTTACTTTGGGCAGCAACACAGTAGTGCAGGACTTACCTAAACTTACCTAAACTTACCTTCCATTGCAGTGGAAGGACGAGGACTGCTCTATAGTATCTGTTGCTTGGGAAAATCGTGAGTCTTCGACCTTGGGGACTGATGGTTAGTCTTGAAATACAAATGCCTTGTGTGGTGGATACATTATTTGCAATTCTAAATAACCTCTTCAGAATTTGGAAAATTTCTATTAAATATTTTATATCTGATTTCAAAAGTCTTTTCTTATACCCTGTCACGTTATTATCTCTGTTTGGTTCCTATAGATTAAATATGTTAATAGTAAAAGATAGTAAAATCATTTTGCCAAATAGAAGGATGGTTTAGAAATACTGATGGAAAGGCATCGTGAGTTTCAAACACACACCAGTGAACATGACTATAGAATCATTTGTCTGGTTAGATAGCTGAGCTTATTATGCTTTATACAACAAAGACTGCCACAACAGAAATGTTTCAAAGAAATCCATAAAGTCTGAATTATATTCCCAGTAAATTAAGTATTTAAAAATATTTTTATTGTATATAATCTTTACTGAAAATATATATTTTCATTCATTTGTCTACCTCAGAGGCAGAGTATAATAATTATACTAGGCCATGATTTATAGGTGGAAGTGACAAAAATCATCTATAAACAAAAAGAAGTAATAGATTATAAAATTAAATTATAACAGGTTCATATTTCATAAATCAATGGAACTAAATAATTCATTTCTAATATAAAATTATAAAACCGTACCTACTAAATATGCATTATCACTTGAATATAAATTAAAAAAATAAAACTGACAAATAAAGCACTATTTAAAATAAACACCAGTAAAAGTATAAAAATAAACCAGTCATAAAATTTAAAAGTCATTTGATCACCTATAAGAATTCAAACTTATAAAACAAACTCAATAATTGGTGTCAGACTGTAAGTATATTTTTGAGCATAAACACATACTCTTTCAGAATCTATAGTACATCAAAGATTTCCTTCTAGCTATTTTATCTCAAAAAAAATCCCATTTCTTTTTTGATACGTTGGAGGAAAACTTTGGGGACAGTTATATTTTTTCTTTTTTAAAAGACAGAGACTCAGTATTTTCTTGACAGCAACTTATTTAGTTGTTTAAAAAGTGTTTCCTATTTGTCTTTGCCTTCTTTCAGTTCATCAGTGTAGAGGTCACCAGTTTTAACTGTAATATGCCATTTTTATTCCACTGGTTCAGAAAGTCTGGAAGCCAAGGTAGAATGTATTTTTCTAATAGGATCCTTGCTATGTCAATTGCTCTTTCCTCTCTTATCTTGAGATTATAGGTATATAGAACGTGTGTGTATGCTGTTCAGTTGCTGAGTTGTGTCTGATGCTTTTTCAACCCATGGACTGTAGCCCACAAGGCTCCTTTGTCCATGGGATCATCCTGGCAAGAATACTGGAGTGGGTTGCCATTTCCTCCTGCAGGGGATCTTCCCGACCCAGGGATCAAAACTGTGTCTCTTGCACTGGCAGGTGGATTCTTTACCACTGAGCCACCTGGGAAGTCCACAGAAAGTGTACCTTTATTCAACTCGAAATTTTAAGGCAGACTATGACACTGGGTATGCTACAATATAAAATAACTCAAATTTCAGGGCATTAAAAAAATTCAGTTAACAGTATTATATCAACCAAAAAAAAAAAAAAGAGCATTTTAGAACCCAAAATAGTGACAGAATAGCTGAATATCAAAATGTGGAAATGCAGTCAGCCACTAAAGGGATAGGGATGACCTTTAGGATAGCTGGTGCCCAGGGACCAAGTACCTTTAGGACCCTCCATCTCTCATCTCCACTTCCATCAGTGAGAGGGAGGGAGACGAGATGGGAGGGTGGTTTTAGTGACCGTCAAGTGATTTTTCCACAAGCCAGGGGACAGGCTGTCTGCAGCTCTAAACTCAAATCCATTTATCTTTGTGACCAAAAAGGAGTCTTTTTGCCAAAATCTACTTAAATCTTATTGAAGGACTTTATCACAAAACCAATCACTGTTGCCCAAGAGTGAGGTCCTTTGATTCGTCCAGCTTGGATGAGGTATCACCTACCCTTCTACCAATCACTGAAGCCAAGAAACATAAATCATGTCTAAAGATGGCAGCTCCCTTTTGGATCCCAAGGATCAAATGGGAACTGAAGCAAGTCCCCAAAATGAAGGGATGCAGGTCCCCAAGGAAAGGAAGAATGCAGAGAAGCAGCACAACAAAAGTCTGCTACAAGTGACTTCACTTGAAATTTTTAGTTTAAAAGATTATTATGCCTCAGAGTCAAGATCTACATGTTAGTTTGTTAGCTCTTGGAAGATGTAGGAAGGGTACACAGTCGGGTAGAAATTAGACTTGTGTTCACGAATGACATAATGGGTTAATACTCAGTATTCAGTAAACTTGCTTTACTCAGTGCTGAAGGAATATCACCCTAACAGAATTTAAACAAATGACATAGTCAGATGGACAAGGATTAAAACTGATAATTAATAAGGCTAATAAGCTAGAATGGAAATGGAGGCAGCACATTGGTGTTATATCAGATAGAGTGAACCTCTCAAGGAGCTATTTTACATACTTTAGTGAGAGGAACAAATTACAAATATGTGAAAAAATAGTTTCTGATACCAGTGGATCTTTGAAGAACACAGTGGTAGCAAATAGAGAGTCCCTTGGTGACTGTGAAAGCTGCTCCAATGAGGGCTGTCAAGACCTTTGTAAGTAGTTGATATTCAAGCTGAGACATGATTGATGAGATGGAGGTGATCCTGTTAAGGTCTAGAGATCAGCTTTCTGAACAAAGTAACAGTGAAGCCGAGGCATCTGGGATGGGAATAAGTTTATAGCACTGGAATATCAGTAATAAGGGCAATGTGTCTAAAGTTTAGCAGACAAATGCAAAGTGCTAGGAGACAGGGTCAGAGAGGGAGGCAGCTTCCAGATTATGCCTTGTAAGCCAAAGTAGGAAATTGGATTTTGATTCCAAACTGTACAAATTAAAGGAAAAGAACAGTGGGTTTGGCATTTAGATAATATCATTGCTATAAACTCTGTCTTGGGAGTAAAAAGCAAGCCAGATTGCAGGAGGTTTCAAAGCCAACATGGAGAAGTCAAGTCATCACCGGGAGTCTCTGGTAGAGTTCCAACAGCCACAGGCTGCCATATAAGGACTTCTAACAGAGATAACGCAGGTCTTTCTGGTCAATTTCTTATGGATTCTCAAGATGTAAATCATGTTCTTATCTACCTAGGACCCATTCATATTCATGCCCAACAGCAATATGTAAACGATGACTAGAGAATCTGATGCCTTCAAAGACTTTAAAGAGATTGCTTATTCCCCATTCCAAGATCTTCTTGCTCACAAGTAGTCCTGAATTTTTGGTGGAAAGATGTGTTTTGACAATACTTAATTCTGGAGAACTCATGGAAACCATCTTTGATTTTACAAATCCTGTGTGAGTCCATTTTTAATGATGAACATTTTTTATCACAAAATGGAAAGTAAGAGAGTAAATAAAAATGTGATTAACCCAGGATCTTACATAGTTTATAGTTAATAATGGCAAATTTTCCTACACCACTGAGAGGTTTCCATTTCATTTCATAAATTATTCATTAGCCCAAATGAGACAGTTTGAGATTCAGTTTGCTAACCAATAATCTGAATTCTTGGCATAGCTTGCTGATAGTGATCATGTAGACATGCTTTTAGGACAACTGGTAGGCTCACCTTGCTCTTGCTTATTAAAGCTTCATACCTAGTGGTCTCATTTGTTGTTGTTCAGTTACTCAGTTGTATCTGACTCTTTGTGACCCAATGGACTTCAGCATGCCAGCCTTCCCTGTCCTTCACTATCTTCCAGAGTTTGTTCAAACTCATGTCCATTGAGTCGATGATGCCATCCAACCATCTCATCCTCTGTCACCCACTTCTCCTCCTGCCCTCAGTCTTTCCCAGCATCAGGGTCTTTTTCAATGAGTCAGTTCTTTGCATCAGGTAGCCAAAGTATTGAAGCTTCAACTTCAGCACCAGTCCTTCCAATGAATATTCAGGGTTGATTTTTTTTAGGATTGACTGGTTTGATCTCCTTGCTGTCCAAGGGACTCTCAAGAATTTCTCTAGTCTCAAAGTTTGAAAGCATCAATTCTTCAGCACCCAGTTTTCTTCACAGTCCATCTCTCACATTTGACTATATGGACCTTTGTTTGCAAAATGCTATCTCTGCTTTTTAATATGTTGTCTAGATGGGTCATAGCTTTTCTTCCAAGGAACAAGTGTCTTTTAATTTCATGGCTGCAGTCACCATTGGAAGCAATTTTGGAGCCAAAGAAAATAAAGTCTGTCCCTATTTTCATCATTTCCCCATCTATTTGCCATGAAGTGATGGGACCGGATGCCATGATTTTCCTTTTTTAATGTTGAATGTTAAGCCAGCTTTTTGACTCTGCTCTTTCACCTTCATCAAGAGGTTCTTTAGTTCCTCTTCACTTTCTGCTGGAAGGGTGATGTCATCTGCATATCTGTTACTGACATTTCTTCTGGCAATCTTGACTCCAGCTTATGCTTCAACCAGCCTGGCATTTCACAAGATGTATTCTGCATATTAAATAAGCAGGATGACAATACATAGCCTTGATGTACTCCTTTCCTAATTTTGAACCAGTCCATTGTTCCATCTCCAGTTCTAACTGTTGTTTCTTGTCCAGTTCTAACTGTTGCTTCTTGACCAGAACACAGATTTCTCAGGAGGTAAGTAAGGTGGTCTGATATTCCCATCTCCTTAAGAATTTCCCACAGTTTGTTGTGATCCACACAGTCAAAGGCTTTAGGGTAGTCAATGAAGCAGAGGTAAATGTTTTTCTGGAATTCCTTTGCATTTTCTATGGTCCAACAGATGTTGGCAATTTGATCTCTGGTTCCTCTGCCTTTTCTAAATCCAGCTTGTATCCCTGGAAGTTCTTGGTTCATATACTACTGAAGCCTAGCTTGAAGGATTTTGAGCATTACCTTGCTAGCATGTGAAATCAGCACAATTGTGCAGCTGCTTGAACATTGCTTGGCATTGCCTTTCTTTGGTATTGGAATGAAAACTGACCTTTTCCATTCCTGAGGGCACTGCTGAGTTTTCCAAATTTGCTGGCATATTGAGTGCAGCACATTAACAGCATCATCTCATGGAAGATTCTTCTCATGGAAGAACTTAAAAAATATTTCCTCTTCCTTTATGATGCAGCAATTTTTCAGGAAAATTATTCTTCTTGTTCACCCCAGTACAGCATATTTCAGAGAATTTTACACTTACACATTGGACTTTATGATTTTCTTCTCAGCCAGACAGTCATATAATTAGCAACTTCTTGCTAAGAATTTCTAGTTAAGAATTCTAGTTAAGAATTTTTTTCCCCATGCCCAAACCACATATCTGCCAGAGAAGTTACAAAGCTCCATGTAAAAGAAAACGGCATTTTGTGGATTTGCTTCACCTGATTTCTACTTAGAATAAACCAAGCATGTACTTACTACTATGTGACTTTTCAAAACGTGAGAAACGTTTAGATCATGGTCCTGCATGATGAATTTCCACCACCATTACCACCTCCTCACTGCTATTTACTTAAAAATCCTACAATGAAAAGATCACTAGGTGACCTTTCCATTTTTTTTAAAGCCAAATAAGTTTGTACCATTTTCCTCAACTGGTAGGGCTGCTACAAACTAATTCATCTCTCTTTCTTGAAATTGATATCCTTATACATGCTCTTTCATGATAAGATCACTAGGTAATTAAGACTTGCCACATAACTCCCATACAAAGCAATACTAAATGAGATTTATGTTTGAGAAGCTGGGTGACCACGTCAGTCATGGCATGTCTACTGAAGAACTGGGTGCCTCATCAGATCTACTCCTCATATCAAAGAGGTCTTTTGCCCTTAGTTGGACTTAATCCTAGCTCTGTATTTTTCTGCAACCTAGAAAGTTCCTTAACTTTTCTAATCATCAGTTTCTTTGTTATGTAAAGTAGAAATAACAATACTACTTGTCTTATAATAATGTAGATAAATTGAGATAATACATATCAAGTACTCAGAACAGCCTTGCATACAAGTAAGGTTGGTCATTATTATTCTGTGTAACCTATTCTGGGAAATAAATGAAGAATCAAAAAATGTGAATGATATATATCATTGTAGAATTAAGAGAGCTATCATGTTGTATTGATGTTTAAGTAATCACAGGAAATTTAGGGACAAAAGAAGTCAAGGAGATGAGAAAGCCTTCATAGAAGTCATGAGGCTTGAGCAAGGCCCTGAAGAATTTGAACTGGAAATGTAAAAACAATCATCTGGGACCCAGAGGCAGCAGCAGGAAGGAATGTGCCTATAAAACACAGATAAAAGACCAGCCAGTCTGAAAAGAGGAGGATGTAAAAGGATATGAATTTGAAGAAAAAGAGATGATCTAGCTTATAGCAGGCCTACCAGTTGAGGAAAATAATCTAAACTTATTTGGTTTTTAAAAAAATGGAAAGAAAGAGGACTTTTGACAGAAAATAATTTATTTCTGTCTCTCAAGAGTCCCTTGGACTGCAAGGAGATCAAGCCAGTCAATACTAAAGTAAATCAGTCCTGAATATTCATTGGAAGGACTGATGCTGAAGCTGAAACTCCAATACTTTGGCCACCTGATGTGAAGAACTGATTCATTTGAAAAGACTCTGATGCTGGAAAAGATTGTGGGCAGGAGGAGAAGGGGACAACAAAGGATGAGATAGTGGATGGCATCACCGATGCGATGGACGTGAGTTTGAGTAAATTCCGAAAGATAGTGAAGGACAGGGAAGCCTGGCATGCTGTAGTCCATGGGGTTGCAAAGAGTCAGACATGACTGAGCAACTGAACTGAACTGAACTGAACCGAAGGCCCATTTCCTCAATCATAGATGGCCATCTTTTTGTGTCATCACATGATGGAAGGCTGGAGGGAACTCTCTGTGATCTCTTATATAAGGGCACTAATTCCATTCCTGAAGCCTCCACCCTCATGTACTAATCACCTCCCAAAGCCCCACCTTTTATCACCATCACATTGGGGTTAGGATTTCAGTTATGAATTTAGAGTGGACATAA
Source organism: Oreotragus oreotragus (assembly GCA_006410675.1). NCBI lineage: Eukaryota > Metazoa > Chordata > Mammalia > Artiodactyla > Bovidae > Oreotragus > Oreotragus oreotragus. Next base: position 29,015 of record SJYX01008374.1, read on the forward strand.
ACATTCAGTCTATAGCAATTGGACATGATGTTTGTACTATAGCAGGTAGGCCTTTAATAGAAATTCAGTCATGGGATAGTGAGAGCTTTCAGGGAAATGGAGGCACCAAAGATCTCCTACTGCTATTTCCCTCACCAGGCACTGCCCATGTTTCTTTGCTTCTGTTTTTGGCAAAATTGCTCAAAAAAGTTCTATACTTACTGTCTTTTGTTTCTCTTTTCTTACCATACTATCTCTCAGGCTTTTGCTCTCTTGCTCTATTGAAACTGCCCATGTTAATGACACGCATGTTGCTGACTAATAGTCATTTTCAGTCCTTATTTTACTTCTCAACAGCATTTGATAGAACTGACCATCACTTCTTCCTTTACAGACTTTCCTCACTCGGTTTTCAGGGTACAACATACTCCCACGCCACTGGTAATTCTGTTTCATCTCCTTTAGCTTGCTACTTCTCTTCTCTGATCCTCTTAATGTTAGGGCTCAGTTCTTGGTCTTCTTATCTTCTCTCTATACACTCCCTCTCTTGGCCACCCAGATCAAAAAATGAACAATATCATTTTTGAATACACTGAATACTCACAATCAAAAATATGAAAAAGTGTTGGTGAGGAGATGGAGAAATTTGAACTCTTCTGCATGGTTGGTAGAGTATAAGATGGTGTGGCCCCTTTGGAAAACAGTTTTGTAGTTATTCAAAAGTTGTACATAGTGTTACCACTTGACTCAATAATTCTAGTCTTAAGATATATACCCAAGGGAATTGAAAACATATGTTCACACAAAAACTTATACGAACTGATACAACATACAACATGGATGAATCTTAAGAGCATTATGCTATGTTGAAGAAGCTAGACAAAAAAAGCATATATTGCATGATTCTATATGTGAAATGTATACAATAGTCAAGTCCATAGATACAGAAAGTAAATCAGTATTTTTCAGAGTCTGAGGAGAAGAAGAATTGGGGAATGACTGCTATTGAAAATGGGGTTTCTATTTTGATGAAAATACTCTGTAATTGGTGATGATGGTTACAATAACCTTGTGAATACACTAAAAACAACTAAATTGTTCACTTAAACTGTGAATTTCATGGTATCTAAATTATATTTTAATTTTTAAAAAACTACAAGGCTTTGAGCTTCCTTTCCATAGTTTACATGTACAGGACCAGCATCCTGGGCTAGATTTATTACTACAGACGACTGGATCTGTCTTTGAGGTTCATGGAAGTCAATCAATAAGGAAACCATCCTGGATTAAATAGTTCATACATGACAAATGAATTCTGAAATTAGAAACTTTGTCCTGGGAATACATATTAGGAAAAATTATGATGTAAATCTTATATCAGGGGCTATTAGGTAATACAATAGATGCTGTCTTTGCAGTTTTGCCTAAGACACAGAAACATTCTTTGGAAGGATGTTTCTTCTACTGACCAACTCTAAAGGATTAGGGCATAAAATCAAATTGCAACTAACTCTATAAAGGAATTTTTGCCAAAATAGTATAGCCTACTTCCAGATGATCTAACTTTTATAAAGATAAGCTGATGAGGCCAAGAGACACAAAGAATTACATTTTCTTTGACCAACTTCCCCAAATATCAGATGTCTCAACTGAACATTTGGCAAGCATTAGGAGGCAGTCTAAATTCTGATTTGTATTGCTGATTAAATAAATGTCCATATGTTTTTGATATTGGATACGCAGGTAGCAAAGTCAATATACTGTCATGAGAATTTAGGGGCTTGATTTATACCCTTATCCAATCAAAGAGCCATCGTACTTCCAGCTGGGGTGAACTCCAGAGATACCTACAGATGGAGATAAAATGTCTTTCAGCTTCAGAAGAGAATTCTGAGCCCTCTCATTTGGACAAGCACTTAGTTGGGAGTCTAGCATTTCTGCTGTTAGACATGGAAAGCATAATTTTGGTCTGAGAAAACTCTAAATGCAGGTGTTTTTAATCAACTGCTTCTATCATAAAAGCATTTCAATGGAATCCCTGCAAAACATGTCACTTGGTGAGATCTGCATTTTTAACAAACTAGCTCCAAAATATACCCCCTCAAGTAGATGAATGATCTATATGGATTTAAGGTATGTTTGTTTTAGATACTATATTACAGTGCTTTTATCTATAAATGTTTACTGAATGAGTGAATGATTTAATGAATCTATATTATATTATCAAGGTAATATTAGAGTTGAATATTTTTCTTATACAGTTTTAATAGGAATGCCAAGCTATAAGTGAAGCTTTCTCAGATGACAAAAAGATTTTCCTTTTAAAAACTGATTGTTTACTGATATGTCTTCCCCGTTATGTTATAAGCTCTTTGAGGATGTTATTCATCTTTGCATCCTCCACACAATGCCTACTCCTATGCAAGGTCCATAAGCAGATGCTCAAAAAACAATAGGAGAAAGATATGGAATGGAACTAGTTGGGATTATTTTTTACATGTCAAGTTTTGGGTGCACAGTCTGTTCAGCAGTACCAAGGCAGGTCCATAGAGTGACTACTCCACCCCAGAAGCTAAAGGAGGACAGCTCTTTCCTCTCTCCTCTCTCTGACAGCTGGAGTATAGGTCAGTGACTAGTCATGGCCAAAGAGACCTTAGTAGTAGGGACTTTGGATCTGGAGGGAATGACTCAAAGAGGCAGGATTACTTAAGTGTTAATTTGAAATACCAGTGGCAGAACTGTGAGTATGCAGCACAGCAGCTGGTCTCCAAGCAGAGTGGTAACCGCAGCTTCCTAAGTACCCTAGTCCCATGGTAAGAATTTGGCCTTGTCTTGCCAATGATCTTTATTCCTGCCCCAGCCTGACTTTCTATATATCTGTCAATTCATGAGCCACCCATGTACACTGAAGAGTAAATGCAAAGGCAACCCAAAAGTATATTAAAAAAGAAACCTAATATTACCTTTTGTACTCATTTCCTTGGAAGATGAATCACTTCTTACCCATTAACTCAGGCATATAACAATTATGGTTTTTCAACCATACTGCTCTCTCTCAAATTTTCCTAGCCCTCCTATGAAATACAGTTATCTTTTAAAAAATCCAAATGTCTATCTAGATTTTAAATATCCAAGATATTGCAAAGATTTTCCCACTATGTTAAAGAAATGAAACTATGGAGTAAAGAGATCTTTTAAACTCCTACATACACACAATAGCCAAAAGCAGAAACCACTAAAATTAATACTTCATCAATGGATCAACAGATTTAAAATAAGGGGCTTCACTGGTGGCTCAGTGATAAAGAATCTGCCTGCCAGTGCAAGAGACACTGGTTCTATCCCTGGCCCAGGGTGACCTCACATGCTGTGGAGCAAATAGGCCCACGCATCACAACACAATAGCCAAAAGCAGAAACCACTAAAATTAATACTTCATCAATGGATCAACAGATTTAAAATAAGGGGCTTCACTGGTGGCTCAGTGATAAAGAATCTGCCTGCCAGTGCAAGAGACACTGGTTCTATCCCTGGCCCAGGGTGACCTCACATGCTGTGGAGCAAATAGGCCCATGCATCACAACTACTGAGCCTGTGCTCTAGACCTCGGAGCTGCAGGCACTGAGCCCACATGCCGCAACCACTGAAGGCCAGGTGCCCTGGAGCCCATACCCTGCAACAAGAGAAACCATTGCAGTGAGAAGCCTGGGCACAGCAACTAGAGAGTAGCCCCCACTTGCCACAGCTGGAGAAAGTCCATGCAGCAGTGAAGACGCAACACAGCCAACAATAAAACTAGATAAAGGAATTTTTTAAATATGGTGTAGCCACACAATGGAATATTATTCAGCCATAAACAGAAATAAAGCACTGATACATGGATGCATGAAAACATTATGCCTAATGAAAGAAGTCAGATGATGATGTTTCCACAACATTATGAATACACTAAATGCCCCTGAATTGTACACTTTAACATGGCTAAAATGGTGAGTTTTATGACATGTATTTTTTCCACAATAAGAAATTTAAATTCAATATCCTCAAAATTAGGAGAAATATAAAGCAGAATATTTTAAAAATGATTCCTTCTGTTTACAACAGAACAGAGTGGCTTGTCAAGAGCATTTTCTGGTTATAAAATCTTTGTAGTTCCAACTTTCCCTTCGAACTCTCAATGGAGTTGTGTCATTATGTAATCAGGTTTCTGTATTAAGAAATTACCTTGTGTCTGGCGAGAGGAAAGTAAAGCTCTTCCAAAAGGCATTTAATTTATCTCTGGTCACAATCACAACTCCTTTCATTTAGACACAATGAGGAAGTTTTGAAAATGAAGTACAGTTTAATGGGTCTTGACAAATACAATTTTTCCACTCTGGTAAAGTTTAAAGCTCTCTTATTACAACAGTTACTCAATTTTCCAAAGATGTAGGACTTCACATGGGAAAAATAGGCTGAAGATGCTAGTATTTACATAATTCTTGAACCTGGGTAACAAGAATGTGCTGCAGGTTGCTGCCCCATAATTGAATGGCTCATTATTGTAAAATATTTCAAGTTTCCTCAGTGGAATACTGGGAAATGACATTAACTCAGACTTTTACTCTAGAATTTTATAACTTTTTATTTCCATCATTTCTATATTTCCCCCAAACCTCACATACATCATCAGTAAAAGAAAAAAATATGTGTGTTTATATGTTTAATTGTATAAATACACACACACTTCCACATATATTCTAAGACCTTTCAATTATTGTTTTCCAATCCCAACAGAACTAGAAAAGAAAGCCTTACACACCAAGAATCCCACTTTCAAAGTATTGATTTCAGTGTGTGTGTATCAAAGCCAGTGACTGTCTTTTCATTCTAAGAAGCAAAAATGGTGAACTCTTTCCTGATTTACATTTTCTGCAATACATAGGGTAAATTGAAATACCAGCAACTTTATGTTCCATTTCTCAACTTATTGAAAAATGTGTGTTGCCTAAAAAGGTATTTTCAATAACCTCTTGGGGGGAAATTGCAAGATTTCCCCATCAGATTCCTCGGAAGAAACCATCTTAATGCTTTTATAAATAACAAAAGCATTTCATTTCAGAAGTCCTTAAAATACAATCATTTCGTTTACTTTTAGAGGCTTTATTAAAGTAGGTTTTCAACCCACACTCTTCAGAGCAAGTGCCTGTAATTAAAAACAGTCCTCTCACCTGATCCATTTCCTGTGCTTTTTGGGTGTGAGAGCACTAACTCACCCTGAATTCATAAGGAAGACATTATTGCCAAGTTCCATGAAGCCCTCTGAGAAATTCATCAGGGCTACAAACTACTGACCTTACCCTAAACCCATCTGCTTGCAGGCCAGCTGACTCAGTGTCTCCTGCCAGCCATCCGCACACACGTGGTGTTCCATGGCAGATCTGTGAGCCATCAGGAATGAGGAGGAGTTCACGTTTGCAGAGAGGGTCACTGGGGGAAAAAAGGAGGGGAACTCTAATTTAAAACATCTCTTCTCATGAAACCACATGATAACATGCCTTTCTTTTACTTGCAGACATGTATTTTTATTTATTTTAGCTAAAAACTATTTGGTGAATTCTTCCGCTCTGCAATCCATAGTGATCACCATGTGGCAGAGGACTAGAAAATGAGTTAGATGTGTTCTCTGCCCTCCAAGAACTAGAGACTCTTAGGGAAATGGACAGGCAATTCTCAACTTTCCATTATGAGTTAGAAGATGGCCAGAGGCAGTCCCATTCCCATAAGTTTATCTAATGGTTTGCATAATTAGAAGGAGCTAGTTGTAACTTCAAATTGTTTCCTTTCAAGAAGGTCTTTGAGAATGTAAATGTGTGAGTGATATTAATTTTGGATTAATATGGCATATGGGCTAATTCTTCTTTTACAAAAGAGAATCCTCTGTACTTCATACCCCACAGATCATTTATGGAAACATTGCACAATTAATGATAATACATTTCATAACTATGATTTGGCCAGACGATGCCAAAATAAGGACCAAGGGAATGGAAGGAGGGATAAGTGTAGGATGACAGAATGAACCAAACTCAAGATTATAAACTGCAACATTGGGACACCAGTGGGAGATGCCTTTAAGTCCTGTGCATGGAAGGTAGTAGATAGACAGAAATCTCATCTGGATTTCGAGCAAGAATATAGGGCAGACAGAAAGGCCATGTTAATATCTTATTCCAGGTAGTGTCAGTGATATAAGAATGACCAATTATTGATAAATGTTAAAGTTGGGGGATGATAGAGTTTAAAATTATATTCATATGGAAAGTTATATGATCATAAATATTTGAACCCAAATATTTTCCTATGTAAGACAGACAATAGAGAAGTAACTTGGGTGGAAGTGTTCTGTGAGTTGGAAATAGCATGTGCAAATCACTGCTGACTGCTTTTACAGTAGTAAAGTAGAATAGATGAACTTGGTTAGTAAGATCCATAAAGCCAGTTAGGATTCATTTAACTTAAATGGCTGCCAGGCATTAGAGCAGACGGCAGAAACAAGCAGCTCACCACAGTCCCACTCATCAGAACTGTCGATGCAGTCGGCTTCACCATCACACCACCGGTCACGTGGCACACACTCGTGGTTTGCACATTCTAGCTCATCAGCTTGGCAAAATGCTGGCAGGGGAACAAGAAGGGAGGAGACAAACATTTTAGGAATGGATGGCATTTTCACTAACAGGCCCCTCACAGTTTGCCAACAGGTGTGTCAAAGGAGGAAAAGATGTGGTTGCCGAGGCCCTGCAGTAAGTCAATACGGAAGAGCAAAGCTGGCACGATCTCATTTCTGAGATGTCCACCCACACAAACAGCAAGCATTTAAACAGCACTACTATCTCCAAGTGACTAAATTCTCTACTTCTAACCACAGGATTGAAAAAGTGGCACCCAAGCAGCAGAAATCCCAAAGATGAGAGCACAGAACTAACATCTGAAGTGGCTTGAGCTGAGCACTGGGCATGAGCAGACTGAGGTCACTCCAGGATGAGACCCAGCTCTGTCTACATTTATGGTCAGTTTTATTTGTTTTAATCTCTAGTATTAAGTGACTCTCAGAGTCACACACTAATCTTCTCTTGGGTTTTTAAAAACTATAGCCAAACTCCTTAATTGCCTATCTAATATCTATTACTTTTCTTTCTCCTTTCTGAAGGGAATCTGATTTTTATTCAGGCCTCCACACCAGCCCCCATCCAGGAAAAGAATCCTAAGTCATTTAAATAAGACATGACATTTTTCTCACTACAACTGTATTTTCCTGAGTACAGTTATTAGCCCAGGAGCAAACATGGCATCTAAAATCAGCGTCTCAGCTTGTGGTTTTGTAGGTTATACTTTACAAGGTAGTACCCGACCAAACCCTGCCATCCAAAGCTTTGTGTCCTAGCCTGGAAGAGAAGTGGCCTGGAACAGACATCATCTTTTCTTATTGGTTCTCCCTAAGGATGCTTCTAGACCAATATCATTATGCATATATTTTACACATTTGATTGTATTTGGCATATATTTTTCCAAGTGAAGTTTTAGTCAAAAAGTCTGAAAATACAAAAAGCTTTTGACATGTATTTCCAAATTTCTCACTTATCCAAAATGAGGGGTAATTAATGTTTAAAATAAAATGTCACATTGACAAATGCCCAATAAGTACTTACAGCAGTTTTTTTCATCCATGTTATCAGGGCAGTCTGGAAACCCATCACAGATGACTGTGTGCTTCAAACACTGTTTACTGGATGGACATTCCCAAAGATCTCTCTCCTTACATCCTGGAGACAGAAGGAAAGGTTCTTTGCAATAGATGTGAAGGTGAAAATAACTATGGCTTTGATCAAACAAAGTAAAAAGAGAATGACAATATAAAGGGAGGATTTCTTTCTTCTTAACAAGTTTTGACTCCTGTATACCATGGAAAATGTAAATTTGAAAGTATAAATGCTTGGTAATCTCCATACTGCATTATAAATAGTACATCTCTTCCAGGAGAAGATCAAAAGTGACATATGGGAAACAGGAAAAAAATGAAAAAGCAACTGTACAGTAACGTTCATCTTTTGCTGTTCCTTTTGCTTTCTGAGCCAATTTGCCAACACATAAGACTCATCTCTAAAATGAAGAGCTACACTTTTAAGCAAATATGCCCAAACCTAGTGATCTAAATGTATATTATCTTAAAATGTAATTTCAATCAACAAATGGTAATGCCGTCTGTGTGTTTAGCAAAAGAGGCAACTTCTATGCCAAATATCTACAAAACTAGTTTATGAGCCAGGTACGAAAGCCATTACCTTCAGTAATGTAGCCAGAAATCTAAGAATAGAAACTATCTCTTATATGAGAAATAAATATAAAGACTATAAGCTTGAATGGTAATCTGTCTATAAAATAACAAGCTCTTGCAATGAACTTAATAAATGTCATTTGATTCATAGACAGTGAATTTATATGTTCGCTAAAACATGCTAAATGCCTAATTGTTCTTGCCACTCAGGTTGGACCCATGACTCTCACCACGTTGTGAGGGTGTGGAGGAAGAGACCACATATATTCATCTTTGAGTATCCTGACTCCCCTTCCTAGAATGGCAGCCAGCCACTCAACACATATGAATTTTAAATGGAACTTTATTTCATGTAAGAAACAAAAAGTCTCGTGTTCCTAGAAAAAGGTAGTTTAGTTTACAGTGAATGAAACACCAAGCAGTGATGAAATAAGGAGTGTCTTTAAAGACACAACTTCTCATCAGACCTGGTACAAATCATTCAGAGAAAGAGCATAGATGATTGACTCAAGTTTCTTGGAGGCCCTCATAGGAAAATAATCTGCTTTAAAAAAAGAATTTTCATTGAGAAGCTATCAAAATAAATTCACAGAAGAGAGATTTTTACTATGAGAAAAGTTAGGTTTAAACTGTTTCAGATGCTTAGCAGGAAAAGAATCCACCTGCAATGCAGGAGATACGGGTTTGATCCCTAGGTCAGGAAGATCCCCTGCAGGAAGAAATGACAACCCACACTAGTATTCTTGCCTGGGAAATCCCATGGACAGAGGAGCCTGGCAGGACGCAAGTCAGACACAGCTGAGCAACCAACCATGCATGGTCGCACCATTCAGGGCTTCCCTGGTGGTCCAGTGGTTAGGACTCTGAAGGGAGCATGGGTTTTATCTCTGCTCAGGGAACTAAGATCCCACATGCCACATGGTATGGCCAAAAAAAAGGGGGGGAGGGTTAATAAAAAATACAATAAAATATTTTTTTAATAAAGTGCTTCATCATTCAAACATATAGGACAGTGCGAGAGTATCTGACCACAGAATTGTATAGGAAATAAATAGTGAGAGTTCTTCACTAACTATCTGGAAGTGTCTTAGGCCCAGGGACATCTATTCTAGGAATTCATGGGGATATTATTTGGAGTTTTCAGCTAACCAAGAATACAGACATCATCTGGAATGTTCTGACAATGAGACTCTCATCACAAACGACACTACTTGCTAGCAGATGATGAGAGAAAACAGCATGAGTCTTTCTGACTATTCACAAAAGTACAGAGAAGAACCTGAACACAGGGAATGAGCTGAGAAAAGACCACACAAGTCAATCCACTGGTACATAAGATCTGCATCCTCCCAGAGGATAATAATAGGAAGTAACACTTATTATTCACCCTAAATCCACATTCTAGATAATAGTTTTAGTTCTTAAAATAACACCACAGTGTCAGAATTACAATCATCATTTCCTAAGTGAGGAAACTGAGAGTTCGAGAAAATAAATAAATTGCTCCAAATCCAGGCTTATGGAGAAATATCCAGTTGGGAAGAAGGTCTAAGTCCTTAGTTGTAGCTGTCTGTACATTGAGAATACATAGCACGTGCCAGGGGTAAGAGCAAGGGAAACAGAGCTTAGAGGCATACATCTGGATTTAAACCCCAGCTTCAATCTCATTAGCTGTGTGACCTTGGATAAGTTTCTTAATTTCTCTGAACCTCTGTTTCCACATCTCTAAAATAGGAATAATACCACCTGGTACAAAGGGTTGCTATAAGGGAGAAATGAGTACTCTCTAGTCAGTAATTTCCCTTCTGTATATTCTCTTTTCTAATAAAAGTTTGTGTGGCCTAATGCCCTCTTCTGTGGAGTTACAATGAGCATAAATGAATTAGGATGAAAAAAGGTCAAGACATGAGTCCCGTGGAAGACAATACTGTGACTTTGTGAAGAAACCGTTCTCTCTTTAAAGTGACATTTTTGGTATAATTATGCTTTAAATGTATGCTTTAAAAGGAAGAGGGTATGACTCCATTAAAAATGAAAAACAGATATGGATAGGATGGGATGTCTAATGCAGCTGTAGGTTATACAATCAAATAACTGTTGATGTCAGGATAACAGCCACCCCTGCACAGAGGCCATGGCCACTCACAGCGGCCACTGTGCGTTGCTAAAGTGACAGTTCATCCCAGTTTTCCTGTGACTTTGCAGGTTTGAGCATCAATCTACCCCCCTTCCAAGAAACCACTCACAGTTCAGTTCAGTCGCTCAGTCGTGTCCGACTCTTTGCGACCCCATGAATCGCAGCACGCCAGGCCTCCCTATCCATCACCATCTCCCGGAGTTCACTCAGACTCACGTCCATCGAGTCCATGATGCCATCCAGCCATCTCATCCTCGGTCGTCCCCTTCTCCTCCTGCCCACAATCCCTCCCAGCATCAGAGACTTTTCCAATGAGTCAACTCTTCGCATGAGGTGGCCAAAGTACTGGAGTTTCAGCTTTAGCATCATTCCTTCCAAAGAAATCCCAGGG
>SJYX01008374.1:47179-61109 GCA_006410675.1 Oreotragus oreotragus
GTTGGAGAAGACTCTTGAGAGTCCCTTGGACTGCAAGGAGATCCAACCAGTCCATTCTGAAGGAGATCAGCCCTGGGATTTCTTTGGAAGGAATGATGCTAAAGCTGAAACTCCAGTACTTTGGCCACCTCATGCAAAGGGTTGACTCATTGGAAAAGACTCTGATGCTGGGAGGGATTGGGGGCAGGAGGAGAAGGGGACGACAGAGGATGAGATGGCTGGATGGCATCACTCTATGGACGTGAGTCTGAGTGAACTCCGGGAGTTGGTGATGGACAGAGAGGCCTGGCGTGCTGCGATTCATGGGGTCGCAAAGAGTCGGACACGACTGAGCGACTGAACTGAACTGAACATGAGATGAACACAATGACCTTCACTCTGTCTTCCAGTCACAGAGCAGGAAGTTAGTTTCTTCTACCAGCAAAGGAACAAAGAGACACAGAGGCATGGAGACTGGCTCTCTGCAGTGTTAAAAAACATAACAGTTAAGTCCTTCTTAACTCCTTAAACGTATTTATGTATTTCTTACAACAGAAAAAAAGTCTTTTGGAAAACATTTAAAGTCAAGCTGTAAACCCCACCAATATCAGAACCAAAGGCTTTAAAACACAGTTATGGGGATGTTGGGGCTTTCCTCAGGCTCAGACGGTAAAGAATCATCCTGCAGTGGGGGAGACCCAGGTTTGATCCCTAGGTTGGGAAGATCCCCTGGAGAAGGGAATGGTAATCCACTCCAGTATTCTTGCCTAGAGAATTCTATGGACAGAGGAGCCTGGCGGGCTACGGTTCATGGGGTCACAAAGAGATTATATTCTATTTCTTTAAGGGGGTTTTGACTCCAAGAAGAAGTTCAGGTTAGAATAAAATGTTTTATTACATTTTATCACCCAAGAGGAGATCAAAGATAGATAATGAAATGGTTTTTAATCATTTGAAGGTAAACAGAAGGTCCCTCAAGGACACTCGCATTTGTATTGTTCATCTTTCTTTGTATGCTGAATGCCTTTTATGTAGAGTAATGATCAGTTAGTAATCGTGAAGCTGTATTCATGTAACGAAGGACTTTATTTCTCCAGTAGATGCGGAAAAATTGTTCAAACTCTATTCTCATTTAACTTCCCCATTGAGAGGACCTGCTGCTCACATCACAGCCCAGGAACCACCTTACTCCTGCTGGCAGCTCACCTCCTTGTGGACACAGACCTAAAAAAGCTAACCTCAGTCTCACAAGCTCAAGTTCAAATCGATAATGTAATTATCAGAATTATAATCGTGCTGTTACTTTCTTTAGCTTGCCATTCCTTCATGCCCCTCTTATTCATTCCGCCACCCAGATTTTTCTTCATAGCTTAGATATCAATGCTTAAGAAAGGTTAGAATGAAAATAAGCCTCTTTAATCCACTTGCTAGACATACAGCCGACTTCATCTACATAGTAGAGGTTCAAGTAATGACAAATTATTACTTTAAGACAAGAAACAGTACTGACTCTGTAAACCAATCCTACCTTTTAGGCTTCCCTCCCATGAAGCAATTCTGGAATGATGTGTTCATATTTACATAATGCTTCCAAACACTTGCTGAAAACATTTCTAATAATGCCAATATTTCCAGTATAAATGTTGTTTACATTAACAATTACACAAGCAGTGCAACTTCAACAACAAAAATTTACCACAAGAGCAGGAGCTACTTCAGAATTTAGCATTACCCATTGCTAAATGCTTAATGTGTATATTTGACAAGTATTTACAAACGGCGTGCTCTGACCACCATATTTTCCTGCTGCAAAAGTGTCAAAGACACACAGCGTAAATTTCCAACCCATCAATTCTTTTACAACTAAGTTAAAGAAGTATTGCTTTGAGGGGAAAACCCAATTATGTTGAAAGAAGTTCTGGAGGAGCGACAGATGTGTGAAAGTGAATAGTTAATTGTCACATTATTCAGTACAGCCCCAGCATTTAAGTGCCCTCCACACCACAATGGGCGGAGTAAATCAGAAAGCCATGAAGCGTGGTGTGAAATGCTGCTTTGCTGGAGCTGGTGTTTGTGTTACCAGACGATATGCCTGCCCACGCCCATGGAAACAAAGGGACAGATTGAGCAAGGAGGCAGTCGGGAGGGGATGGTTTCCCAGCAGTTCTCTCTGTGCTGGGCCTTCCTCTGCTTCCTCATTTGATCTTAAGTGCTGTGTTCTCCCGAAGCATGGGGCAGCCCATTCAAATCCCTGCATATGTTCTGAGGGGGATTGTACATAAAATATTTATTATAAGTACCTTTGAAAAATATGATGAGAAATTAATTTCTCATGAACTAATACTGTTGGGGGCAATTAATACCCTCAATGTATTAATTTATTACTAACTTTTAACTTTCCTCAACTAGAACTCTCAATAACATCATCAGTATTTTGAGCGTTTTATAGAGATTAGGTAATTTATTCGATAGTTCTGGTGAGCCTGTAATTGTTAGATTCGAGTATGCACAGAAACTTATAGCTTACCTAGAAATCTGACATTTTAGGATCATTTGTAATGAACAGAGCTTTAAATTTCTTCTTCACCAAATATACTCTAGACCTTAGACCATTTAATCTTCCAAAGTCCCTTTTTGAGACTAAGCATTTACATTTCTCAAATAATTAGTACCCTATTGCAAATTTCGGTCTAGCCACCCAATGGAATATGATTGAACAATGATATTCTCTTTGAACAATCTAAGATAGTTTAGTTTAAGCTGCACCTCAAAATACCATATCCCATAATTAATGAAAAAAAAATCCAATCGATTCTTAATGAGTTACTTATATAGGGGATATTCAATGAGTATTGACTTATTTATATAAAGACCACAAACAAAGCAAGCAACAGTAGCTTCACAAAAACTGTATGCTCCTCCCTAACAAAATTACCCCGGTCATTGGACCATCATTCTGACAGCTCTGATTTTCTAGAAAATGTACTTATCCATATTTATCACAGCTGATAGGATTTCAGTTGATTGCTTGTGACATTTTGTCTAGACTAGAAGGGCAGTGTCTACTATGGAAAACTCATTTTGGGGAGCAAGGCAATGTTTCATCCTTCAAAGGCCAAAAGAATAAAATGATTTCAAAAGATGCATTGCCTCATGTGTTTTCAATAGCAAAAAATGTCAGGTTTTTTAAAGCAGAACAAGCTAAATAGTCATAACCAAACTATTCTTTGACTAGCCCTTCAATCATTTTGCTTTACTCCAGCATATGACTTAGTGAAGAGCATTGTCTGTTTTCAATTCCCTGATACATTTTGAGGTTCCAAGTACAAAGGTTTGCAGGGAAGTAAAGTGGGAATTAGCTCCACTTAAATTGCTGTTGGCATTTCCTGCCTTTGCCATGGTGATTTTGGAACTCAAAGGCAGAAATGCCAGGAAGAGTTTTATCCTCTGTGGGCAGAGACAAAAATCATAGAGGGCATGAAATTTAATCCCAATTAAACTTAAACTTTGGAGCCTGCAGTCTGTCTTTGTGTATCTAGATGCCTGTTTAACAATATGGGAATTATAAGTAAGGACAGCATTATTCTGATCTTATAACAGATGACAACTGCTTTAGAATCTCTCAATAAAAATAATCTCTTACATTTGTGAAGAGCTTCTCATTTTACTGAGGGTTTGCATATATGTCGTCAAGGTTATAAACAGAAGTGTAATTTAGAGAAAATCAATGGAACTAACAGGAAAAACATTTATAACTCATGTCTTGCTGTTTGATAATTTAAGAAGTGAATGTCTTAACATTCAGTCCTGCTGCTGCTACTGCTAAGTCGCTTCAGTCATGTCTGACTTTGTGCAACCCAGACGGCAGCCTATCAGGTTCCCCCATCTCTGGGATTCTCCAGGCAAGAACACTGGAGTAGGGTGCCATTTCCTTCTCCAATGCATGAAAGTGAAAAGTGAAAGTGAAGTTGCTCAGTCATGTCAGACTCTTAGTGACCCCATGAACTGTAGCCTAACAGGCTCCTCCATCCATGGGATTTTCCAGGCAAGAGTACTGGAGTGGGGTGCCATTGCGTACTTAAAACTGTCAGTAAACAACGGACATATTTTAACACAACCTCTTATCCTAGTGTATGTTTGAGAAAAGTGCCATCTTACATACATACCACAGTTTTCTTCATCACTATCATCATCACAGTCAGCCTGGCCATCACATCTTCTAGAAGCCAGAACACACCGTCCTGAGCTGCACTTGAAGTGACTAGGTGAGCATTCTGTAAAAAGCAATGGGCCATATTACTGCCAACAAACAGAAAACCCAGACCCATCAGCTATGCTATTCATTTACGTGTGGGATGATGTGGAGAAGATACCACTAAAGATAAGGATGGTCCTTCACCAAGATGAAATCACCAAAGTTTACTTGGTTCTCTTCTGTCTGCCCTCAGCATCTTTCTCCTTCATCCTTGGCATCATATCTCCAGATTAGCTGTTTTGTGTCTTTATGCTTTCCAACAATTACCTCTCTTTCTGAATGGACAATTGCTGGAGCCTGAAATGTCCTAGGAAGCCAATGCTTCTAACTGCCCTCCTTTCATTTGTCAAATTGTTTCCCATTCTAATCTTTCCACCTGGTGAGCAGGCATTTCTCTATCTGATCATCTCACATGGCCAAGGTCTTTGAATGCTTTGCACTTGAAGCTGAGTGCTGAAGAATTAAAGCTTTTGGACTGTGGTACTGGAAAACCCTCTTGAGAGTCCCTTGGGCTGCAAGAAAATCAAACCAGTCAATCCTAAAGGAAGTCAGTCCTAAATATTCATTGGAAGGACTGATGCTGAAGCTGAAATGCCAACACTTTGGCCACCTGATGTGAAGACCTGACTCATTGGAAAAGACCCTGATTCTGGGAAAGTTTGAAGGCAGGAGGAGAAGGTGATGACAGAGGATGAGATGGCTGGATGGCATCAGCGGCTCTATGGACATGAGTTTGAGCAAGCTCCGGGAGCCTGGTGTGCTGTAGGTCCATGGGGTCACAAAGAGTCGGACACGACTCAGCAACTGAACTGAAGGAGCCATGGATTTATCTTCACTGTTACCTTCAAGACCCTCTAGTATAAAAGCAGCTTCCATATACAATGGACTCTGTGAGTTGTGTTTACAATAAACATGGAGATCATTATAAAGTCATCTCCGCAAGTTATTTTTAAAATGAATACAGTGTCTAACAGACGAGTATTAAATTCTGCAATGTAATCAAGTTTATAGATTCACCACCTACATAGCCTTTCTATTGGCAATCAAATAAAAACAACAATAAAGAAACTTCTAAAGGTAGCTGATTTATTCATTCATGTTAGATACTACATTGTAATAGACTTAAAAATTAATAAAAATGAACCTTCAACTTCATCATCAGGCATTAGGCAGGTTTGATTGTCTGCATTTTCCTCTGGAAATTGATTGCAATCTGTGTCTTCTGGCCACTGTAGACCCACAATCCCAAGAACAGACTCACAGCGTTCTTTGGAATGCTCACAGAGAACTCTAAAAGAGCAAAAAAGACAACATTACAGGCAGAAAGAGCTACACCAAATGTTAGGCATCTACACAGGACTTTTAATTCTGTACAGCTGCAGGTCAGTGTATATATGTGGTGTGTGTATGCAGTGTGTGTGTGTATCAATGTATATACGGATACACATACACATAATAGGTATTTGGCAATCCAAAATAAGTGATATCATTACAAGGGAGGATTTCTGAAACACAATTTCACCAAAAAAATAAAAAATTAAAAAAAAAAAACACCTCTACTGCAGGAATGGAAATAGAGTTGTTCCCAGAACATGAATTCCCTTTTCCAGTTTACCTTTCTTGCTTTCTCTTTTGTCTTTCAGGCAGACACATTCTCCAACATTTTTGTTTCAAGCAAGTCCCCAACATCACTTTGGGCACTCTGCCACCAAAGGGCATGGAATCTGTAGAACACCCTCAGCCCCTTCTGGTGCCCTGTGACTGGGCCATTTCAAGTTTTAACCTGGCTTCCCTAAAGGCAATACTTCAGCTTACACTAATACTTTTGATAAACCTGGTGCTTCTCCCAAACCCATCTATGTTGAGCTCAAGTTGGTAAAAAATTAAATGTGTTGGCTTTTGTTAAAGAAAAGATATACTAAGCATTGCACTAGGTGTTTTAATGTGTTACTTCGTTTGTACCTAGAATATTGTAAATTGAGGCATCAGCACGTCTCAAAGAAGATGTTTTTTACTTCAGATGGAAAAAAAAATGTAGTTTTGCCTCAATATATAACCAATAAATTAGTTTTTTTTTTTATGTTAAGCAGACATAACCAAAGTACGTTCCTAGGCAAATTTCTTATTTCCTTTTAAAGACATTCTCATTTCTCAAAAGTTTCCAACTTTAAGCTAAGTTAATATCAACAAGATAAGGAATGGCTAGCAATTGAACAGAGAAGTTTCTGAAAAGTCTCCATCTTGATTTAACTCTGTGTAGATTAAGACAGAGCATAACTTAATGCTGGTTTCGCCTAGGAATCTGGAGCAAAAACAAAGCCCTGGCATTCCCATATGAGGCAAAAATGAGAAGCTCAACAGTATTTAACAACCATCTGTTGGACTGAACAGTTTTGTTGCAGATTAATAAAAGGTGTATATAACTCAATTGCAGCTGCTATTTTAAATTAACCAAAAGATACCTATTTCAGATAGAAGTCAGGTACTGCCTGACTCTACCACTTTTTTTTTTCCCTATAAAATAGAATAAAATAAATGGCACTACAACTCCATGGCACACTGTTCATATCATAATCTGTGTGGTGTTCAACCACAGAGACAACAGTCCCAAAAGGTTACTTTGAGGATGACAACTATTTAGCACATTATAAGGGCTCAATAACATTAGATTTTTTCCAATTCATAACTTAAAAACTGAATTTTAAGATCAATAAACAATCCTGGCAAAAGCAACTATGTGCAACCCCATGAGCATATCAGTATATTACTCTATACAAAAAATATTTTCTTACAAATGTCATAATGTAAAATTCTCTTTGATAGCTACTAAAAATGAAAGATGTATATGTGCTAAGAAGCAAAACTAAAATACCTAGAATCAGTTCACCAAGTTGTTCACTGTATAGTATTTCAGGATCCATCTCATCCTGGGCATTTAAATATGAAAACTAAATCTTAAAATTATCAGTTATATGTGGATATAAATTTGTTCCAGAGAACACTATGTTAGGGAAATGTTTATACACATATGAAAAGAGAATCAAATACAAGAATTTGTTAAGTACTATTAAAAGTAAGTATTCACTATCATCAACTTTGCTTAGCAAAAATGGAATAATATTTACAAACAACTTGTTAACATAAAACTGGTAGATGTTCTATTAGTAGTATTTTAAAAGGCATTTAACAGAAATTTTCAGAAGTATATTTACACAATCCTACATTGTATTATTCTATTTGTACCTTTTGTTCAGTTTCCCAAGTCATTTTGAAATGTTATCGTTTCCTGTCCTGACTCTATAGATGACCCTTCCTTGTCATCCGTTTGATATTCAGTACTTAATTTGCTTTCTCATCTGTTCACTGTTTTGATATCACTGCTTTTTCTTTAAGTTCTGAATGACTTCCGATCCAAACATCTGGTTTTCAGAGTCACCACTCACATTTGGGCGGGCACATCTGCGTATCCACTCCGTGATGGAATGCAGCCTGAGGAGGGCAGCCCAACCTCTGTGACAGCCACTCTGCATGCGCGCATTCTCTGACTATAACCCAGGACACACGGCAGAGGAGAAGGCCAAACCGCCACAAAGCAGTGAGCTGTGCTCCTGTCCTAACATCAGAGCAGGGTTTAGTCTGGGCTCACAATCAACTGGCAAAGCTTCACCTTTTTGTACATTTGTCTAATCTTAATCTCATAATAACTCAACCCAACCACCATCACAATCCTGATCTTACAAGTAAAGGAACTGGGATTGGAAGAGATCAAGGAAATGGTCTCAGGCTACAAGTAGCTAGAGAAAGAGCCAGGACTTGAATCAGAAGGTGGACTCCAGTGTCATAGTCTTAACCACAGGACATCTCTCATATCCTACGTCACTCATATCCTAAGTCCAAGCCATCCTCTTGAAATGCTGTCCTGAATTTCACCCAAGCAGGTAGAAAAACTCTATGTTCATCCCCTATCTATCCTGAGAGGATGGTGTGATGTCTCCTAACTTTTGACACAGTTAGAAAACAGCATTTTAAATACATCAACACTGCTAGATCAAGAGGCAGACAGATCCCTCCTTCTGCTGTCTCATATTTAAAAAACCACTTCTTGATCCACCCAAATGAAACATGTGATTTTATTTGGTTAAAGTCCGTGAACTATTATCAAAGGCAGTTCACACCCCTTGTTTGGTTCTTCAGTGATGACTTCTTACTCAGATACTCATTTTAGAATTCTACTTCTTTACCATTTTAATATGTAATTTGTTAAACACAGAGCTTCTTAGCAAAACAGGTACTTTGTCTAAACTCAAACTAAGTCTTCATTCCCTCGGTTCTCCCAGAGGGAAAATGAGGATGCCTGGAGGAGATGCCATTGTGTTACCTGCAAGGCGGGATACGCTGGTGTGTACCCTCGTCACACTTTGGTACCAAGATGGTGCAAGCAAAGAACATGAGGTATTTGTAACAGTTGGTCTGAACAAGTGCAGGGAAAAGAGAAGACTCCCAGCTGATAGATGCTTCCTTTTGAGTCCTGTGGCCAAGGTAATTCGGAAAATTTGTATGGTTGTAGGGCAAATTCAAGCAGAGTTCCAACGTAATTGGTTCACACTGACCTAACAAGAACAACAACAAAAAAAACCACACATACAGATACATATTATATACTTTTATTTATAAAATTTCATTTTGTTTATATTTATAATTCCACATGTAAAACAACTTACAAAATTAAAGTCTATTTTACAATCTTTCTTTAAAGTATTTAAGACTAGAATGCAAAAAGTACATGAGGCTGCCATCGAAAGATAAATAGTGTGGTTCATGAGGCGTCTTGACAAGCCAAGATTCATTTCTGTATATGCATCTGCCAGCACACTGCCCTGAATGAATGTTTCAGAAAGTCTTCCCCATTTTCCCCTTGGTTTCACTTATCTGAAAGTGACTCCTTTTCCTGCTTCCTTTTACTTTAATTTGTCATCTTCTGAATTATCCATTATTTCTAAACTAAGGCATTCCCCATCACCCTGTGAGCCACTTTCAAAAATTAATGAATCTAGCTGAGGAGGCAAGTAGATGACTTTTTCTACGTGTTTTGTGGTTAATAAACATATGAAAGTGAAAACTGAAAGTCACTCATTTGTGTCTGACTCTTTGCAACCCCATGGACTGTAACACGCCAGGCTCCTCTGTCCATGGAGTTCTCCAGGCAAGAATACTGGAGTGAGTAGCCATGTAGCCCTTCTATTCTCTAAGGACTCTTCCCAATCCAGGGATTAAACCCAGGTTTCCTGCATTTCAGGCAGATTCTTTACTGTTTGAGCCACCAGAGATTCACCGATCAACGTGTAAAGCTACACAATTCCAGGGCAAGAGGAGGCTGAGGTCCATTAGATATCCATTGCCAGAGAGATCGTCCCTAACCCTTAGCTTGGCATCCAAGGCTATTTCACACTCCAAACCACAGCCTAACTTTCTAGCCTCATCACCCATCCTATCTCCTCAGCAATATTTGCTTGGTGACACCAGATATTTTAAGAATTGCATGGCTTCATGATTCCTGTTAGCTTTCATCTCTTTCTTTCCTTCACACACTTGCAATCACCCCTCAAATGCAATCATGTTTCTACCTGTCAGCACTTGCTTCCTGGAATAATCCTCTCCCACCCTCCTTGGTCTGCAGCACTCAGCACAAACATCTCTTCCAGGAAGCCTTCCTGGCCAGCCACTCTTCTTCCACTCCCAGAAGGAGCGCCAGAGTATCTCCAGGACACACCTGCTGTGCCCACATGGCCCTCTGCTCTTTTCTTCACTTACTTACTTGTCTTCCCCACACAATTCTGAGACTTCTGTGAAATGAGACTTTCTTTTTTAAAAAATTGAAGTATAGCTCATTTACAATGTTGTATTGGCTTCTGGTGTAGAGCAAAGTGATTCAGTTTTACATACATAATTAAAATGAATTCTTTTTCAGATTCTTTTCCATTACAGTTTATTATAAGATATTAAATATAATCCCCTGGAGACCTTATTTCTTGAGCTCATAGTCTGCACCAAGCATAATGTGAGAATTAAGGGCGGAAAAGAGGAAGTGTCAGAAACCATCCTAGGCACTTTAAAATGTAAAAATAATTCAAAATATAGTCCAAGCCATTGAAGCAGTCTAAGTCTCCAGGGATATAACATGAACAGGTTAGGCCAGCAGGACTGGACAAAATGCTTGAACCCAAAGGGACAAAGTGGACAGAAGCAGCTTGGGAAGACTTCCCAGGACAAAAGGAGTTTGGACAGATTTGGGGGAAAGCAGCAGCAAGGCTTTCTGTCCCTTGTCTGCTATAGACACGCCTCATTCCCAGAGGAAAGAGGTGATCAACGGAGTGTTTTTGTAGAATCAAGGACAGGTCCACCAAAGACTTCATGCCATAAGGATAATTATTCAAGTTAAATTTAATTATTTAACTAAGAAGTGGTAAGCAGGCAAACAGATTAGCAATTAGGACTGCAGTGAAATAGTAAAACAGCTCTGGGATGATTTCTCGATTTGAAGAACCTGAGGGCTTGTCAGAGACTATGCAATAGGAAGCTGGACACTGATCAGATTAAAAAGCTCATGACCACATATATAAGACTCAGTTTACTGGGGAAGAAGTAACTCTCTAAAGCTGGCATAATCCTGAGGATGCCTACAGTGTAGAGAGAAGAAAGAGATGGAAGAGGGATGGGGTATTCTTGCTTCTCTGATTTGTGAAAGAGGAGTAACAGGAAATGTCTGATTTCAGGTTACACACAAAAAATGCATGTTCATTATAAAGACAATAAAAAGATGCATATAGGAAAAGTTCTCCAGTCCCCACCTCCCTTTCTCTTAACTTTCCTCAAAGCTAAAAGACAATTTTAATCCTTTCAGGCCTTTCACTTGCTCATATTGATACGGATAAGAATTTACATACATAGAGATATGGCTATGCTTTCGCCAAAGGATAACTGTGCTATCACTATTACCTTTTCAACTTGCTTTTGTTGCTTGATAACCTATCACGACCAAGCAGTAGAAACAGCTCAGCCTCTATGTTTTTCCTAATTTCTTCAATATACTTAAAATTTTACCCCCCAAAATGGGATCATTTACACATATTTTGATGCAGTCTTTTTTCCCCTGTAGACACTTTTTCTTTCTCTTTTCCTAAACCACTGTATCAAGTTTTGACTTTTTTCATCCATTCATTTCATTGAGATTAACTAATAAACATATCGCATGGACAACTTTTCTCTCTTTTGATATGTAGGGGATGTATCACTTTTGATTTGGGATAAGATACAGGCTTTAAATATTTCAGTGTCAAGGGAGATGAAAGGATTAAGTTACGATCATATACTATTCTGAGATCTTTATTGAATGCACTGAGGTTGACTGAATCTTGTGTTCTGTTCCTTCATAGTAGTATTCTTCACAGAGTGCTAAGCAAGATAAACTCTCAAGATATCTGGCAACCTCCAATTCTGGGACTTATGGTATCAAATTTTTTTTATCTTAAGCATTAGACTCACATATGAGCCTGATTTACAACAGTCACTAGAGGGCGATCGGGTCACAAACATGTGAGGACGTTTAGCAACCACAGGGCTGTTTCCAATGTTTTCAGTGCTCAGCAGGGCATCCTGAACATAGACGAGGTTTACAAAGATATCTGTTGAGAGAAAGGTGGTGATGGAGTCTCAATGATAGCCCACCTTTCAAACTCTGAAACAAGATTTGTTAAATTCAACCCACAGACAGGATTGTTAACTAAACAATGTTACATCTTGGTGGCAATAGTGGTAAAGAACCAGCCTGCCGATGCAGGAGACATACTGTGGGTCAGGAAAATCCCCGGAGGGGGAAATGGCTACCGACTACANTCTGTCAGTTCTCCCTATGCTCTCTCACAAATGGTGCCTGTGAGCATGTGTGGAGGCTCTTGCTTAACTGCTAATATATTGTTTGCAGACAGAAAGTTCCCAGTCTCTGGGAAGAATATCTACTTTGACAAAGTCACAAAAGAAGATCTGTGGGTAATGCGAGAGAAAACAGCCAACTGCTTGGCCAGAGTGGCCAAGTCAGGCTTTGAGTTTTGGAGAAAGAAATTCAGACATAAGTTATACTACACTGTTACTGTCATCATACCATTCAATTAACATCTGTATAGGCCAGGTCCGAAGTGTAAGAATCTGTTTAGATCGTGAACCTTGAGTGTATTTGACTAAACAGACCGAAGTGGGAAAATGAACAAGACCTTCAGGGCACTCACAGCAATTGACTTCATCAGATTTATCCACGCAGTCGTGGTCCCCATCACACACCCACTCAATGGCAATGCAGCGCCCATCTCCACAGCGATGCTCCTCTACAGGGTTGCAATCTGGAGGAAGCAAGCACTCAGGAGGATGCAGAGAACCAACATGACAAACACTTGGAATGTATGGCTCATAGCACCAGTACAAGTTAGAAAGTTCTTCTGTCACTAAATAATACACTACCAAAAATTTGAGAGCTAATCACAAAGTCAAAATGGTAAACAAGCAAGAAGAATTCAGCTGGTTTTATTAATAATTCAGGAGAGGACATCCAGAATTAAACACAGTTCTTTAAAATGTGGTGGCTCAGTGGTAAATCCATCTGCTAATTCAGGAGACATGGGTTCAGTCTTAGGGTTGGGAAGATCCCCTGGAGAAGGAAACTGCAACCCACTCCAGTATTTTTGTCTGGGAAATCCCATAGACAGAGGAGCCTGGTGGGCTGCAGTTCACAGGGTCACAAAAGAATCGAACATGACTTAGCAACTAAACAACAACAGCTTTAAAAGGTTCATTCCTCTTTTTAACTGAGATATAATTGACATAAAATGTTGTGTAAATGTATGCTAAATGATATAAGTTAGAGAAAAATACTGTACATCACATGTGGAAAGAAGCTGAATTTGTACAACATAAAAACAAGTGGCTAGCAGGGGCTGGTGTGAGCTGTTGGAAAGATGTTGTTTACAGGTACAAATGTGCAACTAGTGTGTGGATTCCTTCTTTAAAAGATAAGATGAGCTTTTGAACGTAAAACAAACCCTTGATGTCTCCAGTACAGAAGTCGCCCTAGAGTGCATGGCAATCAAATACAGGAGAGGTCTTTGGTTATATATAACAAGAGGATCAAGAACTGCTAGCAGAGTTTTGCTCAAGAGCTCAAAATCTAACCATGAGCCACTGACACCAACCAGAGAAGAAACAAACACTTTCAAAGAGACAAAAACATGTTAACTCCCATTTCCATTCCACTTCTTTAACGTTTCCTTAGTATGACTTTACCCAAGAAATATTACATTTACACATAAGACATGACAGACTAGTAATTGAAAAAGCCTCCTCTTCCCGAAAAGTAAGAAGCCAATCATTTTGTAATTTAATTCACTAACCACACTAACAAACAATGAACTACAAGATTTTGATTATAAGTTCCTATAATTTTAAATGAAAACCTTTAGGGAAATAATGTTACTTACCACAGTTTTGTTCATCACTCAGATCTCCACAGTCATCATAGCCATCACACACCAGGCTATAATTAAGGCACTTGCCTGTGTGACAGTGAAACAGATTCTCGCTACAATCTGAAAAAAAAAAAAAAAAAAAAAAAAACAAAAGACAAGGCAGGGGCAAAAAAGCAAAAAACGA
>SJYX01008374.1:67942-142870 GCA_006410675.1 Oreotragus oreotragus
AATGAGAGTTTAGATACAAAATGCTACTTCTAAAGTTCTTGCATGTTAATATTTATTTCAGTCTGGCATCTTATACTATTAATTTTTATCCCTCAAAATTGTCATTAAGTGAAAAGAGACAGCTAAGGAACAGAAAATCTTTTTTCAAGAGCCTCATTCAATTTGCTCAGTCTCTTGAGCCTATAAACATAATCATGTTGCCTCAACTCAAGATTCAAGTAGGGATGCTCAATTTCCACCCAGAAACAGCCTTGTTTTGAGATGACCAAGAGGTTAACCAGTTTGCCCAGTTTTCCAGCTTGTTACAGTGACCTGGGCTTCTTGATGTCCTGAGGGTGTTCAGCTATTGACGTCTAGCTCCAAAATGGGATTTCTCAACTGCAGTACGTGGACACTTGGGGCTGGGTGACTCTGTTGTGGGGAGCTATCCTGTGCAGTGTGTGTTTAGCAACAATCCCAGCCACTGCCCACTAAATTCCAGTAGCATCCCATTAAACTTCCCCAGTGGTTACAATCAAATAGGTCTCCATATAGTACAGAACATCCAGAAGGGAATATTGCCTCCAACAGAGAGCTACTGTTCTGGGATATCCAAGCATCACCTTATGCCAAGGCCAGTTTTAATCCTGTCTTTCCCATTGGCTCTCTCATGCCAATCTGGCAACCAGTGATCCGTGCTCGTGTCTCTCACAAGATCTTTCTGTTTACACCATCTTTTGCTTTGCCATACCTATTATATTGGGCTTCCCAGGTAGCACTAGTGGTAAAGAACTGGGCTACCAGTGCAGGAGACATAAGGGACATGGGTTCAGCCCCTCAGTTGGGAAGATCCCCTGGAGAAGGGCATGGCAACCCACGCCAGCATTCTTGCCTAGAGAATCCCATGGACAGAGGAGCCTGGTGGGCTGCAGTCCATAGAGTCACAAAGAGTCGGACACGACTGAAGTGACTTAGCATGCACATCTATTATATTGTTCTAAAATCTGATATTTAATTATCTCTGTGTTTATGTTATGATCTCTATGCCATTTCCCTGATTAGACTAAAAGGCTCATGAAGCAAAAAAAAGGCATGTCTTAACAGTCTTTATATTTACTACGCATCTAGAGCATGCTTCACACATAGCAGGAATTCAAGACTATTCAATATCATTCCATATCATCAGATGGCCTCAAAACAGGAGTGAATTTTCCAGACATCTGAAACTTCTTCCATTAGGGTAGAATGAAATATTTTTATTTTTATTAATTTGGTAGAACTCTTTCTAGTATTTATTTGCTTCCCTGTCTTAATATATATAGTAGCTACAGTCATTTTTGATGATTCAGAAACATTATTTGGAATATCAGTTTTTATTCTGTGCTATTTGGGTAGCCTCTTTTCCAAGATAGCTTCATGTGGTGCTGCTTTTAAAACCATTGTGCATGTTGTAGTATTTCTGTCTCCTCCACAATGTATCACCTGACCTCTGGTGGGGCAGGAATGGGAGGGATGTTGGAAGGACGGCATGGAGAATAAGATAACAACCACAGAAGTGAAGTGATGCTACTTGGGTAGCCTCCTTTCCAAGATAGCTTCATGTGGTGCTGCTTTTAAAACCATTGTGCATGTTGTAGTATTTCTGTCTCCTCCACAATGTATCACCTGACCTCTGGTGGGGCAGGAATGGGAGGGATGTTGGAAGGACGGCATGGAGAATAAGATAACAACCACAGAAGTGAAGTGAAGTGAAGTCGCTCAGTCGTGTCTGACTCTTTGCGGCCCCATAGACTGTAGCCTACAAGGCTCCTCTGTCCATGGGATTTTCCAGGCAATAGTACTGGAGTGGATTGCCAATTCCTTCTCCAGGGGATCTTCCCAACCCAGGGCTCGAACCCAGGTCTCCTGCATTGTAGACAGACGCTTTACCATCTGAGCCACACAACCACAGTCACAACCATAAATCCTAATGCCTTTTGAGAATTACTGCATGCCAGGCACTGGTCTCTGTACTTGACATCTAGTGAGTCATTATTCTGCTCAACAATTCTAGAGATGGTCAGTATAATAATACTATTTACTGTCGCCACTTTACTGATGAGGACACTAAGACCCAGAGAGACTGAGTACCTTGCCATATTTACAGAGGTAGGAGATGATGAAGAAGAAATAGGAGGGGCGTCCCTGGTGGCTCAGTGGTAAAGAGTTTGCCCGCCAATGCAGGAGACACGGGTTCAATCCCTAGTCCTCAAAGATTCCACATGCCTCGGAGCAACCATGTGTCACAACAATTGAGCCTGCGCTCTGGAGCCTGGGAACTGCAACTACTGAGCCCCACGCCACAGCAACTGAAACCTGCATGGCCTAGAACCCATGCTCCCCAAGAAGAGAAGCCACTACAGCGAAAAGCCTGCAACTAGACAGCAGCCCCCGCTCGCCACAATTAGAGCAAAGCCCACACAGCAAGGAAGACCCAGCACAGCCAAGAAGAAAGCAAGCAGGAAGGAAAGAAACAGGAGCCCAGGCAGTCCGACTCAAGACCTCGTATTATTAACCTGTGTGATAATTAGTATAACTAAGTATGCTAACTAGTATATTTCGTTAACTCAGTATAATTAGTTTACCACAGTACACAAAAATAAATGGGGCAACAACCATTGTTGCCCCAAATTCAGAGTGAATGACTCCTGAAATTATTTGACATTGGTTTACATGGCATAATGTATGAGGACTTTACTTTGTGGCAGTTCTTTTCCCTGTGACAACCCTTTTCCTGAGGCTTTTTCATTTGCTAAGCATCTGCTACATATCAGATGCTGTTCTAGAGCTGGTTACAGAATCAAAAGATGATAGAATATTAGCAACAAGAGACACCCTCTAGTGCAGTGGTTTCAAAACTGACTGCGCACTAGAATCAGTAGCAGAGTTTCACAAAGAGACTGCTGCCTGGGAGCCCCCTCCAGACTGACAGAGCTAGAATTTCTGCAAGTGGGGCTTCCCGGAGATGCTACTGTGCTGCCGGTCTTGACGACAAGGAAAACCAAGGGGTGAGATGTAGCCTGTTTCAAGTCACAGAACTAGAAATTTTAAAAACACGTCCTAATTTTCAAAAATCTTTTCTCTACACCACTAAGATTCTTCTCAGCGGTTGGATACCTGTCTGTTTTACCAATACTTAAGGAAGAGATAGGGCTTCCCTGGTGTCTCAGACAATAAAGAATCCACCTGCAATGCAGGAGACCTGAGTTTGATCCCTGGGTCAGGAACATCCCCTGGAGAAGGGAATGGCAATCCACTCCAGTGTTCTTGCCTGAAGAATTCCATGGACAGAGGAGCCTGGTGGGCTATAGTCCACAGAGTCGCAATGAGTTGGACATGACTGAGCAACTAACACACGCAAGGAAGAGATCAAGAAACACAACAAAATGAGGTGGGAGGAGGTCAGTAAGCAGTCCCAGATACCTGGTGAGCCACTGTAAAGACAGTTTTCTCCCTCAACATAACAGAGCACCCATACTAAACCTTTCCCTGTCATATGAATGATCTGAGCACAATCATTCACCAAATTTGCACTTTCTGGACACTGGCAAATCAAAAGCAGCACAATTAAGAGAAAATAATTTAATTTGGACCCACTCAGGAGTGGGTTCAAATCTGGCACTTTGAACCACTGGCAAANACTAAACCTTTCCCTGTCATATGAATGATCTGAGCACAATCATTCACCAAATTTGCACTTTCTGGACACTGGCAAATCAAAAGCAGCACAATTAAGAGAAAATAATTTAATTTGGACCCACTCAGGAGTGGGTTCAAATCTGGCACTTTGAACCACTGGCAAATTATTTCATTGCCATGAGCTTCACCTTTTGTACCTATACAAAAAGGAGTAATACTTCCTTTGCTGAAAATTAAATCACATCATGTAGGTAAATGCTTCCATAACAGGTGATTTGAGAACTCACTCAAACAGCAAACCCCTTCCCTTCTTTCCTAGGAAGGCAGTCCTCCTCCTGTACCTGTCAGAACCCTCAGAACACAGTAAATTCTTGAGTTTCAACTGGGAATGTCCAGCAAAACCTCCTTCTCCCCTTGGGAGTATCTGTGGGCTGCATTCCAGCTCTGATCCATGCCCTAAGTCAGACATGACACTATTCCTTCACTTCAGCACAGTGACAACAGGAGGGTGGCCCCTTCCATAAACACACACGCTGCAATACCACAGGCTCTGGCACGCTTAATTGCAGAGGCAGATGTCCTTGTAAGGTCAGCAACAATTACATGCAAAGCTTTCAAAGTCTAACTAACTATTTTCATGAACAAGTATTCTGAAGGGATGTATTTCCTCAATGAACCAAGCCAAATGGTTTCTGAAGTATGTTCACGAGGAAGGAAAGCCTGTATCTTCCTTAATAAACTCTTCCACTCCTGGGACATTGCTGACTACCTTACAGAATAATAATAATACCTTCATTGTTTAGTGACTGACTGGGAAATTTTACTCTTTCAACAAATGCAGCAGAAAGCTCCTCTTACTGTTTTGAGTGTAATGTTCCATGCAATGGGAGATGAAGCCAGTGTTGGCTTACCTCAGAGGTAGAGGCACCTGTAGAATTTGAATATGACACAACATGGGCCATAATTAGGGGATAAACAAGAGATTTGACTGTAACTCCCATTACTGTATACTCCCCCCAAAATATCTGTTCTGTTTCCACTGTTCCCCCATCTATTTGCCATGAANCTCAGTCTGTCCGACTGTTAGCGACCCCATGGACTGCAACCCACCAGGCTACTCCGTCCATTGGATTTTCCAGGCAAGAGTACTGGGGTGGGGGTAAAGTCCACTGCATTCCATTTACTTCAAGGCTGGGAAGTGTGTAATTTGCTTCCCAAAGACAGCCATCACAAAGTGTTTAAAAATGCCTTGTGCTTAAAGAGTTAACCTGCAAATAACTAGAGCATGTTATTCACCAAAATTGCAGATATAATACTGCCCACTTAGACCTGGAAGTGAAGGCAATGTCATTCATTGTAACTGAGAAAGAGCATTGTCTGAAGAGATCAACACCCATAGGAACCAATATAACAACATTAGAATTTACTAACTTTTCTTTGGCTCATAGACCAAAAAAAGGAAGTCAATTGCTCCAGGAAAGTTGACTTTCACTGTTAAATCGTTAGTGTCTTCTTAAATGATTTACATGCTGGTGGAACACAGAGGTCCCTAAACTCTCTCTCCCGTGCTTCCTCCACTTTCTTCTCTGCATGCCCTTCACAGCACAGCTTTGTAAAATCTCTCCTAGTATCCCTGGTTACCAGTATTATATATAACAAAGCCAGACAGACTAAGCCTGACATGGAAAAATCAACCTTGCCTAAAACTAAATATAAGCACAATTTAATTAACTTGCATTCCACAGTCATAGCTGCCAACTTACTGAGACTAGAAGACTTGGGTACATAGTACCCAAGAGCTCAGGGCGGGGGGGGGAATATGAAAGTTTTCTCCAAAATCTTCAGATGGTCCTTTGTAAGCAGTAAACAGGAATAATGTCTCCTGTACACAAGATACAGTGAGCCAGTCAATGGTGGAGAGTGGGGAGTAGTGGAAGGAGCCAAGGCAGAAGAGAAGAGAAGAGAGTCTGAGAGAGGCTGGAATTTCAGGAGAGACAAACAGAACCAGAAATGAATGACAATCCGACACCAAGGTCAGACCTAAATCAATTAAAGAAAGGTCTACTTTACCCTTAAAAGGAGGAAAGATGTTGCTGCGGATAATGGAAAGTCAAAAACGATGTGCCTCTCACTATAAACTCTCGATACTGCAAACCGAGTAGTGAGGTAGTCTCCTCTAAAAACACTCCACTGATCAACCTCCTGTGCTTAAGTTAATACTGGGAAATGTTGTAACACAGGTTTCATCCAGTGGTGCATGGGCTATGGGGGTACTGAGCTCACCTGGGGGTGCTGTCCCTGGGGAAATGCCCATTTTCTCCCACCTGTCAAGAGGATATGGAATGTGCAGTTGCCAAGCAGAAGCACAAGATGGCAGCCGCACTCAGTACACAGACGCTCTTGGCGCCAGAGGGCAGAACTCAGCCTGGGACCTTCACAACCTGACAGGCTGCGGAAATTCATAGGGAATTCCAGTTGGGAGACTCCTCTTTTCTAAAAGGCATCCTTTGCTCGTGTCTATAACTGGGTAAATTTGAATCACGGTATCGCACTTCTGCCAATTATTACGACAGAGGAATAAAAAGTTCTTCCTAATTGTATCTTTGGCACATTTTTCTATTGGTTTTCTTCCTTATTGATTTATTGAGACTCCATCTGCTTCAATTATTTTTCCCTAGACCATCACTTACTGGTCTTTTAAATTCACAGTCTTTTCAGCTATAGAAAAGTTTTGCATATACGTGAAGTCAGCTGTATCAGCCTTTATGGTTTATGTCTTCATAAACTGGGTCGTAGGACAGAAACTCTGGGAGGGCAGAGACGCAGTCTGTTTGGTTTCCTGTGACAGCCATAGGCCCTAAAAGAGCAATGGACACATGGTGTGGCTAAATAAACTTTGCACCAGCCCAGAACCTATCTAGAGTAAAAGGAAAATACCATGGCCCAAATTAAGACTGGTCAAGGCATGCCAAAAATAGGCCACAGAGATCCGGAAGCCAAGTCTGGCTTCCTAATAGTCAACACTGATTTTGCCATGGCCATAGGTAGGTGAAAGGCTACAGACTAACTAATTTTTGCTAGGGTATCATTCCTGATTCTCATTTCATATGATACTTCTCATATTGCTGAAATGGTCAAAATATTATATACGCAACCTGATCTGTATTTAGTGGAGCAGAATAAAAGAACTCTCGAGATGCTTTCCAAATGTAAGCTTCAGTAAAACGGCAAAGGGAAGAAGTTGGATAGTTACTTTCAGCCAGTCCCTTTCTTAACACTGACCACCAGAGGGAGACCACATCCTGAAGCAAAGCAAAGCACAGAGCCCATGATACAACTATGACAAGTGTCTGGATGTGTGACGGTGATGGAAAACAATTGTATTTTGTGCATCTTTACTAATTATGTTCAATAAGATAATGGGACTTCCCTAGCAGGCCACTGGTTAAGACTCCACACTTCCAATGTAGGGGGAATGGGTTCTATCCTTGGTTGGGGAATAAGATCCCACATGCCACGCAGCCAAAAAAAAAAAGTTAAAATAAAAATAAAATCACATTAAAAATCATTTTTACTTCAAATACAGACCAATGCATTATATGGAACAAAGTACTTGGTACAATTATTTCAGAATTGACTTTTTCCTTTCTCATATCAACCAATAATTTCAGAAATCCAGTTATTAACTTTATTTCAAATGGCTTTATGTACATTTTTAGGATTGTCACTTGTACCTAATGTGGTTTTTGTGGAATGGAAATGATTTTTCAGCAGGCGATCTCATTACCAGATAATCTCATTTACAAATGCCTTTAGAAGGTCTCACCATGGCACCCACATTGAAATAAAAGGCTTCCTCACTGCAGAAAAGTTCTTCTGACATGTTAGTCATACGCTACAAACTTTTCTGCTCTAAGAACTGTGAAGAAAACTGCCAACTTTTCTCTGCAACTATCCCCCTTAGAAAATGGCCATTCCAGGGCCATTTACAAGTAGACAGAAAAGGAGGCCAAATACTCTGTAAAATTTGGCTTGATTCAAAGGGCCCTTGGGAGATCTCACTGCCTAAAATATTTCCCAGCTGGATTTTATTCATTTAACTAATGCCAAAACTCGACCATTAAAAGGCAGTTCCCGGGGACTCCTTGATTACTCAACCAACTTAGAATTCTGGAGTCTGTCAGCAAAAGGCACAGTACGGAGCATGGCCTTACGAAAGCATAAGGCCTTATAGACACTACAAGAGACAGGTCATTATCAATGATCAACACCTCCAAAGACAGCACTTTATAAATACTTATATTTTTTATTTTTAAAAATATATTTAAAATTATTTATTAAAAATAACAAATGTTTTATATTTAAACATTAGTATAAAAAATTAGGAAAAATTAGTATAAAAATTAGGAAAAATCTAGAGTGGGCCCCAGCAAGGACATACCTGGGTACAAAGGCGCCAGAGGATCAACATGGGAGAAGTAGGGGCCACAGAAGCGGGGGCAGTAAACGCCACAGGAATCAGAGAGGTGAGAGGTCCTCTCTTGCTAAAAAATCCCACCCAGGATTACATACCCACAACTTTAAGCTAATACTGATCAAACACATTCTCTTCATCAGGCAATGTCTGAAACGCTTTGCCTTAATTTATACCTAAGAACTTCATGGCAAATAGATGGGAAAACAATGGAAACAGTGACAGACTTTATTCTCTTGGGCTCCAAAATCTCTGTGAATGGTGACTGCAGCCATGAAATTAAGACACTTGCTCCTTGGAAGAGAAGCTATGAGAAACAAAAAAGCAGAGACACTTCTTTGCCAACAAAGGTTCATGTAGTCAAAGCTATGGTTTCTCTAGTAGTCATGTATGGATGTGAGAGTTGAACTATAAAGAAATTTGAGTGCCAAAGAACTGATGCTTTTGAACTGTGGTGTTGGAGAAGACTTGAGAGTCCCTTGGACTGCAAGATCAAACCAGTCAATCCTAAAGAAATCAATTCTGAATATTCACTGGAAGGACTGATGCTGAAGCTGAAGCTCCAATCCTTTGGCCACCTGATGCGAAAAGCCGACTCACTAGAAAAGACCCTGATTCTGGGAAAGATTGAAGGCAGGAGGAGAAGGGGACAACAGAGGATGAGATGGCTGTGTGGCAACACTGACTCAATGGACATGAGTTTGAGCAAGCTCCGGTACATGGTGAAGGACAGGCAGGGAAGCCTGGCATGCTGCAGTCCATGGTCTCACAAAGAGTTGGACATGACTGAGGAACTGAACAACAACATACCTGAGAACACAGCCATGAGGTGATCATCTCATCAGAGGATGAGACCAAGACTTGGAAAAGTCGATCACTTTCTCCCATTACATATCTAATAAGTAGCAGAGCTACTTACTAAAACCCAAGCACCTTAATTCCAAAGCCCATGCATTTAATATAAACACTCACGGGCTCTGGATTAGTTTTCAGTTCTGTTGTAAAGAATCATCCCAAACAGAAGTTTATTGTCTCACAGGTTTTGCAGAAGTCTGACATGGTTCTTGCTGGGCTAAAATAAAGATGCTGGCAAGTGTGTATTCCCTTCTGGAGGCTCTGGGGAAGAATCTGTTTCCTTGCCTTTTCCAGTTTCTAGTGGCTCTTGGTCTCCAGTTTCCCTGGCTCTTGGTCTCCTTCCTTCACTCTGAAAGCCAGCGACCGAACATCTCTCTAATCTTGCATGGATGTTCACATCTTTCTCTGACCCTCCTCTCTGCTTCCCTCATTCACTGTTAAGGACTCTTGTGATTACACTGGGCCACTCAGATAGTCCAGGGGAATCTCCCTGTTTTAAGGTTAGATGAGAAGCACCCCTATTTCCATCTTCAACTGTGATTCCCCACTGCCATGCAAACTCATGTATTCACAGGTTCCAGGGCCCAGAACAGCGATATCTTTGGCAGGGGGAGCATTATTCTGCCTACCACAGATGCTGTGATATTTTACTAATTTTTTTCTATGCCTCTTACATATAAAGATCCACCTGCAGATGACTGGCTCAGGGAGGTGTGCCTTCTCTCCCACCTACTGATTGACCTCCTCTTCCCATTCCCTGTGTCAGAGATGCCATGACTTGGCACCTCTCTCTAGTCACCATTCTTGGTTCCAGGATAATTCAGTCAATTCTACTGCAGGAGGAGTCCATGGTGACAGGCATCTTGGGCCATGCAAGTTCACTAGGGGAAAATTGCTGTTCAATTCAACTCCTATAATAAGAGTGTTCCAGAGACTCAGGAATGATACTCTAAAGGTAAATGAATCTGGTATCAGGCTTTGGTGCAACCAAGAGCCGTCTGGGCTTTTGGAGCTATCAGCCACAGGTGCTTCTGACTCTCCCAGGAGGTAAAAGAGCCGAGCAAACAACCAGAAGAGGACAGAGTCCTCACCAGAAGCTTGGCCTTGTCCTCTCTCTCTCTCTCATTCATCATCAGTAACCAAAGTCCCTTTTAAAAACTCAAAAGAGCTACATGTGAGCGCAGAGACGCTATGGGACTTCACACTCTTCTGTAGCAGGGATAGAAAAGGCAGCCAAGAGGTAGCCACAGAAAGCTGAACAGACTAGTTCCCCTGCTGGGATCAGCTACACACGTGAAAGTGAAGACGTGGGGTGGGGGGGGAGGACATTAAAAATACTAAAACATAAGCATATTTTCCATTATTTTATCAGTTAAATAATAAGAGCAGTATACTACTCAAAGCAATCTACAGATTCAATGCAAAGTGAAAACTGCTCAGTCGTGTGTGACTCTTTGTGACCCCATGGACTGTAGCCTACCAGGACCCTCTGTCCATGGAATTCTCCAAGCAATTCTACTGGAGTGGATAGCCATTCCCTTCTTCAGGGGATCTTCCCAACTCAGGGATCAAACCCAGGTCTCCCCCATTGCAGGTGAATTTTTTACCAACTGAACCACCAAGGAAGCCCAAGAATACTGGAGTTGGTAGCCTATTCCTTCTCCAGGGGATTTTTCCAACCCAGGTAATTTGACAGAGTTCGCATTGAATCTGTCCAAGCTGATCACGTTGGGGTCATGTCAGGGTCAGTTTGGACAGATTCAATCCAAACGTATCAAATTACCAATGGCTTTTTTCCACAGAATTAGAACAAAAAATTTTTACAATTTGTATAGAAATACAAAAGACCCTGAATAGCCAAAGCAATCTTGAGAAATAAAAATGAAGCTTGAGGAATCAGTCTCCCTGACTTCAGACTATGCAGTCATCAAGACACTATGGTCCTGGTACAAAATAGATATATAGGTCAATAGAATAGGATAGAAAGCCCAGAGATAAACCCATGCACCTTTGGTCATTTAATCTATGACAAAGGAGGCAAGAATATACAATGGAGAAAAGACAGTCTCGTCACAGTGGTGCTGGGAAAACTGGACAGCTATATGTAAAAGAATGACATTAGAATACTCCCTAACATCATACACAAAAATAAACTCAAAATGGATTAAAGACATAAATGTAAGGACGGACACCATTAAACACTTAGAGGAAAACATCAGCAGAACACTCCTTGACATAAATTTCAGCAAGATTTTTTCTGACCTACCTCCTAGAGAAATGGAAATAAAAACAAAAATAAACAAATGGGACCTAATTAAACTCAAAACGTTTGCAGAGCAAAGGATAGCATAAATAAAACAAAGAGACAACCCTTAGAATGGGAGAAAATATTTGCAAACAAAGCAACTGACAAGGGATTAATCTCCAAAATATACAAACAGCTCAAGCAGTTCAATATCAAAGCAAACAACTCAATGGAAAAAAGGGCAGAAGACCCAAATAAACAGTTTTCCAAAAAAGACACACAGATAGCCAACAAACACACGAAAAGATGGTCAACATCACTAACTACAGAGAAGTGGCAATCAAAACTATAATGAGGTATCACCTCACACCAGTCAGAATGGCCATCATCAGAAAGTCTGCAAACAATAAATGCTGGAGTGGGTGTGGAGAAAAGGGAACCCTCCTACACTGTTGGTGGGAATATAAATTGGTATAGCCACTATGGTGAACAGTATGGAGGTT
Organism: Oreotragus oreotragus; assembly: GCA_006410675.1. NCBI lineage: Eukaryota > Metazoa > Chordata > Mammalia > Artiodactyla > Bovidae > Oreotragus > Oreotragus oreotragus. Next base: position 79,677 of record SJYX01008374.1, read on the forward strand.
CCTCAACGAAAAACAGAACTACCATGTGACCCAGCAACACATTCCTGGGCATATAACCAGAGAAAACCATAATTCAAAAAGATACATGTACCCTAGTGCCCCAGTGTTTACTGTTTACCCCTAACCCCTAACCCTAACCCTAACTTGTCTATTTACAATAGACAAGACATGGAAGCAACCTAAATATCCATCAACAGAAGAACAGATAAATAAGATGTGGTTCATGTACACAACCCACTACCACTCAGCCATAGAAAGGAACAAAATAGTGCCATTTGCATAGATGTGGATGGATCTAGAGACTGTTATGCAGAATGAAGTAAGTCAGAAAGAAAAAACGAATTTTGTATAATATCACTTACATATGGAATCTACTTACTGCTGCTGCTAAGTCGCGTCAGTCATGTCCGACTCTGGGCGACCCCACAGACGGCAGCCCACCAGGCTCCCCCGTCCCTGGGATTCTCCAGGCAAGACCACTGGAGTGGGTTGCCGTTTCCTTCTCCAACACATGTAAGTGAAGAGTGAAAGTGAAGTCGCTCAGTTGTGTCCAACTCTCAGCGACCGCATGGACTGCAGCCCACCAGGCTCCTCAGTCCATGAGATTTTCCAGGCAAGAGTACTAGAATGGGCTGTCATTGCCTTCTCCAGATGAACTTACTAGCAAAGCAGAAACAGAGACACAGACATAGAGAATAAACTTCTGGATACCAAGGGGGGAAGAGAGGATGGTGGGATGAATTAGGAGATTGGGATTGACATACGTGTGTGTGTGTGTGTGTGTGTGTGTGTGTTAGTCACTCAGTCATGTTCGACACTCTGGGACCCCATGGACTGTAACCTGCCAGGTTCCTCTGTCCATGGAATTCTCCAAGCAAGAATATTGAAGTGGGTGACATATATACACTATGTATAAAATAAATAACTAATGAGAACCTACTGTATAGTACAGGGAACCCTACTCAGTGCTCTGTGGTGACCTAAATGGGAAGGAAATCTAAAAAAGAAGGGCTATATATACATATAGAGCTGATTCACTTTGCTGAATAGTAGCAACTAACAATACTATGAAGCAATTGTCCTCCAATAAAAATTAATTTAAAAAAATACTAGCAGTCATTGTGGTATGTGATAAACAATAACTTATAAGTTAAACAAAAAAATATTTTGTATCATAATTTAAGAAATAACAATGCATGATTAACGTGATTTTTCTGACTCGTTATTTTACAAACTCATGAACTCATGAAAATGTATATTTTTAGCAACATTATTTTCAATCTATACAATGGAAGCTGGTATAAATAGCTTGACAGAAAGGCAAGATTGCAAACAATGTTGGTTAATATTTAATTTTGACATGGATCTTTTTTCTGATGCAATTTTCCTTGTTCCTTTATGGCTATTTTATACCCTGTGACAACACTGGGGTATAGTTCTGATTAGTTATTTTAAAATACAAATTTTAGCACATCTAGCGCTGATGATTCTCATGGAGCAATTAATGAAAAGGTTTAATTCTTCATATGAATTAGTTCCATGTAAGTCTGAATTTAATTTTAAATGTAAATTTATACAATGGCATTTTAATGTTTATTCTGTTATTTCCTGTAAATTGTAGTGATCATACAAGAAATCAAAAGTGACTTCAAAATCTGCATACAATTCAAAATATCTGTTTATACATTGTATAGCTACATCATCAGTTTTAAGGAAACTTTCATTTTGTTATCTTCCTCATTAAGTGGTGCACGCAAAAATAGTGCACCTCATTAATAAGGGACGCACATAAAGCAGTGTTCTATTTCCACTGACAATGGTTAACTGTAATTTCTATTTCCAAGCCCATGGATGCTTGTTTTTGCAATGTTTCAGCTTTGAAAACCAAGGATTTTTAAAATCGTTGAAGAATTCTAACAACTCCTTGACAAATGCTTTATTGTAATGCTCATGTGCATGCTTTTACTGTGAATAGTTTACTAATAAAGTTTGCTGTTCGAGCAACAGTAGCTTCTGTCTCGAAATTCGGGTAGAGAGTTAATATCTGTGCAGATGCCATTGAGACAGGCTCCAGAGACAATCCACCAAGCTGGTCTCCCAGAGGATCCCATGGGGAGGCTCTCTTCTTCCCCAGGGCCAAGCCCACCACTGCCACCCTCAGAACCCACTTTTGTTGTTGCTTCTGTGTTGCGACACCGTCATGGCCACCAATCTGGGCCAAGGTCCCAACCCAGTCACTTTGGGTCCCAATGGGTTCCCAGACACTCCTCAAGCACATGCTTTGGGCCAACAGGCCAATTGTTCAGCACCCACACCTCCCAACCACCATGCATCTGAATGTGCACACACTACCACCTTGCATAGCCCTGCCACACACAGTTCATGCATGCTCCATTGTCCCATTAAATTTTACAAACACAGAATAAAGATAAAGCTGTTAATTTTAAAACATGACAGCAGAGCATTAAACCAAGCGAGGAAGTCTTCTAAGCACAGGGCCCTGTGCCACTGCATGGGTCACCAGCCCATCAAGCCAGCCCTGCCCCAGCCTTTCAAAGCAAAGAGAAAAGCAAGAAGGGTGAGATGGGGTGAAAACCAGTGACAAGTTCTTTCAAGATGTTACAACAGCGGGGGTTCCAGCATCCCAGGAGGTCACCATATACATCCTCCACCCATATCTCTTCTACCACACGCACCCAAGTCCATCCTGCTGGACTCACTGTCTAGACACGGGAACCACCAGCGAAACATGGCGGGGACTGCTGGCTGTCCATCCTCCTGTGCTCTCCGTGTCTTCCGTAACAATGGAGTTTAAGGTGAACCCAAGATTGCCGAACTGAGGACTACATTTTCCAGCCCCATATTAGTGGTCCACAGTAGAAAATAAGCAGATTCTTCTACTTTGCCTGTTTTAAAAGGGACTTGCTGCCGTTTATTTTCTCTCTTTGCTCTACCTACAAGCTGAAGCACAGATACAGGGTTCAACCAGCTTCTATCACTTAGACAAGGACCGTGGTCTAGGGACTGGTGAAATAAATACATAAAATATATAATCAACAAGGGTCCACTCTATAGCACAAGGAACTATAGTCAATATTTTGTAATAACCTATAAGGGGAAATAATCTGAAGAAGAATATATGTATATATATATCTGAATCACTTTTCTGTAGACCTGATTTAAAACACAACATTTGAAATCAACTATATTTCAACAAAAAATAAAATTTAATTTAAATTAAAGTTTAAAAAGACAAAACCAAGAAGTGAGTATAAAAGAGAAACAAAAAAGCTACCAAATTCACTCCTGTCAACCCCACAAGAGCCTGGCAGTAGAAATAAGTTCACCTTCTTACAAGATTAACTTTACAATCAACAATACACAATGGATCAGTGCAAGACGGTTTTTTAAAACTCAAGAAGAAAATGGGCTTCTACTTTGAAAAAAAAATTAAAAAGCAAAAGGAAAACAATAAACCTTCTTGAAAGCTATTGGGAATAAAAAGAGATAATGGAAAACCTTGAGACTTAATTAGGTGTGGAGAAAATCTGGTAACAGATGAAACTGCAAAGGTAGACTTTTAATTAATTACGTATCTCTAGAGTCCTGTTTTCAGAGCGTGAACAATGAATAAGACAATAAAAAAGACCAGAAAAAGGAGGCAAAATAGTGAATATCTGCAGAAAGATTTCTTAAGTCTGGACAGGGTAATATTTCATTTGTTCAGCATTTTTAAGGAAGAAAATATTTCACATAGAGAAAACTTCAAATAGCTAAAGTGCTTCCCTTCAAGATTTCTAACATCTTTCATAATTTTATTAAAGCTCAGTAAAATAGAACACTTGTTCTCCACCCTATTAAATGGAGAGTGCTAAGTTTTAACATTTCTTTGCTGCCCCAGGGTCTTTACAAGGAGCAACTTTCTCAGGAAAGTTACGGCTTGGGTTGCGGGGGAGGAGTGGGGGATCAGGCCCTATGCTAAGCTGCCTAAAACTGCTGCCTGCTTTAGGCTCTTGCCATTTGGAGTGTCTCATCCTTTCCCATACATTATATATCAGTTCAGGGGTCAGCATCTCTACTGAGGTAGAGATACCTGCACCAGTAGTTCTATGCACCTTCATTCACAATTTTTTGCCATTAGTTACAGATCTGGGAAACCAAAAAAAGAAAAAAGCCAGTTTTTAGATTTGTTCCCAAAGTAAAAATGAACATGCTATGAAAAACCTTGGGAAATATTTTTAATGGTAGAGTGAACATCGATTTGGTTGTTCATCATTTCTGTAATTTAACCTTTCAATTATTTATTGTGTTCTGAATAATTTGGTGGTAACCTCTGGATAAGTGAACAGCTAATTTATATTGAAATGACTGAACTAAAATAGAAATAGCACAGGAAAAGAGATCATTTTGCTACAGTGGAAAAAGCATGGAGCTTTACCGAAACTGGGTTCAAGTCCCAGCTCGGCCTCTAATAAGCAGTGCGAACATTCATACCCACTATAGACAGGTATTCTGAAGACTAAAAAAATATAAGGTCAAGTGCCTACCCCTATACTTGGCACATGTTAAGCTCATACAGAAGAGCATGATTTTAACATGGAACACGTATGGAAATTTTGATGTACATCTAACATGCTCAAGAGGGATTATGAAAAACCCAAAATTCAATCCATAAGAAAAAAAATCAATTTTAACTTATTATAGGTAAAATAGAGCTAATTAGGTTTTTGGAATTTTAAAACTGGAAGAGACTGGCAATCCTACAGTCCTGCCTCTCCCTCTCCATACTAAAGATGAGGAAATTTGACTTGGCCAAAGTCACAGAGCTAATTAGAAAGAAGAGGCAGGACTGGAACCCAGATTTTCTAGTGTCTAATCCAAGGCTCTCAAGCAAATACAAATTAATCTAGAACAGAAGTTGGCAAATTTTTTCTCTAAAGGGCCACAGAGTAAATTTTTTAGGCTTTGCAGTTAGTACAATCTCTATTTCAATTGTTTATGCCATTGTGGAGCAAAAGTAGTCATAGATAATATGTAAATGAAAGGATGTGTTTCAATAAAACTTTATTAAAAAAGAGGCTCCAGGTTGTATCTGGTTCAGGGGTTGTAATTTGCTGATCCTAATCTAGAACAAACTGACATACTCTTTGAAAATGATGGGTGTGATTTCAAATCAACAAATCTATTCATACAGTAAAATACTGGATGACAATAAGAGAACTCAGAAAGTTGATTTTATATATATATATATGTTGCTATTGTGACTAATATTTTTAAATGATGTTTGATAAGAATCAATCCTGGCCTTCGGTTCAGTTCAGTCGCTCAGTCATGTCTGACTCTTTGCAACCCCATGAATTGCAGCACGCCAGGCCTCCCTGTCCATCACCAACTCCCAGAGTTCACTCAGACTCACATCCATCGAGTCAGTGATGTCATCCAGCCATCTTATCCTCGGTCGACCCCTTCTCCTCCTGCCCCCAATCCCTCCCGGCATCAGAGTCTTTTCCAATGAGTCAACTCTTTGCATTAGGTGGCCAAAGTACTGGAGTTTCAGCTTTAGCATCATTCCTTCCAAAGAAATCCCAGGGCTGATCTCCTTCATAATGGACTGGTTGGATATCCTTGCAGTCCAAGGGACTCTCAAGAGTCTTCTCCAACACCACAGTTCAAAAGCATCAATTCTTCGGCGCTCAGCCTTCTTCACAGTCCAACTTTCACATCCATACATGACCACAGGAAAAACCATAGCCTTGACTAGACGAACCTTAGTCGTAAGACCATTATAATTCTTGAGTAGTTAATGGGATAATGCAAGAAAGAAACTAAAAAAATAGGAGGCCTTTCAAAGAGTGGGGATTTTAAATGATCTTGTCTAAATAAGATCCATGAAGACAGCAAAATAGTAAATGTTAAATGATATAACTTATTTCAGTTAGAATATCTAAAACATAAAACACTAGAGAAAAAAAGCAAAGTTCTCTAACCTGCAGAAATTAATAAATATTACCATCAAATTCTACTGATTACTAAAAACTGAAAACACATCACCATCTCACCAAGGGAACATCTTTATTATCAGAATCAAGATTATGATCATGGAAACAGGAATCATTTACCAGAAACAAGAATCAAAGAGTATGATCATGGACATAGGAATAATCTACTAGAAACAGGAACACACTTAAAGTATATCTGGCCTTGTGTCAGAACCACCTGGTGATACTGGTTCAATGACATAATCTTCATAATATTCTTTAGACACATAAAGGGAGATATCATGGAAGAAGGTGCCCAAATGCCTTTTCTGCTCCATTAAGAGCTAGTGTAAAAAAAAAAAAAAGCTGCAATAAAAGGCAGGGGTCAATTTCCTATTGCTAAAAAGTATGACAGATTGAAATAGGTTTGCCAAGGAATATTGTTCAAACTTCCTCGAGGGAGCCTTCGAGAGTAGTTTAAACTCTGCATCTGTTGGGCATAAGGTATCCTCCCTGAAGTGAAAGGAAAGAAGTAGAAGACTTTTTTTCAATATCTGAATGTTAAGGAAGCTATTCAAATTGTCATTTGACACACTCAGTTGAACTAAATGTAGTACTCTGTTTTCCCTACTGTTTATGTTGCTCCCTAGTAGTAAACTGGTTGTTTAGAAAGCACATCTACCTTTGGAGGAGCCAAAGAATAACCCAATGATATACGATGAAAATGAAGTTCATTACAGCGTGCCAACTTGCTCCCAACATCTGTTCAGTTTCAACAATGACTCATTTGGAGTATTCAGTGCTTAGTGCAAACAACTGTGATCTTCCAATATTTGATTTGTCCTTGGGCTTTCACATACCTAGACTTTGGTTTCACTGCATGATTTGGGAAGAAGAAAGGCATATGAAGTTGCAACAATAAACAAGAGAACTGACTTGCAAATATGAAAGTGTTTTCTTTTATCCAATGTGTTTTAATTATTTGCCTTTGTAAAATCAACTCTTTAAACAATGACACATAACAGTTACATAAGCAACTCTATAAAATAACATGATTGTATATGTACACAACTTCTGCAACTCAACAGTTCTGAGTCGATAGGGTTATATTAGCCAAAAAGCATTTAAACACCTTTGTTTTCTATCAGAAACACAATTAGAGTCATTGCCTGGGTATTTTAGTCCAGTGTCATTTCCTTTTTGATCCAACTCAATGTTAAATCACAGAGAACAGTATTTTTGACATATATATGTGTATATATATGAATGTATATAAAGTTCTTTTACTACTTATTATTATCATAAACTATAATTAATGATTTGTAAATTGCAATCAGTTATAACTTATAGCTAAATACAGCTATGAGAAAGTTTCAGTTTTCCAACCTAGATAATAGGCATTTATTTCTGTGCATCAGCTTAAAAAAAGATGACTTCAATTATCACATAAGAATACTAATGCTTTACAAATATTACTAAAAAGTAAATGAAAATAAGGCCACTTTTAAATGTTAACTGAAAGGATAATGTGTTGGAAAAAGTAGAGAATATATTCTCTACAATACAAAGTAGAGAAATCCCTATTAGCTCTGGTGTTATGAACAAAATTCCTATAGAAATAATATTATAAACATTACAACTAGAGCAAATTTTCAAAAAAATTAAATTGGCCAAGTCCAAAAAGATGCTTGCCTTTGAAGAAGACAAGTTGCGATTAGTTTCCTTAAGGGAAAAGTAATGTTTTTGTGTTGAAACTCAGAAATCTCAGAACCATGGATTTTTCTCATTTATTTTCCATTGTAACGTCCTTCAGGGTTTTTCACAGCAACAACAATGGCTCTAATAGACAACTCAAGCATGCAAAACTGGTACATATTCAATTTTACCGGTTGGTAAAAAATGTTTTTTCTCACCCACAGCTTTGACCAGGTCACCCCACCCCGCTAGTGGCCTCACTATTGTTCTCCTTATCAAGTGCAGACTCCCAATTCTCTACTTCAAAGACCCCCTCCAGTTTTCCCAGCTTTCATTTCCTCTCTAATCAGTCTGTATTCTTCCAGCAAAGAAATCCTTCATTCAGCCCTTTCTCTCACTGGCCCCCATCCTTCATCCATACTATCTCTCACACTTCCAAGCAGGCTCAGATCACTTTCCACAACCTACTTCTCTCCTTCAAATAAAATCTAAAAGTTAAACATGTGAGGTTAAATGGCCAACTGCTTTTATTTCCTTGGTTTTATTTTGTAATTTAATGGCATTTGCCCTGTACAAAAAATTACTGGGACCAGAAGCCCAACAACAAATTTCTCCAGTATTTTAATCATTCAGCTTCAATCTATGAGACCTATATGAGGCATGACACAGAATAAAAGATAAAGCATTGGCATGACATTTAAATATAGGGGTAAAGAGACACCCCTATTACATTTTGTGACTGCTGATTATAGGAGTTTCAGTTGATATTGTTTGGGGAATCATGCCAGGACCGGAAGAAGCTGGGAAGGCTGAGTACCAGATATGAGAGGAACAAAGATACAGAGCCCTGTACACAACATAAGAGTGATAAACTGGCAATGAACTTTGGAGGAGGAACAGACACAGCACAGAGGAGGGAGAACAAGGCTGCAAATGAGCACAATATCCCAAGCAGGAATAAAAATAGACTAGAGTTCAGCCAGTCAGGCAGAATGGCCTTTGGGCATCTGCTGCTCCTGCTGCTAAGTCGCTTCAGTCGTATCGACTCGGTGTGACCCCATAGACGGCAGCCCACCAGGCTCCCCCGTCCCTGGGATTCTCCAGGCAAGAACACTGGAGTGGGTTGCCATTTCCTTCTCCAATGCATGAGTGAAAAATGAAAGTGAAGTCGCTCAGTCGTGTCTGACTCTTAGCGACCCCATGGACTGCAACTCCTCCGCCCATGGGATTTTCCAGACAAGAGTACTGGAGTGGATCGCCATTGCCTTTTCCGTTGGGCATCTGACTTGGCACCAAATGCTAAGATGGACATACAACATTAGTGACACGAATGTTCTCTCACGAATTAGTGAATCTCATTAGACTTAGCTTCTGAAAGTCCATTCCCCTTTCTGTAATATACGTTGTTATCAGTTTGTTTATTTTGTTGCTCATAATACTAATCTTAATGAGACTCCCAGCTGCAATGTAAAAGCCTGGTATAATTCCATGCCCTTAAGTTACTTTCTTCATTGCTAAAAGCACCTTCATTCATTCTTTCATTCAAAAACATACTCAGTATCATAGTTGTTTTGTCAAGAAATATCCTGAAATGATGAGCCTCAGTGTCCTTATCTTACAGATAAGGATAACAGTATACATCCATTATATTACGTAGAAAATTAAGTGAAAAAAAAAAAAAAGGAACTTAAATGAGACTTAGTAACTGGCACCCAGCATGCATGCATTGTTAGTTATTATTATTTTTGGTGGTGCTATTGTTATTACTATATCTATTGTTTTTAACAGATGACAGTTGTCACTATAACTTAACTTGAGCTGTAAACCAATAAAATCTAATCTTTTAACCAAACATGTTTATTTACACACATTTTCTATTTTCCTATAGAATATAATGCATCATGCTTTTTATACAAACAATTTCCCAGAGTCCCAGTGTGACTTCATTTCAATTTTCCTGAGGCTAGTAGGGCACCAACCTGTTTCATAATCAACTGGGGAAACGATAAGAGCAAGGAAAGAGAGCAACTAAAGCAGAAGATTTAACATTCCTTAGCCTGTGTTACAGAGAAGGCGATGGCACCCCACTCCAGTGCTCTTGCCTGGAAAATCCCATGGACGGAGGAGCCTGGTGGGCTGCAGTCCATGCGGTCGCTGAGAGTTGGACACGACTCAGTAACTTCACTTTCACTTTTCACTTTCATGCATTGGAGAAGGAAATGGCAACCCACTCCAGTGTTCTTACCCGGAGAATCCCAGGGATGGGGGAGCCTGGTGGGCTGCCGTCTATGGGATCGCACAGAGTTGGACACGACTGGAGCGACTTAGCAGCAGCCTGTGTTATAGTTAAAAGATGAGTCGGGTCATTTCTCACAACTCATTTGAATCTCAGAGGAAGACAGATGACATCAAAACTGATTTTGCAATTTGCCCTTTAAATGTCCTGAAGTCTGTCCCCTTTCTGGGTCCTTCCTCTGTGCTTCACATTCACCCTCCATAAGCTCATACACCTTCTTTCAGCCCAACACATGCACCCAAGCTCTTGTTCCCCCAGCTCAAACCTCTCTCCTGATACCCTCCACGCAACAACATATCCAGGAAATTCACAAGTCCAAATGGTTCTTTCTCCCAAACTATTCTGTTCCCTGTAGCCTCTACTTTGACAAATGGTACAACTACTGAGGCAGGAGACAGATGGGCCCCAGGCTGAGCAGCTGGAGTTTGTGCCTGTGGACAAATAATCCAGGATGAAGAGAAGGAGGTGCTGAGCCCTGCCCAGATAAAAGACAGAGACCATATATTTCTCATTCTCAAGGTCAAGAAGACCTTCCCAACTATACATGCACAGAAAGGCTCCTTGGAGGTCAAAAGAGAAGTGATGTCAACCTACCCCTAAGCCGCTTCACTAGACTCCATCTTGGCTAAGCGATGTGTGCAGACAAATGGGAAGACCTTGAGATACACCAAATATGAACTCGGGTAAAGCAAGATGATTGATGGAGAAAACCCAAAAGAAATGGCCCAGAGTGATTCAAAATATCACAAGAGTGGAACTTTCTCTCTGAACCAGCCTGTGTGTGCCTATTCACACGTACCCTTTTCCCTCGTAATAAACACTTTACTTGTTTCATTACTTTCCATTTCTTTGTGGAAAATCATTTTCTGCAAAGCAGCACGGGCCAGGGCCTTGTCACTGGCCATTGGTCTTGTGGTTAGCATTTAGCACTCTCATTGCTGCAGCCTGAATTCAGTCTCTGGCTGGGAACTAAGACCACCACCACCTTCTACCTGCTCCCAACCAAACATGTGCTTATGGTCATTCCTTCTGCCTTTTCCGCTCCCCAGTGGATCACAAATCTCCAGCGTATGAGTCCTTCAGCACAAGGACCTTGTCCGCCGTGTTTACTCCTGCATCCCCAGTGCCAGAAACAATCCCAACACACGGTAGACACACCAAGCCCCTTTGCTGCACACATGGATGGCACATAGGTGATGCTCCATAACTGCTGAAAGAAGGCGTGAGTGCATGTCTTTTAAGCTGAATTCCCAGAAAACAGAAGGAAGATAAAAGTAATTCCCCTTTACCTAAATTTTTCTAGTAATTTGCTCTTCTAAAAGGGCTATTACATCATACGAAACAGTTGGTTTTCTCTTAGAACAACAAGATAAATATGTCTTGTTACAACATTCAAATATTAATCCCCTGGCTGTTGAGTTTTGCAATTAAGCAAGAAACTTTCCAGTCTTCAGATTGTATCCTATAAAAATCAGTGAAAATCCTCTATTCAAAAGTTACTCTTAGCAGAGGGTCTTCTGAAATCCAAACTGGGAAAACTGGAAACAGCTTAGCCACTCCGAAGAATAGTATTTCATAAAATCCTATGGTGTAAAAAGCCAGGTCCTGTGGGGCCCCTGGCTGGGTATATGAAGCAATTTCAGAAAACATTAACTCTTTCAGACCTTTCACTTGCTACTGAGTGGACAGAGAAACTGCCAAAGACTCTCAAGATTTTTGAGTAATGAACTTTACACCTCATCCAGAACATTCTGTTTTTCACATTTGAGTTGATTTTAGTGGACCAGGGTCCTAGATACAGCTGTTGCTTTCTTGCTAGAAAGTATGCTGTCTTGCATTTTACTTCATATTGCTCGAGTCAAATCAACTTGTAAGGCTTTGCTTCATAAAAACAGCAAAAATGTGCTACAGATAACAGAAAGAAATAAAAGGTCAGTGCATTCATGTCTGCCTTTGTATTTGACTGGCAGAATAAAATATTTCATGAAACAAAAATATTTTGAGGCTCTTTTATTTTTATCACTCCTATTCTATACTGGGCAGATCTGAGCATTGTATGTTTTCTTCAGTGAGAAGACTACCAGCAGGCACTTATTTTCAGTGCAGTCTTAGCCTGAATTAAGCTGCACATTTGTGACATCATGTTGAAGGAGCCTGAGAGCAAAACCCTAAACTTCTCCTTAGAGTTCAGAGTTTTAGGTCAATAGCAGCAGTTATAAACTGAACAGCCACTTTTTGTCCTGTGTTGAGATTTATTCAATAGGCCAACCATGAGAAATAAAAAGAAAAGTAGAAACATTCCCATAAAGAATACAAGAGAGAGAAGCTGATGGGGTATGTACAGGTAACCATTGCGTATCTAATCACAAATTATTCAGGTCAGTTCAGTTCAGTTACTCAGTCATGTCTGACTCTTTGCGACCCCATGAATTGCAGCATGCCAGGCCTCCCTGTTCATCACCAACTCCCGGAGTTCACTCAAACTCATGTCCATCGAGTCGGTGATGCCATCCAGCCATCTCATCCTCTGTCATCCCCTTCTCCTCCTGTCCCCAATCCCTCCCAGCATCAGGGTCTTCTCCAATGAGTCAACTCTTCTCATGAGGTGGCCAAAGTACTGGAGTTTCAGCGTTAGCATCATTCCTTCCAAAGAAATCTCAGGACTGATCTCCTTCAGAATGGACTGGTTGGATCTCCTTGCAGTTCAAGGGACTCTCAAGAGTCTTCTCCAACACCACAGTTCAAAAGCATCATTTCTTCAGTGCTCAGCTTTCTTTACAGTCCAACTCTCACATCCATACACGACCACTGGAAAAACCATAGCCTTGACTAGATGGACCTTTGTTGGCAAAGTAATGTCTCTGCTTTTCAATGTGCTATCTAGGTTGGTCATAACTTTCCAAAAAAATAAAGTCATCTATGTTTCCACTGTTTCCCCATCTATTTCCCATGAAGTGATGGGACCAGAAGCCATGATCTTCATTTTCTGAATGTTGAGCTTTAAGCCAACTTTTTCACTCTCCTCTTTCAATTTCATCAAGAGGCTCTTTAGTTCTTCTTCACTTTCTGCCATAAGGCTGGTGTCATCTGCATATCTGAGGTTATTGATATTAGCTTAAGGTATTTGCTTAATATATGTAATTGTGTGTTTTATATAGACACATATACATATACACAGAAATGTCCTTATACAACATATACTTTCTGCATGAGATAAACCTTTTCCTTCTTTTGTGGGACTAATGCGATAGGTCTAATCTTTATGTAAGTACCTGCAAGGAGTGATTTTTTAAAAAGTAGTCTTCACTCACAGCACTTTGTGCTCATTCTGAATGCAATTAAGTTAGATGCACATAGAAACCCTCTTTTCTTCTCTTAAAATGAGTGCACTATGTTTTATAACAGGGTCATTCTAGGTCTTTGAACTCTCAACAGGCCCAGATCAAAACAGGTTCAAATATCAGCTCTGTCAAGTTCTGCCTCTGTAATTTTGAGCAAGTTATTTAACCTCTCTAAGCATCAGCTCTTTCACCTACAAAACAGGCAGTGTCTCAGCCAGTTCATGTGGCCATAACAATCTGCAAACTGGGTTGCTTAAACAAAAAAATATTTATTTTTCACACTTCTGGAAGCTTAAGATTAGGGTGCCAGCAGGGTTAGATTCCTGGTGAGGACCCACCTGATTTACGTTCTCACATGGCCTTCCTTGGTGTGTGCTCAGGGAGTGAGCAAGTTCTGGGCTCTTTTCTTAAAAACGACACTTTTGCTTCTCTTCAGGGTTTGCCACATTTCTCTGCTGCTGCTGCTGCTGCTGCTGCTGCTGCTGCTGCTGCTGCTGCTGCTGCTGCTAAGTCGCGCCAGTCATGTCCGACTTTGTGCATCCCCATAGATGGCACCCCACCAGGCTCCCCCGTTCCTGGGATTCTCCAGGCAAGCATATTGGAGTGGGTTGTCATTTCCTTCTCCAATGCATGAAAGTGAATAGTGAAGTCACTCAGTTGTGTCAACTCTTAGCGATTCTCTAAGCACTAATAAATATTGGTCTTTTTCTTTCTTTCTTTTTTTTTTTTTAAATGGTTACATCCCATCATGGGATCCACCTTGACAATCTCATTTAAACCCAATTACTTCCCAAAAGTCTCCACCTCCTAATACCACTCCACAGGGAATTCGCTTCAACATTTGAATTTGAGAAGGGGGACACAAACATTCAGGCTGTAACATGAAGAATAACCATAACCCTGACGACACTGCTGTGAGAAAATGTCTCTAAACCACTTAGCACAGCACTTCATACATAATAAATACTAAGCAAATGTTATATATCATTATTGTTACAGCTATTCCCATTACATTTTATTATTAAGACTCTCTTATTTAGATTGGAAAGTCTGACCACTATATCTTTGGGGACTTTTTTTTCTTGTTTTATTTCATAACTCCTTTTAACCATACTCAGTCAAGAGAAGCTTAACTTAAAAGTAATTGATCGTCCATTCTACAAATCTCTATCAAAATGCCATTTCCATAGATTAGCCCCATCAGCCTCTAACTATTCCACCTTCACAATTACTCCGCACTTGTCTGTGCTTGAAACGTGCATGTGTGCTAACTTACTTCAGTTGTGTCTGACTTTTTGCAACCCTATGGACCGTAGCCCGCCAGGCTCCTCTGTCCATGGGATTCTCCAGGCAAGAAGACTGGAGTGGGTTGCACGCCCTCTTTCAGGGGATCTTCCCGACCCCAGGAATGGAACCCTGTGTCTCTTACATCTCCTGCATTGACAGCTGGGTTCTTTACCACTAGTGCCACCTGGGAAGCCCTCTGTGCTTGATACTTATCACATATCACTAATGTTATCACTTCCATATATACTAATGTTGTCACTTGTACATGTGCGCATCCTTTTCTGTCACTTGTGATTCATATCTATACTAAATGTGTCTGTTTCCAACTTCAGATTATCACTGAAGAAGCAGAACCAGGAGAGTAGCCAGGCCTGTATGATTCCACGACAGCCATCTTCTAAGTGCGGCAGGTCCTTCCCTAGAGGTGGGCAAAGGCTTTCCAAGGGTACATACAGGCAGATTTTTAGGGAATCAATTTCCATATTCTTAATTTCCCTCTCTACTACAGTTGCCTTTACTTGAGGCCACATGCAAGGATGAAATCATCAGTTTTTCTTTTCTCACCACCCCTTTCGGAATGTCCTATGAATGACTTGAAACAAACAAAAGCACATCTCTTATCCATTCCAAGCCTGTGGTGGTATATAATCCTAAAGTGTGAAGCCTGTGGAGTTCCAAACAGTAGGCAGTACAAACTACCTTCCCTTTAGCTGTCTTGCATCCTCACCCCTCAAATGTCAGATATTACATTGTCCTTCAGGAAAACCTCTTGATGGGCAAAGCTAAAAGAGCACTGAAGGCAAGAGTGCTTATTTCCTTCAGACAGCAAATTTGTGTCAACGCCTTGAGTTTTGTCTGTCTGTCTACCTAAGTACGTATCTTAAAATTAGAGACAGAAAGTGAGAGTCTAAGCTTCTAGCTCCAGTTAAGATGGAATAAGAACATTCCACCTCATTACCCCTCTGATTATAACTGAATATTGTCAACAAAACACAGAAAGCAAGTTATCTTTGGTATCTGAAAAGGAAAGAATAACAGGCAGATGGAAAAGGGAACTTAAAATAGACTAATACAAATATCAAGTCATTACATTGTACATTTGAAACTAATATAATGCTATATGTCAAATATACTTCAATTTTTAAAAAAAAGACTAATAATGAGGTGAGTTTTCTAGTGTTTTTCTTTTTCCACCCATATTTTGCAACACAGAATCAGGGTAGTAAAATTATGGAACTATATAGCAGGCATGGTCAAGAGAAACTCTCTCCCTGGTCAGAGAAATGGGAGGGAGGGTCCCTGCCAAGCAAAGAGAAGGGGAAATCCCCGAGGCGTCTTTTCTCTTGACCTTCCTTTGGAGGGAGGTCCCAGTAATAAAGCAGTATGCTTGCAACAGGGGAGACAGCAACAGCCTAGGTTGTACATTTGCCCCAGTGGTGGATATGACACTGAATGGATGATGAAACTACAGCTTTTTAAACAAAAAACAGGAGGAAGTGTCCCTGGGAGTTAGGGAGTTTCCAGAAGGCCACAGGGGAGGAAGCGGTGTATGAAGTCCTGAGCATATTCCTTGGGAATGAATCCGTAAAAATGGCTTGAACTATAATACCAAAAGCTTTGAGAAGTCAACTGCAATGTAGGCATGGCCCAGGTACCAGACTGGTCCACAGGAGGCATACTTGTGGGAAGGTCCAAGAGGTACAACAAAGTCTTTGAAAACTAAACTGACATTGGAACCAAACCCCACAGAAAGTATAATGGAACTTATGACCTGAACCCCAGTGGGTCAGGTGACTATGAGACAACAAAGCACAAACGGAAACCAACATCCTCCAGAGAATTTTCACAGGGCCTCGAATTTCATAATGTACTCAAAATGCCCACTTGTTACTCCAGATCGGTTGACAAACTAAAAAGCAGAACATTCTCAGTAACTCCAGTGAAAACATAAACACCAACCTTCAGATGATGTAGATGTTGGAATTACTTAACGAAGACTTTAAAGCAGCTATTATACACATGCTCCATGAAGTAATGGTCAACAGGTTTGAAATGAGTGGAAGGACAGAAGTTCTCAGTAGAGAAATAACAACTTCAAGAAAGAATCAAGTAGAAATTTTAGAATTAAAAAATACAATAACTAAGTTCCTTTTTTTAAAAAGCCACAGAATGTCAGAACAGAGATGACAATGGAAAGAGCCAGTGAACTTGAACATAGATTAACAGATTATCCAACCTGCATGAGAGAGAAGAAAGACTGAAAAGAAAAAAAGAACATAAGTTTAGGGACCAGTTGGGTACTATAAGAAGATCTAACACTGATGTCATTAAAATCCAAGAAGGAAATGAGAAACATTTATACAGAAAATTGAAAAGTAAATGATTATAACTTCCTAAATCTAGTGAAAGATATAAATTTAGACTTTAGAATCACAGCAGCCCCCTACTAGTGGGTTGGCCAAAAAGTTCATCCAGAATGACTGAGCTTTTCCATCAACCTGATAGAATAAATTCAAGGAAAGTCATCTTTAGGCACAAAATAATCAACCAAGTGGGGTTTATTCTCAGAAGCAATGCTAGTTCAACATCCAAAAAAATCTTTAAATGTAATCACCTGATTACCAAACTAAAGAAAAACCAAATGATCAAAATAACAAACTCAGAAAAAGCATTTGATAAAAGTCAATATTTTTCATAATAAAAACTATCAGGAACCAAGAATATAGTTTAAGGGTTCAAATGATTATGTCAGTCCTTCCATTCATACTCTACCTTTCTCAAAGTCAGCTGGGACATATAACAGAAGTGATTATCATATCATATACACAATTCATGTCCACATTCAAAAGTAGGGAAATGATACAGGTAGAGTGGTACTCCAGGGTAATGGAGAGTATATTAGAATTCTGTTTACCGTAACAACCAATGAAAAATAGGAGACCAATATCATAAAAACAATACCTTTTACAACAGCTCTAAAAGAATCCAATGAAATATATGCAAAATCTATATAATGAAAATGTTGATATCAGGGTCAAGGAAGAACTAATAAATGGTAAGATAAACCAAGGTTATGGTTTAAAAGATTCAATATGATTAAGACATCAAATTGGCATCTTCCTAAACTGATTGATAGCTTTAACACAATTCCAATCAAATCACTGCAGGATTTATACAGAAAGGCAAGACACTAGAACTTAAAAATAAATTTTGAATAAGAACACAGTTTAAAAATTCACACCACCAAGATATTAACACTTATTATAAAGCTATAATAATTAAGATAGAATGGTTTTGGATAGATACAGAATGGAACAGAGTAGAATCAAGAAACAGACCCACATGAACATGGTAAATTAACATAACAAAGTCAGCCTCTAACTATTCCACCTTCACAATTACTCCGCACTTGTCTGTGCTTGAAACGTGCATGTGTGCTAACTTACTTCAGTTGTGTCTGACTTTTTGCAACCCTATGGACCGTAGCCCGCCAGGCTCCTCTGTCCATGGGATTCTCCAGGCAAGAAGACTGGAGTGGGTTGCACGCCCTCTTTCAGGGGATCTTCCCGACCCCAGGAATGGAACCCTGTGTCTCTTACATCTCCTGCATTGACAGCTGGGTTCTTTACCACTAGTGCCACCTGGGAAGCCCTCTGTGCTTGATACTTATCACATATCACTAATGTTATCACTTCCATATATACTAATGTTGTCACTTGTACATGTGCGCATCCTTTTCTGTCACTTGTGATTCATATCTATACTAAATGTGTCTGTTTCCAACTTCAGATTATCACTGAAGAAGCAGAACCAGGAGAGTAGCCAGGCCTGTATGATTCCACGACAGCCATCTTCTAAGTGCGGCAGGTCCTTCCCTAGAGGTGGGCAAAGGCTTTCCAAGGGTACATACAGGCAGATTTTTAGGGAATCAATTTCCATATTCTTAATTTCCCTCTCTACTACAGTTGCCTTTACTTGAGGCCACATGCAAGGATGAAATCATCAGTTTTTCTTTTCTCACCACCCCTTTCGGAATGTCCTATGAATGACTTGAAACAAACAAAAGCACATCTCTTATCCATTCCAAGCCTGTGGTGGTATATAATCCTAAAGTGTGAAGCCTGTGGAGTTCCAAACAGTAGGCAGTACAAACTACCTTCCCTTTAGCTGTCTTGCATCCTCACCCCTCAAATGTCAGATATTACATTGTCCTTCAGGAAAACCTCTTGATGGGCAAAGCTAAAAGAGCACTGAAGGCAAGAGTGCTTATTTCCTTCAGACAGCAAATTTGTGTCAACGCCTTGAGTTTTGTCTGTCTGTCTACCTAAGTACGTATCTTAAAATTAGAGACAGAAAGTGAGAGTCTAAGCTTCTAGCTCCAGTTAAGATGGAATAAGAACATTCCACCTCATTACCCCTCTGATTATAACTGAATATTGTCAACAAAACACAGAAAGCAAGTTATCTTTGGTATCTGAAAAGGAAGGAATAACAGGCAGATGGAAAAGGGAACTTAAAATAGACTAATACAAATATGAAGTCATNTTCTAGCTCCAGTTAAGATGGAATAAGAACATTCCACCTCATTACCCCTCTGATTATAACTGAATATTGTCAACAAAACACAGAAAGCAAGTTATCTTTGGTATCTGAAAAGGAAAGAATAACAGGCAGATGGAAAAGGGAACTTAAAATAGACTAATACAAATATCAAGTCATTACATTGTACATTTGAAACTAATATAATGCTATATGTCAAATATACTTCAATTTTTAAAAAAAAGACTAATAATGAGGTGAGTTTTCTAGTGTTTTTCTTTTTCCACCCATATTTTGCAACACAGAATCAGGGTAGTAAAATTATGGAACCATATAGCAGGCATGGTCAAGAGAAACTCTCTCCCTGGTCAGAGAAATGGGAGGGAGGGTCCCTGCCAAGCAAAGAGAAGGGGAAATCCCCGAGGCGTCTTTTCTCTTGACCTTCCTTTGGAGGGAGGTCCCAGTAATAAAGCAGTATGCTTGCAACAGGGGAGACAGCAACAGCCTAGGTTGTACATTTGCCCCAGTGGTGGATATGACACTGAATGGATGATGAAACTACAGCTTTTTAAACAAAAAACAGGAGGAAGTGTCCCTGGGAGTTAGGGAGTTTCCAGAAGGCCACAGAGGAGGAAGCGGTGTATGAAGTCCTGAGCATATTCCTTGGGAATGAATCCGTAAAAATGGCTTGAACTATAATACCAAAAGCTTTGAGAAGTCAACTGCAATGTAGGCATGGCCCAGGTACCAGACTGGTCCACAGGAGGCATACTTGTGGGAAGGTCCAAGAGGTACAACAAAGTCTTTGAAAACTAAACTGACATTGGAACCAAACCCCACAGAAAGTATAATGGAACTTATGACCTGAACCCCAGTGGGTCAGGTGACTATGAGACAACAAAGCACAAACGGAAACCAACATCCTCCAGAGAATTTTCACAGGGCCTCGAATTTCATAATGTACTCAAAATGCCCACTTGTTACTCCAGATCGGTTGACAAACTAAAAAGCAGAACATTCTCAGTAACTCCAGTGAAAACATAAACACCAACCTTCAGATGATGTAGATGTTGGAATTACTTAACGAAGACTTTAAAGCAGCTGTTATACACATGCTCCATGAAGTAATGGTCAACAGGTTTGAAATGAGTGGAAGGACAGAAGTTCTCAGTAGAGAAATAACAACTTCAAGAAAGAATCAAGTAGAAATTTTAGAATTAAAAAATACAATAACTAAGTTCCTTTTTTTAAAAAGCCACAGAATGTCAGAACAGAGATGACAATGGAAAGAGCCAGTGAACTTGAACATAGATTAACAGATTATCCAACCTGCATGAGAGAGAAGAAAGACTGAAAAGAAAAAAAGAACATAAGTTTAGGGACCAGTTGGGTACTATAAGAAGATCTAACACTGATGTCATTAAAATCCAAGAAGGAAATGAGAAACATTTATACAGAAAATTGAAAAGTAAATGATTATAACTTCCTAAATCTAGTGAAAGATATAAATTTAGACTTTAGAATCACAGCAGCCCCCTACTAGTGGGTTGGCCAAAAAGTTCATCCAGAATGACTGAGCTTTTCCATCAACCTGATAGAATAAATTCAAGGAAAGTCATCTTTAGGCACAAAATAATCAACCAAGTGGGGTTTATTCTCAGAAGCAATGCTAGTTCAACATCCAAAAAAATCTTTAAATGTAATCACCTGATTACCAAACTAAAGAAAAACCAAATGATCAAAATAACAAACTCAGAAAAAGCATTTGATAAAAGTCAATATTTTTCATAATAAAAACTATCAGGAACCAAGAATATAGTTTAAGGGTTCAAATGATTATGTCAGTCCTTCCATTCATACTCTACCTTTCTCAAAGTCAGCTGGGACATATAACAGAAGTGATTATCATATCATATACACAATTCATGTCCACATTCAAAAGTAGGGAAATGATACAGGTAGAGTGGTACTCCAGGGTAATGGAGAGTATATTAGAATTCTGTTTACCGTAACAACCAATGAAAAATAGGAGACCAATATCATAAAAACAATACCTTTTACAACAGCTCTAAAAGAATCCAATGAAATATATGCAAAATCTATATAATGAAAATGTTGATATCAGGGTCAAGGAAGAACTAATAAATGGTAAGATAAACCAAGGTTATGGTTTAAAAGATTCAATATGATTAAGACATCAAATTGGCATCTTCCTAAACTGATTGATAGCTTTAACACAATTCCAATCAAATCACTGCAGGATTTATACAGAAAGGCAAGACACTAGAACTTAAAAATAAATTTTGAATAAGAACACAGTTTAAAAATTCACACCACCAAGATATTAACACTTATTATAAAGCTATAATAATTAAGATAGAATGGTTTTGGATAGATACAGAATGGAACAGAGTAGAATCAAGAAACAGACCCACATGAACATGGTAAATTAACATAACAAAGGTACAAAAGCAATTTAATGAGGAAAGGATAGTCTTTTCAACAAGTGATCCTAGAAAAATTGTATAACAATTTGTAAAAGAAAATACCACTTGATCTGTACTTCACACTTGATGCAAAATTTAAGTCACCATAGTTCAAAATAAAATGAAAAGTATAAAAGTCTCAGGAGAAATTATAAGAGAAAATCTTCATGCACATATGTAAGGCAAAGAGTTCTTTGATACAAAAGCATGTAACATACAAAAAAAAGACTGATAAATTAGACTTCATTGAAATAAAAATATCTGTTCAGTGAAAGACAATGTGAAGAGAATGAAAAGACAGGTGTAGGTTGGGAGAAAATATTTCCAAATCACATAATCAATAAAAGATTTGCCACCGAGAACATACAAAGAACTCTCAAAACTCAACAATGAGAAATACAACCCAAGGGGGAAAAAATGAGCAAAGGAAATGAATGCGCACTTGACCAAAGCAGATGTACCAATGGGAAATCAGCATGTTAAAGATGCTCATTCACTAGTCATCAAACAAATGCAAATTTACAGTACTGTAAAGTAAAATCAAGTAAAAAAAAAAAAAAAAAAAACACAATGAGATACCTCTCCATACCTATTAGAATAGCTAACACAAAAGCAATACAGATCAACCGGACAATACCACACACTGGTGAGATTATGGAGCAACTGGAATTCACATACATTATTGGCGAGAAAGCAAAACAAAACAGCTAGTCTAGAAAACAGTTTGGCAATTCCTATATAATAAAACACTTACCAATCTAGGTGTTTATCCTGGAGGAATCTGCTTAAAAAAATTTAAGTAAATGGCTGGCAATAATACTCATAATCACTAAAAGTTATGGAAATAAAAAATGTCCTTTAGGCCATAGCTGGGAATCTTGCAGAGGAGGCAGCTAAGAGGACATGCCAACTCAGGGGCACTGAGACTTGGGGGCCACGCAGGATGAAGTTTGGGAAAACTTGCTTGAGCTTGGGGTATAGGCATGTATTAAAAATAAATGTCCTACAACAAGTAAGTCATCATACATAGAAATCAAATACTAATAGTAAAAATACTACTAATAGTGGATACAAGTAACAACATGAATTAATCTTAAAGGTATCACTTTAAGTGAAAGAAGTTTAGTCTCAAAAGACACTGTAATTCTATTTACACAACATCCTGGAAAGGTATGACTGAAAGTCTGAAGAGCTAATCAATGCGGTTGGAATGTGGGTTTGACCACAAAGGATAACATGAGTACACACTTTGGGTAATAGAACTATTGTGTATCCTGATGTGTTAATGGTTATATGAATCTATGCATGTGTTAAAATTCATAGAATTGTACACAAGAAAAAACTGAATTTTGTTGTGGAAATTAAGAAGTAAAGTAAGATACTTTACACAGGGACATATACTAACACACTAATATAAACTAAAAATCAGCTTATTTCTGTCAGAGAGTCACTCTAATTTGGCCAATTAGTTTAACAGTGAAGTTTGGCTTTACCAGTTAGGTAAATTCTATGTAAATTGAATGAATCAAATAAACAGCTTCAAAGTTTTGATGCATATATTTAATGCATATGATAGCATATAAAGCTTTTCATCAAAATTATTGTATTATCAAAGATAAATTGAAATTAACAATATTTCAGTTTCCCAATTCTTTCTCAGTATATGGATTTAAACAAAGTGATCTAACGGAAAGGTGTTAGATAAATAAAATAAATAGATATTTGATAAATCCTGGTAAAATTATCAGAAATTGAGACCATAAGGACTAATGACAGGATAATAAATCCATGGGCAAGTAAGGTGCTTTCCAATTCTTACTTTCAAAATAGGAGAAGAATCAAACCAAGACTCTAATAATTTTAATGGTAGATTATTACTATGTGACTTTTTATATTAACCTGGAAAGTTGTTCAAATCATTGAAGACCATTATTATGGTAAACTCCTTTTATTTCCATGTACTTAATTATATGAATAAGTCTTTAAGCTATTACAATCCAGAAGACAAAATATGTAGAAATGGAATTGATGCCAAACCCTGTTCCATTCTACACAAACGAGTTTTTAAAGAAATCATACCATCTAACACAATGAGAGATGAATTTCCAACAAATGTCACATTTAAGCTTAGTAATTATTTATAAACACATAATATACTTGTCACAATTACTACAGAAAGTTAATCAAAATGCTAACACTCAGTCTCATAAATGAGAGAAGTTTTTTGTAAGTAATAATTTCCACTCTCATATATGGCTTTTTTCTAAGGTGATAAAAATAATTATAAGCATTTAAAAGAATATACCAGAATGAAATTCTGTGAGCAAAGGGAAATAGAAGTGTGAAAAGAGAAGCTATGTAATATTTGTCCAATATTAAAAGAAGAGCTTGCAAATTTTGAATGGCTGTGAGTGCCAAGTCACTATGGTATTTAAGTTCCACTGAACACATTTAAAAGAGTAATATAACAGTTTCATTTTTAAAATGTCAATTATTATAATATCCTTTAGATTGTACTCTGTCAACTGCTTACATTCATGATTTAAAGTTTTTAAATATTAACTTAAAATTGTGAAAGAGGTATATAATTTTCCAAAATCCTTTTAGGGTCCCACAAGCAAAAATATTTGGAAGACCATACCTCTGAATACTATGTTACATACACAGCCTCCTCAATATGAATTTGGCTCATTCTGTTTAAATGTGCACAGAGGTTTAGACACCAAATAAACATATGAATTGAGCAGATGAAATGGAGATGGCAATTATTTCCCAACTGCTGAGCTCAATGGAATTGAAGTTATAAAAATCGTGATGCTATTTGGCATAATGAAGTCTCAATTTCAGAGGAGATTCAGACTTTGATGAGATGATTCTGAATCATGCATTAGTTTCAGTGGGTGGCCCAGAGTGTAGAGTTCAAACTCTAGGATGTCTGAATTATCAGGAAATTGCCACATTCCTGGAGTTCAATTTAAAAGAGAACTGACTGAGTGTAAGGAGTTATGTCTATCAAAAGGACAGGTAGTATCCAGTCTTGGGAATTTTTAGAGAGAAATATGAAACAGAACAAAGCTAATATTTTTATTGTGTGGAAAAAAAAAAAACCAGCAATTTTATTCAGCTACCTGGTTCTATAAAGATGTATCTGTTGTGATTAAATTGATCAACATAGTTATATAAAGCTGGAGATAGAATTAAAATAGATCAGGCTTTGAATTGTTCACATGTAAATTACCAGCATTCTTGTTAGAGTGATCAGACTGCTTATTGACCAAAATATAATAGGCTTAGCGCTATGAATTTATAATTACATATATCAAACAAATCAAACTTTTGCTTTGTTGATAAACATTTCTGCATTTTATTATCATCTGTAAGACCACAAATGTGGATTTCTGATAGCAAGAAGCAATACTGAACAAAAAGTGGATGCCCTTGGTCTCCGCCACTGAACAAAATAATATTCTGTAAGACGCACAGGGATCATCTGGGTTTCTGAGTTATCAACTTCCAAGCCATGCTATTAGCTTGAAAATAGAGGAAGAATGGAATGAATGCAGGTGAGGAAAGGACATCTCTCTATTCCTGTTTTAGGAACCACTGTGCCATCTCAAGCAAAGCAATATCTGGCAGAGAATAGACACCTAATCTCAAATGATCTATAAACAAGAATTACTGAACCCGAAGAGAAGAGCTAGTACTTAGGCTCAACGAGAAATCTGTTTTATTTGGCACTGCTTCTTTAGCTGGCACGGGAAGGAGGGAAGTCAAAACAAGACTGGCTCTCACAGAAAACAGAGGAAATCCACAAGCTGAGCATTCCTCATGGTTCACAGATGGAAAGATATTGTTAGGGACTTTAAATGGTTTTTTAAAACCTTCAAGTTTCAATTCACAGCCAAATGAAATTCAAGTACTGGACAAGTTGATTGTGTCGTTTATTAAGAGTTCTTCCAAGTCTTTATCTCTATCACTGCCCTAATAACCACGACAGAAACAATAGCTGTTATTCCCATGGCTTCTCTTTCTTCCCTTATCTGTGATCACTCTCCCTAACATGTTCTGTCTTACAGCCCTACAGACAGGTGCTTTAAAGAACTGAGAAAATATCTCTAGGAGAAGAGCATTGCAGGCAGAGGAGTTGGAGCCTTAAGAGCAAAAAGGCAAGTATCAGAGAAAAATCAGAGAGATGACAGGGGCAAGATAATGAAGGGCAGGATGTTTGTGTTGTACAACTCTAGCAGGCACTCTTGATCTTGAATTCTGTGTGACTGGTGCCCCCCCGGAGTCATGCGAGGCAATGATAACTGATGGAGTGTCCTGAAGGTTGTAGGGATAGTAGCTTTTATATTGATGGAGATGGGAAAACTTGGAGAGGAGAGATATAAATGTTTAAATGATCCCTTTTGTTTCTGTATGGAGAACAACCTGCTGGGGCAAGCAAGGATGCTAATAAGGAGGTGGAAGGATAATCCAAGCAGGAACTGAAATGACCAGAGCCAGGGGTGGTCATGGAGATAGTGAACACTGGTTGGATTATGTGCATATTTTGACAGTAGAGACAGTAAGATTTCTGAAAGGTCAGCTATGGTATGGAAGAGAAAGAGAAAAGTCAAGGATAATACAAGGCTTTTGGCTGAAACAACTAAAAGAATGAAGCTGTTACTTACTAACATGAGGAGCTTTTGGAGGAGAGCAGGGGTGGGGGCAATACTAGATCAGGGTACTATGTAGGACCTACTATGCTACACATTTTGCAGACACTTGAATAGAAATAACTAGAAAGCTGAAAGCAGTGTGTGTGTGTGTGTGTGTGGTGTGAGTGTATAGCACAAGCATACATATACATGCAAACCCAGAGTTTAGAGGATGTGCGGGTTTGAGATCCAGGCTGGTAGATGTCAGTGTCTGGTGGTATTTCAAGCCATGAGCCTGAATTAGACTATCAAAAAGAGGAGCGATCCAAGAAATGAGCCCTGGAGCACTCCAGTGTTTAGAGGTGAGAGAAATGAGGAGAAAACATCAAAGGAGGCTGAAAATAGGTGGCCAGAGTAGAAAGACATTCTGTTGGTGGCTCAGAGGTAAAGAATCGGCCTACAGTGTAGGAGACTTGCAGGAAACACGAGTTCGAACTCTGGGTCGGGAAGGTCCCCGGGAGGAGGAAATGGCAATCTACTCCAATATTCTTGCCTGGAAAATCCTATGGACAGAGGATCCTGGTGGCCTACAGTCCATGGGGGTCACAAGGAATCAGATGAAACTGAATATGCACACAGACCAAAAGTAGAAAGAAAACCTCCCTGGAAGCCTAGAGGGTTTATCTTGGATGAAGAGAGTGATTAGAGGTGGCAAAAGTTGCAGGAGGTCAAGTCAGGGAAGACTGAGGACTTCCCATAGAATTCAGCAACATGGATGACAGTTCCTGGAGATCTAGGGGAAAGCAGCTTTGCTTGAGAGGTTGGAGCAAGGACTTCGCAATACAGGTTGGAAGCCTGAATGAGTGGAATAAAATTGGGGATGAAGTACAGATTTAAGAGTCATCAGTACTCACGTGGCTGTGAGCAACTATGAGGTTTCCTAGACAAAATGAATAGACTATTGAGGAAAGAGGGTTGAGACCAGAGTTCTGTGGAATATCAATATTTCAGGAGCCAGGAGAGGAGGAGAGACTGGACTGTGGCCAGAGTATGGGAAGCAAACCGAAACAGAGCAGTGTTCTAGAAACAAAGGCAAAGAGAGTGCCACAGATAAAGGAGAAACAACCAGAGACAAAGGCCTTCCACCGTAGGGTGCAGCCAGGTTTCAGACTTCCTCCTCCACGATCCCGTGTCTCTGCTCTTACAGGACATAGTACTTATAGGCTGCAGTAGATCCTTATCAGCTTCAAAGGCTAAAGGAAGGAAGGGTATCCCCCAGTTCCTCATCACTCTAGTGGGGTAATTTGGAGCCATATTGTACAAATCATACACTATTTCCCAGACTTTACCGTAACATTAAGCTCCAGTTGACCACAGTGGTAGCTGGATTCATACTTTACCTTTACTGGCTATCTTCCAGCCCTTGAACCACCTTCCCACTCCTCCACTGGCCCACACCTCTCCCAAACATGATTTGTTCTCAAATCCTTGTCTTAGGCTCCGCCTGTGTACTCATCTGTCTAGCTCTCCATGGGCTTATGAGCACTTTAAAAAGTCGGCATGCCAGTATTTCCCTGGTCCAGTGGCTAAGATTACATGCTTCCAGTGCAGGGGGCCTGGGTTGGATCTCTGGTCAGGGAACTAGATCTCACATGCTGCATCTAAAGAGATCCCATGAGGGGCAACTAAGACCTGATGCAGCCAAATAAATAAGCTTTTAAAAAATTCTGCATTCCATCTTTCCTTCCCAGTTCCTGACTGACTACATGGTCCATAGAACATGCTTCTAAATGTCTGTTATACTGAAGTGTTTACATTTTCATAGTGCATTATAGATTCCAAAATATTATCAAATACATATTTTATTTAGTCCATAAAACCATTCTACTACCCAAGTATTATTCCTACTGTAAAATAAAATTGAGGAAAGAGAAGTAAAGAGAGTTTATGAAACTTGCTTCAAGACCACCCAGTTATTAAATAAAACAACTAGGGCTTGAAAACAAGTTTTCAGATTTAGGTTTGGTGCCCTTAAAAGAAGCAACTATATATCAAAGAAAGAAAATGCTTTTATAATTTAAATTGTCAATAATTTAAAATTATAAATGTTACAAAATCTGAGGTTCTAGGAAAATCTCATTATATTTGATTATTCATTGTAATGAAAAATGTGTGGCTAATTTTGGTAACTCTACTCATCTACCTCTGGCAAAATATTGACACTACCTCAAAGAAAGAGTAATTTTCCCAAGTGAATTCACAACACAAAAGGAGAAAGGGGGTATTGTGTTTTACGAAGATCTTGAGACAACAATATATTGGAGCTAACATACTGAAGTGGTTTATCGCAACAACCAAAGCTAAGAAAGCAAATAAGATACTCGGAAAAGGAAGAGGAAAATGAAAGAATAAATAGCTGAAGTTCTTTCACAGCAGCAGAGATCTATCTCTAAACTACTTTCCATACACAATTTCAGACAAGGTAGAGTAAAGGGCTAGTCAGAAAGCTCAGAATGATTGATGGACCTTGACCTTTAGCCCTCTGAGTTCTCACAGCTCAACTATGGAAACACACACTAATGTTTATTTTAAAAACCTGAGAACAGTTTCCACAGCATTATCACGTTAGCACATTATTTACTTTACAGGACCAGGCATTGATATAAGATAGAAAGGGTAAGACAACTGAGTATCCTTCCATATGAGAACAAAATATCTTCAGAGTTACGACTGATTTAAAAGATGCTATGACAAGATGAATTAAATTTACAGAGCTGTGCATTGGGAAAAGCAGCTATTACAAGTTGTGAGTTTTGGCTCAACTCAGTCTAAAAAGGCATTTGAAAGCTCTTGTGAGAAGGAGCCTGTAACAGAAGGGAGCATTCAAAGATTAATAATCAAATCCCAAGACGGTCCCAGGATGAAAACAGAACTTGGGGGCTGATTTAAAATAATCTTGGGATAATCTTCCTGAACCTCAGTTTCCTAATTTATAAAATGAAGACGATAATACCTCAGAGATTCACTGTGGAAGCAAAGTGAGCTAACAGCTGTGAAAGCACTTTGGAAAGGAGAATGGAGCTCACAAGGTAAAAGCGAGGCTGCTGTTTTCTTGGGCAAATGACTTGACAAGTTGGAAGGAGAAAACTAAGATGGGAGTCAACTTTTAATCATCATTTGTTTCACAGGCTAAATAGACACCTGACACCCAACACAGGTCTGCGGTGCTGAATGCCTACCCAGGACACCCGCTTGCTTCCTCTGTGTCAAGTGAGACCCTTCATTTTTCAAATATTCAGAACTCCTTTAGGTCATTGACTCTACTTCTATTCCATTGACATTTAACCTGTGTTCTTCTATAGTTTCTGTCTGCCAGCATGCTATATGGAGTTACTAATGTTCTTTTTACACTGTTTCTCACATTCTCATATATAGTTCTACCAAATTAGGCTTGACACTCCTTAAAGTATTAACTCTTAATACTTAATACTCCTTAAAGGTAGGGAGTATGAGAAGTATTGTTATTATTATTACTAGAAAGTACCTTGCAAAACATCATGCCCAACCTAGAGTCTCTCAAAAGGAGCACTACTGGCATTTGGAGTCAAATAGTTTGTGTGGGTAGCTGCCCTATGCCCCGCAGGATGTTTTACAGTATAGTGGGTCTCTACCTGCGAAATGTCAGTAGCAACTCTTTCTGTCCCCAGAGTTGTGACAACCAAATTATCTCTGAGTGAAGTTGCTCAGTCGTGTCTGACTCTTTGCGACCCTACGGACACCAGGCTCCTCCGTCCATGCGATTTTCTAGGCAAGAGTACTGGAGTGGGTTGCCATTTCCTTCTCCAGGGAACTTCCCGACCCAGGGATCAAACCCAGGTCTCCCGCATTGTAGACAGATGCTTTACCATCTGAGCCACCAGGAAATTATCTTTAGACATTGCCAAATGTTCCCAGGCGGAGGGGTCACAAAATTATCTCTGGTTGAGAACCATCACTCTAGGTGGATATAAACCAATATTATGGTTACTGTAATTCCTTTTACTTTTTCATATTACTTGCAATAATGCTCAGAACTGAATACTCAATGAATATTTACTAAATAAGTGAAAAAATGAGAAAAGGACTTTCACAAGTTATATTCATAACTGGTCTTACAACACAAACCCTTATATGATTAAGGCAATATTATATAATTCATACTTTTCTACCTGGCATACAATATTCTTAGTATATGAACATTTTTAAGTAACTATGTGTGTGTGCACTAGAAATTATATTCTCATGCATACATAAATATCACAGCTAACAGTGGTTCTTTCCTAGTACATGCCCTATAAATATACCTATGATGGCTAGCATACCGTTTATCTACCAAGCATGAGATGGAAAAACTATTTTAAATTCCAGGAAAATACTGCATTGCATCAAACACTGATTATCAGACTCATTTTCAGAGAATTAACTCTACATGGAAAAAAAGAGTATAAAGAATTCTAAAAAGGTTGACAAATAGAGGATCTCAGATGAGTATACTTAGGACATTTCTGTTCTCTTAAAACATAAGTTTCTTTAACATATCTTCCCAGATCTTTTCCAAAGCCATCAATCTTTTCCAAGATGGAAAGATCTGTACTATCTTCTGATATTTGAGGAACATATGTGAAGCAGCATTTCACCTAGAGCTATTAAAGAATATTGGTATTACTTTGATTTTAAAAACTGATACTTTAGGAGCATCATGTTATGGAACACTGATGATTTTTGATTTTCAGATTTTCTCAGTAGATTCTTAAATCCTATATCAACAGGCTACTTTTTCCAGATGACGACTAATAAAGTGTTCTTATTAAAATGGCAGAAATGTAGCTGAAAAAGAATTAAAAGGGCTTCTTTTTCATGTACACTCACTCATCATTCTGGTCGTTTATTGTTATACACAACCTTTTGGAGGGAATCCTAATTTAGCAGTAGACCTCTACTGTACAGTGTGTTAAAAAGAAATAAACAAACCCTTACTTTCGGCTTGGGTGAGTAACTTGTGACAGGTTAATGTCCCTCCCATCAAGTAAAACTGGAAAAGCCAGATGAAACACAAGAAACATCCGTGTAAAGGCCTCTGATAGCTGGTAAGACTATCAAGAGGTGAGTGGCTAAGATCCAGAAAGCAGACAACTTCAGAACAGTCTACATTCTATGTATGGATGCTTTTACCCCTTGGAACTTTGCCAATTCTTGGCACAGTGCTAGAAACTTAGAACCTGGGCATAAGGGCCACTGCAAAGAGGCAAAGAAGCCAGTAGAACTTTTGGGTAATCCCACAGAGGTAGACAGACAAAAATTCGAGTTTTGGTGCTACCAGAGGAAGGGGAAATTAAGGCACCAAGGATGTAGCAGGAAAGGAGACACAGAGAAGGGCAGGCCTATCATGGGGAAGGATTTCCCCTCAAGGCATCTGCTGTAAAGAACAAGCCAAAGAGTTAGGTAGAAAACCTCTGCAAAGCCAAGTGGAAATCTAGCAATCTTGCTGCTCTACCAAAAAAAAAAAAAAACAAAAAAACAAAAAACTTGGGACTGCCAAGGAGGAGCAGAATGCAATAAACACCTTGGTTTCTAACAGCAAGGCTCACCAGAGAAACGCATTCTCAGAATGGAAACAAACGGGAGGGAGGTGGAATCTTACCGACGCTGTCTTATAAACAGAGAGCAAAATCAGTGCAGTTCTTACTGGATCAATGTGGTCTGTTCCCACTCTACACTCCTGCCCTTCAGGAGAGAATCTGCTTCCCCCACTGTCAGCCAACAGGCTTCAGATGCTTCAGGTTTAGTCTCAGCTGCAGAGAACGGCCCTAAACAATGGCACATCCTTCCCAAGAAGGATCACATCCAGTGGCGGCTTCAGGTGGGGGTATAAAGACCTGGCTGACTTGTCCCAACATGGAACAAGTCCCTGAGACCATATGAGCCCCAGAACTCCCCGAGGATTTAGCCAAAGCTTCAATGGCCCTGGATCACATTTCAACTTCTGCCTCCACCTAATCCTGCCTTCTCTCTCCTCCTTTACACAAGTGCTGATACCTAATAAACACCCTGACAACAAATTCCATCTCAGTGACTGCTTCTGAAAGACCCAGCTTGTGACAGTTGCAGGAGTGGTCCCAGAAAGCAGGTAGTCTGATGGGGTTATTGATCTGGATCACTCACTGCTGGCATGAGAGTGAAGTTGCCATTATTGATGGTAGGTGGAGACAGACATTCCCTGGCATCAGGGGGTGGTCCAATTGTTAAAACCGTTATCAGAAGTGAGGATACTTTACCTACAGAAAGGAATGCACTCAATGGGGTGACTTACCACGTATTTAGTAAGTAACTACAAGGACAATGGATTGGATGGCTTAATGCTGCTAAGTCACTTCAGTTGTGTCTGATTCTGTGTGACCCCATAGACGGCAGCCCACCAGGCTCCCCCGTCCCTGGGATTCTCCAGGCAAGAACACTGGAGCGGGTTGCCGTTTCCTTCTCCAATGCATGAAAGTGAAAAGTGAAAGGGAAGACGCTCAGTCGTGTCCGACTTTTCACGACCCCATGGACTGCAGCCTACTAGGCTCCTCTGTCCATGGGATTTCCCAGGCAAGAGTACTGGAGTGGGGTGCCATTGCCTTCAAGCATCAATATTCTAGAAAAAGAACTCAAAACTGCAAGCAACTGTCACTCATGCTGTGGAAGCCAAAGGGCCCTCCTCCTAGTAATTTAGAAAGAGGCTTTCACATGCTGTAGCATGAGAATCTGGAAAACTGAGGATTGGAAAAGATTAACAATACAGACCCATTAAAAGTAAGACTTTCTATTCCATAACAGACACTAGCAGAAGAAAGGTAAGCCAGCCAGTGGGCGATCGTTACAATGCATATACCCAACAGATAACTTCTATACAGAATGCATGCAGAGCTACAAATCAGGAACAGACAGACTACCCAATCAAAAACTGGGCAAAATACTTGGACAGACACTTCACAAAAAAGGATATTTAAATAACCAAAACAGCTTGAAAATTCAGCCCCAATCATTAGGAAAATGCAACTTAAAACCACAAAGAAATACCACAACACTACCATCAGAATTGCTTAAATGAAAATGACTGGCAAAACCAAGTGTTGGGAGAATTTGGAGCAAGTGCAACTTTCATAGCTAGGAGGAATATAATGTCCATAACCACTTTAAAAAACTGTTTTGCTGTACAAATACATAGCCATGTTCCATCTAAGACATGTACAAGAATAGTCATACCATCACCATTCACAGTAGCTGGAAACAACTCACATGTCTGTCAACAGCAGAGGAGAAAAATATATTGTGGTCTAAAACATATCATTGTTTAGTCGCTGTCATGTCTGACTATTTGCAACCCCACGGACTGTAGCCCACCAGGCTCCTGTGTCCATGAGATTTCCTAGGCAAGCATACAGTAGTGGTTTGCCATTTCCTTCTCTCAGGGATCTTCCCAATTCAGGGACTGAACTTGCATCTCCTGCACTGGCAGGCATGGGCAGGTGAATTTTTTACCACTGAGCCACCAGGGAAGCCCATAAAATATATTAGAATACCATAAAAAATGAGAATGAATAAACTACAAGAAGATGAAAATACAGTGAATCTCTAAAACATAATGTTGAGCAAATGGAGTGAGACAAAAAAGGCACGCATACTGTATGATTGATACCACTGATATCAAGTTCAGAAGTTGGCAAAATTACCTGAGGTGATGGAAGTCTGTATAGAGGTCTCTTAGGAGGGTCAGATCACTGGTAGGAAGGTTGGGTTTCTGGGTTGCTGTTACTATTCTATT
The DNA here is from genome assembly GCA_006410675.1 of Oreotragus oreotragus. NCBI lineage: Eukaryota > Metazoa > Chordata > Mammalia > Artiodactyla > Bovidae > Oreotragus > Oreotragus oreotragus. The sequence goes on from SJYX01008374.1 coordinate 113,782, forward strand.
TCTTGATCTGGATGCTGGTTACATGAGTCTGGTCACTTTGTTAAAATTTATTGTACTATATGCATTATTTGTGTATTTCCTAGCATGAACTTCAATAAAAAAACTTTAACAAATGCAACAAAATCCAGACACCTACATTGCTTTTCGTTTTCCTGCTGTGGTGAGAAGCAAATCCTGCTGACATTGCTGTTTTCACTTTGGTTTCTAAACTGTGAACATTTGAGGAAATCGGGCCAGGAGGTATTCACCATTCCCAGGACTGACTCACAGCCCTCTTTTGCAGACTCACAGAAGGATCTACAAGGCAGGAGTCCATGACTAGAAGAAAAGAGAAAGGTGGAAATTAATGTTTTTACAGACTGTTTCTCAAAATAATAATTAAACTAAAGAAAAGTTGGCCACCCATGCTACAATAATACCTTAATTTATATTTACTATAATCAACAACTTGAATTGTCAATAATAGCCTTCAACCCTGTAACAAGCATTTTAGCCACCTCACTGTCATGATTCTAGAGGGAATAAGCTAGTTCCATAACAGATCATCTAACTTTCTCTTGTAGAAGGTTTTATCAAAAATGATTTTTTTTTGAGATTTCTTGTGTTAAGTAAACCTGTCAACCAAAAAAAAAAAAAAAAATACCAGCTCTGCTGCTGCTGCTAAGTCGCTTCAGTCGTGTCCGACTCCTAGTGACCCCATGGACTGCAGCCTACCAGGCTCCTCTGTCCACGGGATTTTCCAGGCAAGAGTACTGGAGTGGGATGCCATTGCCATAAGGAATAAATTAACATGAAAATGAATGTCCCCAAAATGAAAAGGCAGAAGTAGATCACAAAATAGGTTAATCTCATTTCTTTATCAACCCTCTGAGAAATTCAAAGTATCTCTGAGAAGCAGACAGAGAGAAAGCTGTTCCTTAACCTACATTGCCTCCCTAGAAAAGAAAATATTACACAAACAAATGGCAGCTCTGAAACCTTGTACAGTAATTTACCTTTTCATTTCTATGCTGTCTTCCGCAAAATAGCAAAACAAAAACAATTGTCCACTAGCAGTAAGGTAATGATGCTTTGGAGTTTGTCTTTATTCATCTGACATACAATCAAACACTGCTGGATCCAAGTCCCTGTGTCTGGGGACGGGGACACTACAATGTCAAGGTCATGGACTTGATCTCCTACAGATCCAGGCAGATTTTTCTACTTTGCAGCTGTGGACAGCACCTCTCACCCTAGCTGGTCATCTGGCAAAGGCATCTCAAATGATTTTTAAGAAAACTAGGAAAGAAAATATACATGTCAGTCAAATCAAAGCATGCACTTCAAAAATGCAAGGTCAATAAGAAATTTCAGAATCATACAGTATCAGATCTGTAAGAAATCTTAATCAACACGTCATGCAAATCCTTCATTTGAGGGAAATCTATGGAGATTCTGAGACACACAGCTTCGTAACAGATGAAGCGGGAAGAGAATCCAGATTTTTAACAGTCAACCCATGGCCTATCTCCCATCCCATATCATTTATTCTCACATAAGGACCTAATAATTTGGCTTTAAGAACTCCTTGACCTAACAAACACATTTATAATTCTGTACTCATTCATCTATAGACCACTGGAACATAAAGGGATGTGCCAGCCACTGAGTTAAAACAGAAAGGATCAAGTCTGTGAAAGGATCTTGAGAGTGAGACCTTGTTATATATAAAAATGTGGGAAAAGAGTACTAAGCAATTACATTTAGATACAAACATTTTTGTCCTTCTTCTCAGAAACTTGTCTTAAAATTAAGTAAATTTTAGAATCCTAATATTCACATAACTATATTAACATGTATCCAAATTTGTTAGTGAAGATGTGAGAAGTTTTGCATTGAAAGAATTAGCTTTAGACATAAAATATGAATTAGTCCAAGCAAGTATCTCAATAGAAAGGAGACACCTGATTGCCATTCAGGAAATAGATATTCATAGAACTGAAAATTCTGCTTAAATAACATTTTTGAGAAGATTTTCTTTCCTAGATCTTATTCCAGAGACCTTACATATTTTCTCAAATAAAACCGAGAAACATGGTTGAGGAATGTGGAGAACACAGAATTCCTATGCAATTGCTTCTACTTTGCTAGGCTCTAAGTGCTACATACACATTAACTCATTTCTCACTACAGTTCTACACCAGCGATACCATTACTGTCATCTCTACTATACAAATAAAGAAACTGAAGCACAGAAAATATATGAGATTCTTCCAAGATCACTGAGTTAGTGAGTGTCCCAGCCAGCATTCAAACTCAGGCCAACCGATTCAAGGACTATTAACTACTCTATTACACATGAGTCCTTTAGGAATGTATATCCCAAAAGCATAACTCAAGGTTAATTCAAAACCTGGTATGCACTTTCCCAGTGAACCAACTGTATACACAGTGGTTGGGTCCTCCCATCACTCTACAAACTTATACTTAACCTCCAATCAGTCAGTATTTGCCAAAGGGGCTAAGAAACACTAGGAAGGGGTGAAGGCTTTTCTCTTTCTTTCCCAGGTGTAAGAGCCACAATAAAGCTACACAGCAAACTTGGATTGCTTTCGGCATTCTCCCTTTGCTTCCTAGTCCCTGACCTGTGTTCCAGTGTCCTGACACCATCCTGCCCACTCCACTCAAGCACCCCACCTGGAAGGCCACCTCCATCAGAGCATCATTGTTTTAGTCACTCAGTTGTGTCCAACTCTTTGTGACCCCGTGGACTGTATGTAGCCCACCAGGCTCCTCTGTCCATGGGATTCTACAGGCAAGAATACTGGAGTGGGTTGCCATTTTCTCCTCCAGGGCATCTTCCCAACTCAGGAATCAAAGTCGTGTCTTCTGCTTGGCAGGCGGACTCTTTACCACTAGCACCACCGGGGAAGCCATCAGTTCAGTTCACTCACTCAGTCGTGTCCGACTCTTTGCGACCCCATGAATCACAGCACGCCAGGCCTCCCTGTCCATCACCAACTTGCTGCTAAACATTTTTCCCCTTCCAACCATCAAAGCTATGTTCCCCAAGTGAGCTGATTGAAATGAGACTTTCGAAGAAGAAAAGAGATGAAAATAACACAGAGTACACCCCACCCCAGTACTCTTGCCTGGAAAATCCAATGGACGGAGTAGCCTGGTGGGCTGCAGTCCATGGGATCGCTAACAGTCGGACAGACTGAGCGACTTCACTTTCACTTTTCTCTTTCATGCACTGGAGAAGGAAATGGCAACCCACTCCAGTGTTCTTGCCTGGAGAATCCCAGGGATGGGGGAGCCCAGTGGGCTGCCGTCTATGGGGTCACACACAGTCGGACACGACTGAAGTGACTTAGCAGCAGCAGCAGCAGTACATAATAATAGATGGACACTTCGCCCTCCAGAGGTTTTTGGCATCATTAGAAGATTGCTTGCTGGACCAAAGGAATCTCTGACGGAATTCCAGGTGCCACTTACAGAGGGAAAAGTCATCCCACATTACCGGGGGCGGGGCAGGGGGGGAAGATCACTGCAAGGCTGAGTAACACTTGGGGTCCAACTCTCCCAGGAGTTTCTTGGACCTTTCCTCACTTTTGAGCCCACATATTCTTTGATCACTCCACATCTTCATTCAGAACCTTCTATGGTAAAGGCAATGAAGGTTCACACAGGGGTCCAGCAGACCATTTTCACTCTAAAGCTGAGTCTATAACTCAGAAACTCACTTCTTGTCACTGACCCTCACCTGAGTTATTTTCTGCAGGAAATCATAAGCTATCCCTCTGAAATTTTCATGTTGGCCACTCCTCACTGTCTGATCTTTGGCCAACAGTTCATTCATACAAGACTCAGTTTCATCATTTGAAAAGTGAGGGATTTGGAAGAGCTGATTTTTCATAGTCCTTTTACCACTGACATTCTGTGAATCAAAATTCACTCTTTAACACAATGCTTCTCAGAGGAGTGGTGATAATCCCACCAGCTTTGCTAAATTTCAAAAGGTAACAGATTTTTTTTTTTTTCTCGAGACTTGATCTGGGAATATATAGAGACATTAAAATACCATTAGGCCTTCCATTCTAAAAATAGGGCCTAAGAAAAATGTCTAGAGTGTTTCCAAATAGCTCTCTTAAGAGGTGTAACCAACCGAGGCCCATAGGCTTTAAATTGCCAGATGAGGACATGTGAAATAGTGATGAGGTATTAATAACTAGCAGCCCTTTCAAACACTGAGCAAAATGAGGAGCCATTTGTTCTTGCTTTGCATGAAATTCAAGTGCCTACAAGGGGTTGAAGCATTTTGCTTTTCATCACATGGAACAGTGTGTTGAGACAGACCACACTATTTTGGAATATAAGTGTTGATATCCAAGCAACAAGTAGACTGACATCTGAAAACAGTGCTCAGAACAGGGAAGGAGTCAGATTTGGCTATCAGGACACTATTTTAGAAAAGGTGATTATTTTAAATGGACATTTGAAGGGTATTTGGTGTTGTGCAAAATCCCCTTAAAACATTTCAACTAAGGCTTAAGCAGAAAATTCTTAGCTCTGTAATTTTGTTGAAACAAATACATACAAATATAAATACTTCTACTATATACTAATAATGAGGTTTTTAGGGGATTTTCATTAGGAATGTTACTCAAATTATCTCTCTGTTAATACAAAAAATTATAGATTTTACCTATACAATTTTAAGCAAATTTATCTACTAAATTTCCTATATTTACATATATATATATTTTTTTATTGTACCCTTTGACCAACATGTTCCCATTCCCCACCCACAAATTTACAGATTTTTATCTGCAAATATAGCTCTGATAAAGACATAAAGTTAAAATTATTGAATAAGCTATAGCCACATTGTAGGCGTATATAATAGCTAAAGGATTTTTAGGTTTTATAAAACACATTTAACTTTTTAGTTTTTTTTTTGAAATATGGCTCATGTACAATATTATATAGGTTACAGGTGTACAATACAGAGATTCACAACTTTTAAAGGTTATGTTTGATTTATGGACGTCCCTGGCTCCAAAATCATTGCAGATGGTGATTGCAGCCATGAAATTAAAAGACACTTACTCCTTGGAAGAAAAGTTATGACCAATCTAGATAGCATATTCAAAAGAAGAGACATTACTTTGCAAACAAAGGTCCATCTAGTCAAGGTTATGGTTTTTCCAGTGGTTATGCATGGATGTGAGAGTTGAACTGTGAAGAAAGCTGAGCGCCAAAGAATTGATGCTTTTGAACTGTGGTGTTGGAGAAGACTCTTGAGAGTCCCTTGGACTGCAAGGAGATCCAACCAGTCCATTCTGAAGGAGATCAGCCCTGGGATTTCTTTGGAAGGAATGATGCAAAAGGTGAAACTCCAGTACTTTGGCCACCTCATGCGAAGAGTTGATTCATTGGAAAAGACTCTGATGCTGGGAGGGATTGGGGACAGGAGCAGAAGGGGACGGCAGAGGATGAGATGGCTGGATGGCACCACTGACTCGATGGATATGAGTCTGAGTGAACTCTGGGAGTTGGTGATGGACAGGGAGGCCTGGCGTGCTGCGATGCATGGGGTCGCAAAGGGTCGGACATGACTAAGCGACTGAACTGAACTGAACTGGTGACTCAGATGGTAAAGAATCTGCCTTCAATGCGGGAGACCTGGGTCCAGTCCCTGGGTTGGGAAGATCCCCTGGAGGAGGGCACTCCAGTATTCTTCCCTGGAGAATCCCATTACATGGACAGAGGAGCCTGGCAGGCTACAGTCCATGGGGTTGCAAAGGGTCGGACACAACTGAGCAACTAAGCACGTGGCACTTGATTTACAGCTATAAAATATTTGCTATATTCCCCATGTTGTACAATATATTCCTGTAGCTAATTTTATCTAATATTTAACTTTTTAACTTGAACTACTTTTAGAGACTTACAGAAAAGTTTTAAAAATAACACATAAAGTTTCCATATGGGCCTTTATCCAGGCTCCCCCAAAGCAAACACCTTACACAACTACAGTACTATTATCAGAACCAAGAAATTAACACCACACAATATCTTTACCTCAAGTAAAGACCCGATCCAAACATCACCAAGATCTTCATTTAGGATCCCACACTGCATTTCACTGTCACTTTTTATTTCTGACAAATAAACTAACCTTTGAGTATATCAGAAAAGCTCAGGATTTAAAATTTTTTTCCCATGGAAGAGGAGCAGTTTTTGTGAAAGGCTGACTTTAAGATGGCCCCCAATGGCTAGTAGGTCACTAGCCATTTATAGTCTACTTATACTATTTATAATCCCTCACTATTTATACTCTGTATAATCCCTTCACTTGAATGTGAGCTGGCTAGTGACCTACTTACAATCAGTAGGTGATAATGGGATGTCACTTGCGTCATTAGGGCACATAGGACTGTGATTTCTATTTTGCTAGCAGACTCTTCCTCACTGGTTCTGTTGAAGTAAGTTGCCATATCGGGTGGGCTTACTGGCAAGGATGTGAGGTTGTCCTCTGGCCAATAGCCAGCCAGGAATTGAGACACTCCACCCTTAAGGAACTGAAATTCTTCCATCACATGAGCCTGGAAGTGGATCCTTTCCTAGGCAAGCCATCAGACAAGATCCCAGCCCTGGCCAATACCATGACTGTAACCCGTATGACACATCCTGAGACAGAGGACCTAAGGCACTCCCCTTCCAAATCACAGAATCTGTTAGATAATAGATGTGTGCTGTTTTAAGCTGTGAAGTCTATGGTAATCTGCTATGCAGCAATAGGTAACTAAAATATTTCTCTTTGATATATCACTTGGTAAGAGGCATGCTATTGAGTTAGATGTATTATTCACTGATGAGATTTATACAATATTTTTTTTAATTCCTAAATTTGTCTTTGGTAATGATCAACCTGGATAGCATATTAAAAAGCAGAGACATTACTTTGCCAACAAAGGTCCATCTAGTCAAGGCTATGGTTTTTGCAGTGGTCATGTATGGATATGAGAGTTGGACTATAAAGAAGGCTGAGCACTGAAGAGTTGATGCTTTTGAACTGTGGTGTTGGAGAAGACTCTTGAGAGTCCCTTGGACTGCAAGGAGATCCAACCAGTCCATCCTCAAGGAGATCAGTCCTGGGTGTTCATTAGAAGGACTGATGTTGAAGCTGAAACTCCAATACTTTGGCCACTTGATGTGAAGAGCTGAGTCATTTGAAAAGACCCTGATGCTGGGAAAGACTGAGGGCAGGAGGAGAAAGGGACGACAGAGGATGAGATGGTTGGATGGCATCACTGACTCGATGGACATAGGTTTGGGTGGACTCCGGGAGTTGATGATGGACAGGGAGGTCTGGCGTGCTGCAGTTCATGGGGTCGCAAAGAATCGGACACAACTGAGTGACTGAACTGAAGCCAAAACAAGTTGTTCAGTGAACAGCACTCACAAGGTCATAGTCAGGGAGCTCCCAGAGCTGCAGACTTTAGTTATGAAGAGAATGCTAATGATGGATGATCTTGCAAGAAAATCTACTCCTATTTCCTCCTTTTAATTATGAGAAAATTGAAACCTAAAAAGATCTCATAGCCAGTGCTATGACGCCAGCCCAGTGCTCCAGAATGTCTCACCTAGCTGACCTCATCTAATAAACATGAGTCCACAAATAACACAGGGGTATAAACTCACAAATCACACAGGAGCGTGAATTCATCAGCACTGCCAGAAAACATGAATAACAACAGATGGCTCTTTGTGTGATGGACCAATGGCACCAGCTTCCTACATCCAGATCTCTGGTGGCCTCAAGCTACCTCATGAGACATATGGCTTAGGTGGGGCATAATGGGAGCAAGAAAGAGGTTCCCTTGCTTCCCAGCTTCACTAGGCATGGGCACGGAAAACCATGCTGGTGAACGTTTATGGGTGTCAGTATCTCACACCAGAAGAGAGATAATGGGAGAAGTCGAGGTATTTTTTGGTCACATTGGTCTGAAATTCTTAAAAATCCAGGACTGTGTCTGTCTTATTTTTCATTTGCAATAATTATAGTTCCAACATGAAACAAACAGCTTACTCAAGTAGGGTCACTGCAGAGCATTTAACGAAAGGCCCATTTACAAAGATGCTGGAAAGGTTTCAAAAAACCAACCAGGGGGAGTGGAGCCTGTGGAGACAGGTTGCTGCTGGCAACCCAGATTCAAGGGGAAAGGTGAAGAAGCAGTTACTGGAACTTGGAGAGAGCTGTGTGCAGAAGGCCGCCTGACAGGAGCCACAGCCTCTCACAGTGAGGCAGGCAATTCCAAACTGTGTAACCAGGTAAAGAAGAAACGAGGGGATCAGGACTGCCTCTTTGAGCCACCAGAAGCTAGAAAGCAGACCTACTGTTAAAACTAACCTGTGGGGAAGAGTGGGCTGGAGGAGGGTGGGAAGTGAATAAAGAGGAATACAGGAGAAAGAGCCAGCACACGGCTGCATGCCTCACACCAAGCGGGAGCTCAGCAAATACCTCTCAGGGGACAAAATCAGTGCTGTGCAAGGAGACTGTTCAACTATTATTAGCTTGAAATCTAGTAGGAATCTTTACACCACAGAAATCAGCAAATGCTACAAATAATAGTTTTGTTTTTCAGGGAGCCAATTTACCAGCATACCACTGGATGACAGTATAAATCACATCATCTCCTCCAGAAAGAAAGCTGCTTTTATCTCCACTGAAAGGAAAATTATGGTCATGCACTTGTTGAACCAGATGAAGACATTATGTCAACAACACCCTGCTATCTCCCACCACCACCATAGCCATGAGTCTTCGAGATAAACGACTTTCTTGGTGGTAATACTGTTTATCCAAGTCCCCAAGCCTACAAACCTTTGCTTCACCCTCACCATTCATATGCAATTGATTACTAAATATCACTAATTTTACTTCCCCAACCTCCCTCACCTCCATTTATTCTCTCATTTTTTGTTCTCATAAAATTAAGCTAGTTATAGTTCCCCTAATACAAAATAGATGTAGGCTGCTCTCTTTTTCCACTTTGTCCACATGGCAAACTTCTGTTTATCCTCCAAAATATAATTCAGCTATTACTCCCTCCCTTGGAGCAGCCTTCCCTAATACTGCCTAATGGAAAGAGACCCTCTGTGTTGTCCTCATAGCACACACCTTTTTAAACTGATTGCACTGGACATTAATGTAATTGTTTTCATGTCTGGTCCCTTATTAGGCTGAGTCCCTTGAAGGCAAAATATGTTTTATTCATCAAAGTATCCTCAGCATCAAACAATGCACCTAGCACATTGTAGGTGCCAATAAATGCTTGCTAAAGGAACATATTAATAACTTTCCTAACGTCTTTGTTGAAAAAACTGTCAGAAGCTGAAAGGGAGCTCCCAGGCTCTACACGTGCCTGGCAAGACCCTCCAACTCTCCCTTATATTTACCCCCCAACACTTGCATCCTTGCCAACAGTATCTGCTTGCAGGATTGTTTCCATCATGCCCTCTTTCTCATTTGGGGCAGATATCACAGGACTCAGGATATCTGGCTCTCCTCACTTCCTGGATTCCCATATCTTCATGGATCCTGGGTTTCCACATCTTTTTCTCAGTGAGATTTTCCTGAATGACACTTTACTTAAACTCTAACCCCTTGCCATCATACCCACACTCTCCAAAGCTCTCTACTTCTTTTTTTATTTTTTCCATTGCATTTATCAATAGTATATCTGTACCTGACATAGTATTATTAAAAAATTTTTTTAATCTATTTATTTGCTCATTGCTGATCTTCCTCCAATATAATATGTGGTTCATGAAGTCAAGGATCTTGTCTATTTTGTTTGCTGCCAAATACAGTATACAGTAAGCACTCCAAAAATATTTGTTTGTGAAGTAAAAGAATCACATGCAGAGAATAATTTGGTGGCCTCTTGGAACAACGCTATCAGTAGCAAAGTTGGGAGCAGAATCACCACTACCTAACTCCCAACTTAATAGTTTGTGCAAAAGCTCACTCTCTCCTTGCTCGCCTGTTTCCCCCGCTGGCCCCAAATTCTATGTGGTTGAATTCTGAAATAATTCCCATGTAAGGGCAAATGGCAGTAAAACTTCTATGGATGAAAAGAAAGTGAAGTCACTCAGTTGTGTCCAACACTTTGCGACCCCATGGCCTGTAGCCTCTGTCCATGGGATTTTCCAGGCAAGAATACTGGAGTGGGTTCCCATTTCCTTCTCCAGGGGATAAGTGCCTTGCTTATATATCAATAGTAAAATGTCACCCTTAAAACAGAGAACCTGAGGAAATGCCCACAGATAAACACAGCTAGAATTAAGACAAGTGTGAATAATGTAAAACCACACAAACACCCCTAAAAGAGAATATAAAATTCCATAACCTTCTACACAACATGATCCTGATTCTCATTAATACTTGACATACTTACCAGGGCCCATGGGATAGAGAATTAACAAGTCACAAAAGAAACTTGCAATCGTTCAATTATTTTTTGCAGCTGTTTTGATTTTTTTGCACATCACGAGGTGATGCCTGATATAGGGATTTTTGAATGCAGTGAATCATTAGCACTAAATCTAAATTCTAGTCACATCCATATAATTGAGGACAAAAGTAAACAAACTACTCCACTGAGTCTGATGAAATATGTGTGCTTGAGACTTTGTCAGTAATTTGACAAGGCATTTTCAGGGAGATCTGAGCTCCTGTGTCTGATTCAACAGCGTTGTGTCTTTGTAAAATAAAAATAATATGAGTTATCTGACTATTATCTACACTTTGAGCCATTTTGGCACATAAAATGGAACCTATTTATCATTTGATGTTTTATATGTAATGGCCTTAAGCAGACTCAATCACCCATGTTGCCTGAGGTTGAGAAGTGAACTGTGATACAACTGACCACCTAAACAGCCAGGTAGACAGCTGTAGCTGAAAAGACTGATGTTTCCTAGTTAGCAGATAAAATCAGGGAAATAAGTGGCAGATGACTTTCTGAATTTTTACTTGGTATTAGCAACAAAGCCTCTTTTTGACTACTGACCCATAAAAATTTTTTTTTAATATAATCATGAAAAAAAAATTTTTCTGCCATGTTTCCATTTATTCTCAAATGTGACACAATTAGAGTTCTTGGGACACAGACAAAAATCTCTAATAAACAAATTAGCAGTAAACAAAGTAATTAAGTTTATGTGAACTACCTAATTTATAAATTCTTCAAAAATTGTTTTAACCATAATTTTCAATTGGCTTTTAAGATTATTTCTGCTACTACTGCTAAGTCACTTCAGTCGTGTCCGACTGTGTGTGACCCCATAGACGGCAGCCCACCAGGCTCCCCCATCCCTGGGATTCTCCAGGCAAGAATACTGGAGTGGGTTGCCATTTCCTTCTCCAATGCATGAAAGAGAAAAGTGAAAGTGAAGTCGCTCAGTCTGTCCGACTGTTAGCGACCCCATGGACTGCAGCCCACCAGGCTACTCCGTCCATTGGATTTTCCAGGCAAGAGTACTGGGGTGGGGTGCCAGGATCTTATTATTTCCATAGGTGAGTGGCACATGCTGTCTTACAAAATCATGTCTTTAAGAATACAGTAAGCCTTCTAAAATTACATTATAAACAAACAAATCTGTTACTTTTTTACTAAAAGGTTAGCAGTAGAAATCAAACTCAACAATGCTATAGTAATTTAATGCCGCATAGTAGTAGCAATTTTGAATATAAATTGGATGGTAGAGGTTTTGTAATTCCAGTATAGCAAATATTTTTGAAAATTCATTCCTATATCAACTTTGGTGCCTATCTTGACTATTCACCTAGAGGCCATCTTGGTGATTTGGCTATCTTTAGTAAATGGATAGAGTTAAAAGAGGAAAACTTTATCTGTGTATTTGAAATGACAGGAAACATTTACTGTAACTTTAAATAATGGGGCTAGAGTATCAACTCATTATTCTGGGGAACTCTGCTACTTCTAAAAAGGAAGCCTAGGGCACTGATAAAAAGTGAATCAATTGTGTCTTCCAAAAACAGAAATTTTAAATACCTCTTGTTTCTGTCAACACTTTTTTTTTTTTCTCCTTTAGAGTGGCTGAAACAAAATATGCCTAGAACTTTTATTTAGCTACCAGGATTTTAGCAAAACCGAAAGCTTAAAAGATGAACACAAGGTGAATAGAAGATAGCAACACAAAATTCCAGTCATGATTTTAGAAGCAAAACACAGAATTCAGGGTGAAAAGCAGGCAGATCTTAACACAATATTGACTGGGAACTTTTTGCAGAAACTAATTTCTATGGCCGGTGACTTGTTATGTAAGTGAATTTTGAAACATCTTTGGTGATAACATTTAGGTAACGAAAGATACATTAATATATCTCCTGTCAATAAGTTAAATACCTAGAGTCAAAAGTTCTACTTTCTACCATAAACCTTCCAACTCTGAGCAAGAGCCAAGTCAATCAAGACACAGAGGTGTTTCCAGCAGATAATTTAACATTTCCCCAAGGTGATATACTGTAAGCATTTCTTTAACATTTATTTAGGGGAGAACCTGACAGTTACAACGGAGAGAAAGAGGGCTTTGGCTAGCAGGGTTCCAACCTACAAGCCCCACTGGGCAAAAGAGAAGTCCTGCAGGTAACTCAGCTCATCCTTTCTAAAGACAGGTAGGTGACCGTTTGCAGCTACTGGATCCATTGGATGTCAACACAACTCCCACAAGGCCCCCCAACTGAATTGTCTATTATTCCCAAAGCAAATATAAAAGTGTCCCTGAAAAAAGTCATGGTAAACTTAATTTTTTTCATAGGTTTTTAGAGTTCCTTGAATTAGAACCATGAGCCACTGTTGAACCGCCCCTTCATCCACAAGAAACTAATCGACCATAAGATGCTAGAGTCCTTGTCACAGTGACTCCACTAAGTCCTCATCAGTTGATTGAAATACCTCTAGCAATAACAACTCACCATTTCTTGAGACAACATTTCCATATATATACAACTTTAGTAGGGATTCCCTGCTGGCTCAGATGGTAAAGAATCTGCCTGCAGTGTGGGAGACCTGGGTTCAGTTCCTGAGTTGGGATGATCCCCTGGAGAAGGGAATGGCTACACACCTGGTATTCTTTTTTTTTTTTTTGTAACACCTGATATTCTTGTCTAGAGAATTCCATGGATAGAGGAGACTAGCGGGCTACAGTCCATAAGGTTGCAAAGAGCTGGACATGACTGAGCGACTAACACAGTGACAGGACAACTTTAGTATTCATGAAGTTCTTAGCTAAGTTAGACTTTACTTCTTTATGACTTTCAGTTACTGGTTTTCTCTTTGCCCTGTGGAAGCATAGAGAAAAACTGCTCTTCCGGTCGTGGCCCAGGAGCATTTGCGGGTGGCTGTGGTGCACACTCAGGGCCCTCACACCACCAGGTGCCCCAGCTATTCTTCACATGAACAGATTCTGAATCACTATTCTGGCCTTTTTTCTCTAGACATACTTATCATTGTTTTGTTTCTGCTCCATAAACGAACCTTAGGTCTAAGATTTTCAAGTTGACCTAAAGTCTTTTTTAACTGATGCATATGAGTCAATATTAAAAGGAAAGCACTGAACCACCAAGCCAACCCTCAGGTATAATCTAGTGTTTCCTGATCTATTCAATCCGGGATTCTGAGAGCAACGAAGAACAGCAAGTGAATGTATTTTAGCTCATTGTTCCGCCAACTGAAGCTCACTCAGAAGGAAACTAAATCATCTTTGATACCATACAACTCAATGTAAAACTGTAATTATTTAACATATACAGAATGGTTTAGGCATGAATTTTCAGGAACATATCAATTATAAAAAGCAGTACTTTGAACTCCCATTGATCCAGACATTTAGGAGAACTCCCTAACGGAAGAGTTTATTTATTGATACATTCATTCCAGCAAATACTTATTGAGTGCCTACTATAAGCTAGGCACTGCTCTGGACATTGGCTATACAACAATACAGAAAGTCATAAGTTCTCTGCCACTGTGGGGCTTATAAAGTTAGACAGAGTACAAGTGAAAAGGGACACCGCCAGGCTGCAGCGAAAGGCAACAGAACCACCAAGGGTGACCAGAGGAGATGTCTTCTGAGCAGGGGACACAGTTCAAGGAGATGGATCCAACCTGATAGAGGGAGAAGTATGTACAAAGGAAGATGGGGAAAGGTTGTCATTTTTGAGGAAGGTCAGTGTAGCTGCGGTAGGGTTGATGACACCAGAGACGCAAGAAAGTCTTCAAAAGCCACAGCAGGAAGTTGAGCTTGTAATCTAAGTCTAAGGGAAAATCTTTGAAAGGGTAGAGGCAGGGGAATGACATCACCTAATTTGTGTTTTTATTTTTTCCCCTTTCAGTCTTATTTAGACACAACTGACATACAGCACTGTATAAGTTTAGGGCATACAGCTAATGATTACCACAATAGACTTAGCAAACATCTATCATTTCATACCGATACAAAATTAAATAAATAGAAAAAAATTCCTTGTGATGAGAACTCATAGGATTTACTCTCTTAACAACTTTCATATAACATACAATAGTGCTAATTGTGTTTTTAAATCGTCACTTTGGCAGCAAAGAGGAAAATAAATTAGAAGATGAAAAGAATGAGAAAAATATGCAAATTTTGTTATCTCTGAAGGAGGTGAAGAAGTTTATACCCTCCCAGAAACTCACATACCATCTTTGACTACCGCATCAATAATAATAATATTTATAGTTAAAAATAATAATTTACTTATTATTTAAACTACTACTTTTATGGAGAACTTACTGTGTGCTAGAGTATACAGAGCATGTATGAGCACCGTGTATAAATCACTCTTTTTGATACACACAAGCAAACCCTTGTTCAGTCACCCAGTCATGTCTGACTCCTTGTGACCCCATGGACTGCAGCATGCCAGGCCTCTCTGTCCCTCGCCATCTCCCAAAGTTTGCCCAAGTTCATGTCCGTTGCATCAGTGATGCCATACAGTCATCTCTTCCTCTGATGCCCTAGTCTCCTTCTGCTATCAACCTTTCCCAGCATCAGGGGCTTTTCCAATGAGTCATCCATTCACATCAGAGGACCAAAATACTGAAGCTTCAGCATCAGTCCTTCCAATGAGTATTCAGGGTTGATTTCCCTTAAGATTGACTGGTTTGAGCTCCTTGTTGTCCAGGGGACTCTCAGGAGTCTTCTTCAGCACCACAGTTGGAAGGCTCCAATTCTCCAGCTCTCTGCCTTCTTTACAGTCCAGCTCTCACAATCACACATGACTGGGAAAGACCATTGCTTTGACTATGTGGACCTTTGTTGGCAGAGTAACATCTCTGCTTTTCAACACACTGCCTATGTTTGTCATAGCTTTCCTGTCAAGAAGCAAATGTCTTCTGATTTCATGGTTGCCATCAGCATATGCACTGATTTTAGAGCCTAGGAAGAGGNAGCGAAAGGCAACAGAACCACCAAGGGTGACCAGAGGAGATGTCTTCTGAGCAGGGGACACAGTTCAAGGAGATGGATCCAACCTGATAGAGGGAGAAGTATGTACAAAGGAAGATGGGGAAAGGTTGTCATTTTTGAGGAAGGTCAGTGTAGCTGCGGTAGGGTTGATGACACCAGAGACGCAAGAAAGTCTTCAAAAGCCACAGCAGGAAGTTGAGCTTGTAATCTAAGTCTAAGGGAAAATCTTTGAAAGGGTAGAGGCAGGGGAATGACATCACCTAATTTGTGTTTTTATTTTTTCCCCTTTCAGTCTTATTTAGACACAACTGACATACAGCACTGTATAAGTTTAGGGCATACAGCTAATGATTACCACAATAGACTTAGCAAACATCTATCATTTCATACCGATACAAAATTAAATAAATAGAAAAAAATTCCTTGTGATGAGAACTCATAGGATTTACTCTCTTAACAACTTTCATATAACATACAATAGTGCTAATTGTGTTTTTAAATCGTCACTTTGGCAGCAAAGAGGAAAATAAATTAGAAGATGAAAAGAATGAGAAAAATATGCAAATTTTGTTATCTCTGAAGGAGGTGAAGAAGTTTATACCCTCCCAGAAACTCACATACCATCTTTGACTACCGCATCAATAATAATAATATTTATAGTTAAAAATAATAATTTACTTATTATTTAAACTACTACTTTTATGGAGAACTTACTGTGTGCTAGAGTATACAGAGCATGTATGAGCACCGTGTATAAATCACTCTTTTTGATACACACAAGCAAACCCTTGTTCAGTCACCCAGTCATGTCCGACTCCTTGTGACCCCATGGACTGCAGCACGCCAGGCCTCTCTGTCCCTCGCCATCTCCCAAAGTTTGCCCAAGTTCATGTCCGTTGCATCAGTGATGCCATACAGTCATCTCTTCCTCTGATGCCCTAGTCTCCTTCTGCTATCAACCTTTCCCAGCATCAGGGGCTTTTCCAATGAGTCATCCATTCACATCAGAGGACCAAAATACTGAAGCTTCAGCATCAGTCCTTCCAATGAGTATTCAGGGTTGATTTCCCTTAAGATTGACTGGTTTGAGCTCCTTGTTGTCCAGGGGACTCTCAGGAGTCTTCTTCAGCACCACAGTTGGAAGGCTCCAAGTCTCCAGCTCTCTGCCTTCTTTACAGTCCAGCTCTCACAATCACACATGACTGGGAAAGACCATTGCTTTGACTATGTGGACCTTTGTTGGCAGAGTAACATCTCTGCTTTTCAACACACTGCCTATGTTTGTCATAGCTTTCCTGTCAAGAAGCAAATGTCTTCTGATTTCATGGTTGCCATCAGCATATGCACTGATTTTAGAGCCTAGGAAGAGGGAATCTGTCACTACATCCACCTTTTCCCCCTCTATTTGCCACTGAGTGATGGGGCCGGATCCCATGATCTCAGTTTTTTTAATATTTATTTTTAAGTTGACTCTTTCACTCTCTTCCTTCACCCTCATCAAGAGGCTCTTTAGTTCCTCTTCACTTTCTGCCATTAGGGTGGTATCATCCACATATCTGAGGTTGTTGATGTTTTTGCCACCAGTCTTGATTCCGCCTTGTAACTCATCCAGCCCAGCACTTCTCATGATGTGCTCAGCATATAGATTAAACAAACAGGGTGAGAGCAGACAGCCCTGCCGTACTCCTTTCTCAATCTTGAACCAATCAGTTGTTCCATACAGTGTTCTGATTATTGCTTCTTGACCTACATACAAGTTTCTCAGAAGACAAGTAAGATGATTTGGTATTCCCATCTCCTTAAGAGCTTTCCACAGTTTATTATGATCCACACAGTCAAAGGCTTTGGCATAGTAGATGAAACAGAGGTAGATGTGTCTCTGGAATTCCTTAGCTTTCTCTGTGACCCAGCAAATGTTCACAATTTGATTTCTGGTTCCTCTTCCTTTTCTAAACCCAACTTGGACATCTGGAAGTTCTTGGTTCACATAATGCTGAAGCCTAGCATGCAAGATTTTAAGGATGACCTTACTAACAAGGGAAATGGGTGAAATTGTCTGATGGTTAGCACATTCTTTAGTGCTAACCTTCTTGGGAATTGGGATGAGGATTGATCTTTTCAAGTCCTGTGGCCACTGATGGGTCTTCCAGATTTGCTGACCTGATGAATGCAATGCAACTAAGAAGTGGGAATTATCACTTTCACTAAACAGAAGAGGCAACTGAAGGTCAGAAAGGTCAACTGAAGTGCCAAAACCTTATAATTGAAAATTGGCAGAGCTGTGGTTTTAATCAGGTTTCATCTGTCCCCAAACTTTCACATGCATTCTCTGCATTTGCTAGATTAAATTCTCTGATATCCAGTGAACATATTTATTTGGGGGAAAGCATAGTGCATTTAAAGAAGTTCATTTGAGACACCTCCCTCAACCCCTTCCACAAAGCTATGAAAATTGAATACATGGCAGAAAACTATCCTATAGACCCTGGTTTGAGATATAAGCTTTCTTTAGTCTCTAGTTATTTGGATAGATAAATAATTTTTTCATATGATTTATCTATTTTCATGACCAAAATATGTATAACAGAAACTGACATATCTCATACTTTTTTTGGACAAATTCAATTAGGTTTGGCATGAGAAATATTGACTCCAAAATTGACATATTAGCTAAACTTTGATTGGGACATGATGACTCAGGTATTGTGCTAAATACTTTATAAAGTGAAGTCACTCAGTCATGTCTGACTCTTTACGACCCCATGGACTGTAGCCTACCAGGCTCCTCCATCCATGGGATTTTCCAGGCAAGAGTACTGGAGTGGGTTGCCATTTCCTTCTCCAAGAGATCTTCCCAACCCAGGGATCGAACCCGGGTCTCCTGCATTGCAGGCAGATGCTTTACCATCTGAGCCACCAAGGAAGCCCAAATACTTTATATGAGTTGTTTTAATCAAAAATCAAAAAACATGGAAACACTTCACAAATTTGCAAGGCATCCTTATGTAGGCTCAAGTGGTAAAGAATCTGCTGTAAAGCAGGAGACTCAGGATTGATCCCTGGGGTCAGGGATGATTTCCTGGAGGAGGAAATGGCAACCCACTCCAGTATTCTTGCCTGAAGAATCCCATGGACAGAGGAGTTCGGTGTGTTATACAGTTTGTGGGGTTCCAAAGAGTCAGACACAACTAAAGCAACTTAGCCCCTTGGGTAGGAACCATGTTCATCCTCACCGTATCATTTGAATATGGTATACGAGCTGCCAAAATAAACAGTAAATAAGAATTATTTCCTTTCTACAGATGTTAAAAATATCTGCTAAGGACCAAGAGGCAAATCAACACTCCAGAGGAAAAAATTAATAGCAAACATCCCATTTTTTAATGTTAAGAATTTATTTCATGAGCAAAGTTCCTCTGCAAAGTACTAGAAGGTGTAAGTGGGGTAATGAAGATTAGTAGGATCTCCTGGGTGTCTTCTAGAAACAAAGCCAAGGCTGCGCCTTTTAGGCCATTAACCCTGCTTCAGCTTTGTAAAGTCATAGGCCTATTATTTCAACCCTGTAGGAAAGGGTGATGTTTATATATCAAAAGCATGTGGCTGCAATGGCTGCCCCCTCTTCCAAACACAGAGACTTAAAGTGTGTCAAAAGTCACCCAGAAACAGCTGTCATTCTCCTGGCCTAGGAACCGCTCGTTTCTCTCTACCAAATTTCTGATATTTTTAAGCTATTCCTTCTAAGTCACATAATATTAGGGCTACCTAAATCATTTATCAGCCAAATCTCTATACCTTGAGATATATTTTATTGAATCAATATAACTATGGATTATCCTGTGTTATCAGATATCCTTTAATTACCCTGTATTGTAGTCCCTGATACACACTTTATTCTTTAGTAAATGAAGCTATTAGTGAAACTGTTCAATTAAACTGTTAGGTTTAATTGTTATATAGTAAGTTCATTGCTATATAATATAGTTGAGTATAGTTGAGATCTTAAAGGGACAAGTTAAAAAATGTACTACTTATATATCACAGTAGATCTTTTTAAATTTAATTCTAAATATTATTAAGTATCTGTTTTCTCTAGGATAGAATAAAAGCAATTTTTTATTATTTGAATCCCTGGAGAAAGGAATGGCTACCCACTCCAGTATTCTTGCCTGGAGAATCCCATGGACAGAGGAGCCTCACAGAGTCCATGGGGCTGCAAAGAGTCGGACATGACTGGGTGACTGAGCACGCGTTATTTGAATAGTAGAGAAAATCAGTAAAACAGATGATCCAAAATAGTGAAATGTAAGAAAAGCATTTGATATATAATAGGATAAGAATTATTTTGTATGTTTTACCTTTCTGAACTGATTTTGCTTATTACACTTAGCTTGCGGGTCTCATGCACACTGGTCTGACAGTACAATTAGAAAAGTAAATATAATACAATAATAAGTGTTATAAAAAGTAGGATAAGTCCCCAAAAGATACCTGAAAATTGACTATAAATCATTATCCATTATAACAGAGAAAATGGAAAACTCTTACATGAGAGCATTCCTCAGGATGAACTAGGTCAGGAGAAAAACAAATTTTACCTAAAAGTGCCCTGCAGACTCTGAGCAGCTTAACTAGAATATTACAACTGATTTAGCTGAGAATAGAAATTGAATTATCATAAAAAGATGATCAAAATGAGCTTAAGAGTCTCCTGGAGGCTGAACGCACTCTCTTTCTTTGTTTTATTTACATACTCATGAGTTCATAGAGAAATTAAAGCAAAGAGATATAAGTGAAATCGTTGAAATTATGGAGAAACAGAATCCAACTCCAGCAGCCTTGAGTATTCTACCTAATTTTCTTTCCATTCATACGATATCTTACATTTTTTCTGCAATCCTTCAATATCTAGCATATAGTAGAAATACTCTGTGCTCTCAGTGTCATCAGTACTGCCTCTTCTTTTTGATCCACTGAGAGCTATTGCTGACTTTTACCGAGCTCTTCATAAAAGCCTCACACTGTCATTTAATCCTCATGTGAACTTTGTAAAGCATGATGATTATCTACATTTTACAGACGAGTAGGCTCAGACACATGACTTATAGCCTGTGTGTCAAATCAGTTCAGTTCAGTTCAGTCGCTCAGTCGTGTTCGACTCTTTGCAACCCCACGAATCACAGCATGCCAGGCCTCCCTGTCCATCACCAGCTCCCAGAGTTCAGTCAAACTCATGTCCATCGAGTTGGTGATGCCATCCAGCCATCTCATCCTCGGTCGTCCCCTTTTCCTCCTGCCCACAATCCCTTCCAGCATCAGAGTCTTTTCCCATGAGTCAACTCTTCACATGAGGTGGCCAAAGTACTGGAGTTTCAGCTTTAGCATCATTCCTTCCAAAGAACACCCAGGACTGATCTCCTCTAGAATGCACTGGTTGGATCTCCTTGCAGTCCAAGGGGCTCTCAAGAGTCTTCTCCAACACCACAGTTCAAAAGCATCAATTCTTCGGCACTCAGCCTTCTTCCCAGTCCAACCCTCACATCCACACATGACCACAGGAAAAACCACAGCCGTGGTGGCCCCCAAAAGACACGGCCAGGTCTTAACCTTGGGAACCTATGAATATGGCCTTATTTGGGAAAAAAGGGCCTTTGTGGATAGAAAGACCTGGCAATGATGAGGTCATCTTGGCTTATCTGCATGCGTAAGTCCTAAGTCCAGTGACAAGTGTCTTCAAAAGGCAAACACAGATACACAGAGAATAAGGCAATGCGAAGATGGAGGCAGAGACTGGAGTGACTGTCTTAACCTTGGGAACCTATGAATATGGCCTTATTTGGGAAAAAAGGGCCTTTGTGGATAGAAAGACCTGGCAATGATGAGATCATCTTGGCTTATCTGCGTGCGTAAGTCCTAAGTCCAGTGACAAGTGTCTTCAAAAGGCAAACACAGATACACAGAGAATAAGGCAATGTGAAGATGGAGGCAGAGACTGGAGTGACATGTCCACAAGTCAAGAATGCCTGAAACCACTGGAAATCAGCAAAGAAAGGAAATGCGTTCTCTCCCTGGAACCCCCAGAAGGAGCACAGCCCAGACAGATTTTAGACTTCTAGCTTCTAGAACTGTGAGAGAATAAATTTCTGTTTAAGCCACCCAGCCTGTAGTAATCTGTTACAGTCACTCTAGGAAATTAAAGTAACCACCACCATGTTATAATGCCACTGTTCTAGGGACATAACAGATAGTTCTCTGCCACTATTACAAAGTTTGACTCATAAGAAAGACCTAACAGAGTTTCTCTCTTTATTATGCAAGCATTCTCTGCAAATGAGTCTTTCAAGGAAACATTTTCCTGAAAGCTGTGTCTTAACAGTGCTTGCATACTTACTTCTACAATTTAGAATCTATTGTTTCTTCTCTACTTGTTTTTTATTTAATGGTAATGTAGGCTTTTTCCAGTTAAAATAATAAATACCTTTGTTATATTCAAAACATTCTTTATACATTAAATTGGTACAAATAGCATAAAACCGATTTGAATTTAAAAATACAATTCATTCTCTCATTACTACCCTGACAAGTTTCTAACATTAATTCAGAAAACAATTGATGTTATATAAGATTATGTACTTAACAATGCTTTGAAATTTAAAAAGCTCTATACAATTTCAAATATTCCATAACATATTGATTTACTTTGATAGAAAAATTATTTAATGTAATATTGAAATTACACTATTTCAGTATAGTATTAAAACTACATTATTTCAAAAATGGGGGAACATAGTCAAAGGTATAAACTTCTAGTTATAAAATAAATAAGTTATGGGAGTGTAATGTAAACAAGGAGACTATGGTTAATAATACCACATTGCATGTCTGAAAGTTGTTAAGAGAGAAGATCTTAAAAGTTTTCATCAGAAAAAAAAAAACAAACTGTTAACTATGTGTAGTGGTGGATGTTAACTAGACTTACTGTTGTGATAACTTTACAACACACACATATATTGTTTCAGGTGGTACACCCAGAACTAATGTTACATGTCCATATACTTCCGTTAAAAAAAAAAAAAGAGCTTATAAAACACACTAACTCACGTGCTCTCCCTCAGGGCCCCCAAAAGAAAATTATTTCTAATCCTACTTGCTATCATGCTGGACAGCCTCTGTCCCTCTGCTCCTATCCTTTGTCCTCCTCCTCAAACGCTCTGGGTTCAATTGTTGATCATAAGAATCACCAGTGTCTTACCCAGACCTGATTTAAATGAGATTTGGAACTTCGGAGCTGATTATATTGGGATGAGATTTTGGATCTCATCTATTGTGCTCACATCAATTACTTGCCCTTGCCCAATGGCTGTGGGCAAGTGCAACTGGTGTGAGGCCTTGGCCGACAGGAAGGCAGGAGGAGAGTGAGGTCAGGGCGTTTATGCCCTCTTCTCTCTCCCTGCAGGACCAACTGGCTGGCAGTGTCCATCCTCCTTAGTCTTAAGTGACAGCACTTGACTTGCTGGGAGACCCCTTGCCCACAGCCCTCTCCAGGTCTGTCTGCTCCTTGACCATCCCTTGTTCTCTTAACCTTGCCCACACCTCCATAAATCCTCTTTTCCATCACCCTTTGAGTGTGATCTCTTCTGCTGGAAGACCAAAATACTTACTGACTACTACAACTGATGGCCTCCATAACCAGCCTGAATAATTTCTTGCCATAAATAAAATTATCCCAGATTTTCCAAAAATGTCTACTTCAAAAGAATTACCACTGGCTATGACTGGTGTGGGTTTTTTTTTTTTTTCTCCTTTAACAACAATCAAAAAAAAAAAAAAAAGGCGGTAGCTTGAGATGACTCTCAGACACTCCTGCTGCCACTGACTCTTATCACTGAATGCTTTTGGTTCCAAAATACCTGTCAGCACCATCCCTGATGCACTTGGGAAAGGCCAGGCTGCAGCCAAAAAGCATGATATGTTGATAGCAACCGAGGCGATGGAGGTACGTGAAGAATTTGAGGAACTTCTCCATTTCCATGCTTTTGACAATGGAGAGGGGCGATGTCAGCGTGGTGTAGTAGGGCAATATCTGACACTGGCTGTGGGTGATGTTCATGCAGGCACCTGGGAAGGTAAGAAAATTACATTTAGGAGAAGACACATAAGAGCTATATATTTATAAACTCATTTGATATGGTAGACTAATGTGTTCATACCATAAAATAAATCTGTAAGTCAGAATAATTACGGACGTACAAGAAGACACATACATACATAGCAGCATTATTTACAATCATCAAGATATAAAAGCAACCTAAGTGTCCATCAATATGAATGGATAAAAATGTAATGTGTGTGTGTATATGTATATGTGTGTGTGTGTGTGTGTGTGTGTATAATTGAAACCTACCAAATCATCAAAAAGAAAAATTTGAAATTTTGCCATTTGCAACAACATGGATGGATTTGAAGGGTACTGTGCTAAGTGAAATAAGTCAGAGAAAGACAAATGCTATATGATATCATGACATGTGGAATCTAAAAAATACAACAAACTAGAGAATATAACCAAAAGAAGCAGACTTAAGACACAGAGAACAAACTAGTGGTTACCAGGAAGAATGGAGTGGAGTACAGGGGTAAGGGAGTGGGAGGCACAATCTATTGGGTGTAAGATAGGCTACAGGATATATTGTATACACAGGGAATAGAGCCAATATTTTGTAATAACTACAAATGGAGTGTACTCTTTAAATATCGCATAACAAATTTTTCAGAAAAGAAAGCGAAAAGAAGTATGTTTGTGATCACAAAATCAAGCTGATAATATTCACAGAGGGATATCATCTGTGTACTGGGAAAATGTGTGGAGAAAAACACTCTCACCTAGCCAGAGGGCAATCACTATTCTAGACCACAGCTGGGCTGGGCAAAATGTATCAAAAAATATGTATTTTAAAAACGCATACACTTTCAGTTCAGTTCAGTCGCTCAGTCGTGTCCGACTCTTTGTGACCCCATGAATCACAGCACGCCAGGCCTCCCTGTCCATCATCAACTCTTAGAATTCACTCAGACTTGTGTTCATTGAGTCCGTGATGCCATCCAGCCATCTCATCCTCTGTCGTCCCCTTCTTCTCCTGCCCCCAGTCCCTCCCAGCATCAAAGTCTTTTCCAATGAGTCAACTCTTTGCATGAAGTGGCCAAAGTACTGGAGTTTCAGCTTTAGCATCATTCCCTCCAAAGAAATCCCAGGGTTGATCTCCTTNACAATTGTGCACATGGATTTATCTACAGGGATCTTCATCTTTGTACAGTTTATACTGGTTAAAAAGTAGCAATCACCTAAACATTCAACAAAGGGAACTTGTTTAAAATATTACGGAACAAACAACAGGATACTCAGTTACATGAAAGATGCTTTAGAAGACTATTAATCACATAGAATGATGTCTATAATAAACAAAAGTTACTAAGCACAAACTAATTGTTATACCACGATCCTGTTTTTTAAAATAGATGATTATCAAGAGTTTCCAGTCCTGCCCATGTCAACAGTTCAGGGTCAGCTCAGAGACTCTGACCTTATTTTCCTGCAAATTGGCACTCCTGAGAAGGATTCCGTCCATGGCCTTTTCTTCTCCTTCATGCTATAAATTTGCACGACTGTCCAAAAAATGAAGGGCACGTCTTTTTGGACTTCTTCAAACTCATAATGCAAGATAGGAAGTAAAGGAGTCAGAAAGGAAGAAAAACCCAAACTAAAACATGTAGACAGCGCACAAACAGGCATAAACATGCATTCAGCTTCACGTGAGTGCCGAGGTGGGAGTTCTGGGCAAGTGTCACAAATATGACACTGAAGGCTTTCAGGGAGGAGGTTAAAACGCATTGGTGTGGGAGTGCATTACAGCCAAAAGAAGGTACAGACAGTGGGCTTAAAAATGATACAGTTCTATGTATTGTACTACAAGCAGAAAAGCTTGCTTACAAGAGGTACGAGTACATTTAGGTCCATCCAAAATATGAAACGATTCATGAAAAATTCAGTATCAAGAAAACCGATTACAAATCAAGTTCGTGCCAGGCACCAAAACAAGTACTCAGATCTCCTCATTCAGAACGATCTCCTTTCTACAACCCAGGAAAGTGATATCATCTCTGTATTACACAGGAAGCCAGTTTTGGAAAAGCTAAGATATCTGTTGAGGAGTGCACAGCTATTATGTGGAAATTCGAGATCCTCAAATTTATGTTTTCTGAGTAACTTCCATTTGGAGCTACCTTAAGCTAACACAAAGAAGGTTATAATGTTAAAAACAGTTTTTAAAGAAGATAATTCCTAATGGCCTATGAAAGAAAGAGGCCAAAAAGCATATAATGATATACCACAAGATCCATATTTATATTCATAGATAATATCACATGTGATCCTTCACTTTATATTACATTATTTTCTTTAGGAGTCATCAGCTTTGGGGTTTATACACTCAATGATAAACCATATTGGATGAGATCATCAAAAGGCTCATATATCCCACCAAGGCAAAGAAAACACAGAATACTGAGTGATCACTTGAAAAATACAAGATAATGAGGAAAATCATACTTTAGATGGCTCTATTATGTTCATGACATTGTGAGCTGTACAAAAGAAAAGATTTTCTAATAGCAAATTCCTTTGGGAAAAGAGAAACATGATAAATTCTGAAACCTTAACATATGTCTCAAAATAATTGGTATGGACAAAAATAATAATGTTTTATACTTATATAGTAGTTTTATAGAGTTTTCCAAAGCAATCCTATTAGGATTATAAACTCTCATTATAGATGAAGGAACTAAAGCCCTCATAGATATGTTCAGTTCAGTTCAGTTCAGTCACCCAGTCGTGTCCAACTCTTTGCGACCCCATGAATCGCAGCACATCAGGCCTCCCTATCTATCACCATCTCCCGGAGTTCACCTAGACTCATGTCCATCGAGTCCGTGAGGCCATCCAGCCATCTCATCCTCGGTCGTCCCCTTCTCCTCCTGCCCCCAATCCCTCCCAGCATCAGAGACTTTTCCAATGAGTCAACTCTTCGCATGAGNAATAGTAGCCATGAAGTCTGGGAGGCCTTTTCCTACCCACCAGCTCCAGGTGTGTGTCCTGACTGCCCAATGACAGTCAGCTCATGGTACTGCCTGGCACCGTGTTTACTTCAAAGGCAGATACAAGAATGAAGTTGGTCTCATCACAGTAAAAACCCAGAAGCAGAACAGGCTGCATAATTTGGGCACACCCAGGATAAAATGAAAATGTGGGGGCCCTTGGTCAAAAATTACTTTTGTATTATTTTATTTATATCATTCATAATATTGCTATTTTTATTATTGCTAACAAATTCAACAAGGCCACAGCAGAACAATTAAACAGAGTATAGAGTCCTTTTATGCTCAGGCCTCTGTGCAATGACAGGGGTTAGCACGCTGAGGAAGCTGGTCAATGATCAGAGGCGGAGTCCTGCCTCCAAGACCCTCAGTAGCTCTCCATGTAGGGATATTTGAGCACCAGTCTCAGGATCTCTCTGTAACTTCTGGTAAGAACTAAAGATGATCAGTTTAAGAGTGCTTGGGCCTCAAATTCAGTCTGAGGATTTCTGTCTTTGTATATGACTTTAAGGTATCAGAGGCAGAGATAAGCAAACATACAAACATCCCTGGGTTTGGGTTTGCACAAAAGCAGTGCCTCTTCCTGAGAAACCAGGTGTCTGCTCATTGCATTTCAATCCCAGCTTGCACAGCGACACATTTCTCCAGGGAAACTGGTCATACTCAGGACTGGTGAGGAGCTCATGCCCTGCCCTTATAAGTGGCCCCTTCTTTCCCAAGGATAGCTAGGATGGAAATCATGATACAATGTCAGTGTTCCAACTGCCATGTGGGGAATTTGCTGCCTTTTAACCTGCTTCTAACCTGGAAAAGGAAATGGCCACCCTCTCCAGTATTCTTGCCTGGAAAATTCCATGGACAGAAGAGAGCCTGGAGAGCTATAGTCCATGGAGTCACAAAGAGTCAGACACTATTGAGCACACACACATACCCACACACATCTGCTTCTAAACTGAAGTGTACAAAGCAAGGCCAACCCATTACAAAACAGTCATTTTGCTTCCTTGATACACAGTTTCTCAAGAAAATATTAATGACTATATTATATCTCTACTATGGATAAATTAGGGGAATTTGTCAGATTAAAGTTGAAGACATTTGTTGGACATTAAAGTCTTCTTTATCAGTAAGATACAAGCAAGAAACTGTGGACTAGTTTTTTCCTAAGTGTTAGCAACTATAGTAGATAACAAGAATACATTTGTCAATGACAAAAAATATGACTGTGTGATAAATCTGGCTTTGAAAAATGTAAGTTCTGAAACCTCCCCACTCCTTGACTTTTTCACATTAGGATGGCTATGAAAATAACTAGAATAGAAAGTTCTGGGAAAATTAAGCCAAAAAAGATAAACACAGGAAGTTTAAACACGGGAATGAATGTACAGAGTTGAAATACCAAGAAGCCAAATCAAAATGATACGGCTGCCCCAGCTTCGAATGGGGCAGATATAAAATGAACCTAAAGAGGTAGAGATCTGAAGGATGCTGTGAAAGGCAAGAAATACCCAACACAAGAGGGGAATGTTGAATCAATTTTGTTTCTAATAATTGGAAAATTGTTGAATATGAATTTTAATAATGAGGAATATTTAATGTAGTTTAACATATTGCTTTATAAAAACTTTGTTTTCTCCAGGTGATTTCCTAAAACTATGAAGTAGAATATTTTAATTACAAACTGGTTAATATAAAAATTCTCTGCGTAAACAATACAGAGAACAGCCTAACTTTCAACAATGGAAGGAAGTTTAAACTCTACCACAAATCATGCGAGAAAAAAATGCTTTGCAAAAGATCCTGAGAAAACTAATAAAATATTGATAAAGTAAAAGAGGGCATATGTGCATTCATGTACTAGTCTCTCTACTTTTGTATGTGATTTAAAATTTCAGTATAAAATTATTTTTTGAAGAAAAGATTCTTAAATATTGTTGACTAAGTAATCTGAAAGCCCACCCATTATAAACCTTTAGAAATATTTGATAAAATAAACATTTTTATGTAAACAGCTGAATGTTTCATAAAGAAAGGGACATCTTAAGATTGCAGAAATGCAAGGGTAAATCAAAAACAAGAGCAGTGAGTAGGACATCACAGGAATGAAGAGCATATGGATGAACATTTCTTGAGCAGATACTGAAATGATCCTGTCTTGGAGGAAGTCATCAGTCTCAACAAACAGCTGAGGCTTTGACTCCATCAGTTCAGTTCAGCTCAGTCGCTCAGTCGTGTCCGACTCTTTGTGACCCCATGAATCGCAGCACACCAGGCCTCCCTGTTCATCACCATCTCCCGGAGTTCACTCAGACTCAGGTCCATAGTGTCCGTGATGCCATCCAGCCATCTCATCCTCGGTCGTCCCCTTCTCCTCCTGCCCCCAATCCCTCCAATCAGAGTCTTTTTCAATGAGTCAACTCTTCGCATGAGGTGGCCA